>CM040401.1:31504395-31916895 GCA_022702515.1 Ilyophis sp. 1 JC-2022 | reverse complement strand
CCATCAAGAGTGTATGTGTATGGACCCTTACAGAAATTAAATGTACTGGTATTTTATATACTGTATACTCTATACTGTATACTGGAATGCTATATATTGAAATAAACAAATACATGAACATGTTGATTGAGAAAACCTCATGAACAGAAATGGAAATTGTTGATGTATGTATTGATTGATTCACATTGTGTCTGTAGTGGTTCGTGGCTGTTTGTTTGCTTTTCTTTTGCGGCTCTCGTCCTGCCTTCCCGATTGTGAATCAATCAGATTTTTTCCACGTTCCGTTTCGTGGTTTGCCATCCTCATTATTGTTTTCACCTGTGCTTCTACCTGCAGGGTACTTAAGTTTCTCACTTCCACTTCTTTGGTGCTTGATTGTCTTACGACATTGCATTCGAGCCAGGTATAGCCAGGTTACTAGCGACCACCTGATATTAAACATTGTTTATGTTCAGGGGGGACTTGCTAGTTAGCTACTTAATCGGGTATAGGATTTCTTTTTCCTCCTGGTAGCGTTCTGCGCTATCTATTTAGCACTTTGCTGTTCTCTCGGAGACAGTTTTTCTTTTTTACTTTCGTTTTGGTTTTACACTTCACCGGCTCTGAGCTAAGGCAGCCGAGGGTGCTCTTTTGTTTACTTTGTTTATTTTCCGTTCTTGAGTCTTTATTTGTGTTCAGGAGATTTAGTTGTTGTTTTCTAGTTCGCCAGTTTTTGTGGGTTTATTTTAGGTTTGGCTGTTAGCCTTAAGGAATTTGCTGCCTGTCTTTTTTTTCTTCCTTTATTATTTCCCTCTCCCTAATTTGTGGTCCACACGGTTGTGAGCGACTTGTTCTGATCTCCCCACCTTTGCGTTTGAATCTCCGAACCATCATAAACCCATTACAGAGTCTTAGTGGAATCATGAATTCCATGCTATCACTCAATCTTACTATCACTCCTTAATATCATGCCCGTACCCCTCCTGTCCCTGCGTCCCCAGGGTCGGCTGCAGTCCCAGGACTGTGGGAAGCACCTGCATGATGTGGATGACCTGCTGCAGACCCACACTCTGGTGGAGGCTGACATCTCCGCCCAGGCAGAGCGGGTTCGGGGTGTTCAGGCCGCCGCTCTTCGCTTCACCAGCACAGAGCAGAGTGAGTTTACATAAACACGCGCGCATACACACACACAAACACACTCACACAAACGAACACATATACACACTCTCACATACAAACACGCACACACACACACTCTCTCACACAAACAAACACACTCTCACACATACAAACAAACACACTCTCACACATACAAACAAACACACACACACACACACACACACACACACACACACACACACACAGTCCTGAGAACACATGCTACTTGTGCAGAGATGCATACAGACAAACTCTGTTCTTGCATGCAGACAGCCATCTGCTCAAGCAGATCGGCAGTTTGTCTTCAGTGTGGCAATTGGGTACATTAGTAGTTTTAGAGCTTCAAGTAATTGGTGCTGGTGGCTCCCACTGTTCTAGTGTGTGGATGCACCCCATTGTCTAGTATCAAATCCAGACCGTGCCAGACTGTTGCCGGCAGCCCTGTAGGGTAGCACATAATTGGTTGCAGCTGCAGTGCCATCCAGTTAGGCTAGGTTTCAGCCAATGGGATGGTGCATCTCAGTTGCAAATCACTCACCAGCCTCTGGTTTCTTGTGTCTCTCTCAGAATACAAGCCATACGAGCCGGCTCTGGTCAGCGAGAAGGTGGCCCTGCTGGGCCGCGCCTACGAGGAGCTGGGGCGCCTGGCGAGCAGGCGGCGGGGGCGGCTGGAGGACTCCCGCCGCCTCTGGAAGTTTCTGTGGGAGCTGGGTGAGGAGGCGGCCTGGATCCGCGAGCAGGAGCAGATCCTTGCGGGAGGGGACTGCGGACGTGACCTCACCTCCGCCCTCCACCTGCTGAGCAAGCACGAGGCCTTCAGGGACGAGATGGCGGCCCGCTACGGCCCCCTGGCCCACAGCATCGCCGCCGGCGACACTCTGGTGAAGGAGGGGCACTTCGGAGCACAAGAGGTCACAGAGAGGATCCGCGACGTCCGTGCACAGTGGGCACACTTGGAAGAGGTAGAGCTGGAGAACGGGGAAGTGCTATGGGTTGGGCATTGGTGTCATTAGATGAAGCGCTAATTTTGTCTATTGCTTTCTGCTGTTTAAACCTCTCGAAGGTGGATGGAATAAGGGGGGATTTCCACCCAGAGAAACTTACACTGGGCAGGTTGCTTTCCTCATCTCACAGGTTTACAAACGGGCCTGTTGATCGGCTCAGACAATGCAGAAGTATCATTGGCTCAGAGTGAGAATGGAGGACTGTAACCCCATTCTCTCTCTCTCTGACACACACGCTCTCTCTCTCGGCCACTCCCTCTCCAGACGTCCCGGTTAAGAGAACAGCGCCTGAAGGAGGCGGTGGCGCTCCACCAGTTCCAGACGGACGCTAACGACATGGAGGCCTGGATCATGGAGACCCTGCGGCGGGTGTCCAGCCAGGAGGTGGGGCACGACGAGTTCTCCACCCAGACCCTGGCCCGCAAGCAAAGGGAGGTGGAGGAGGAGATCCAGAGCCACCGCACGCTCATCGACTCCCTGCATGAGCAGGCGCTGGCCCTGCCCCTCTCCTACGCTCGCTCCCCCCAGGTCAGTGAGCGCGACTTCCAGGCCTGTCTTCTGAATGCACACCGTCAGGCTTGTGTTATAAATACAGTTACATTTTGTTACCTATAGTTAGGCCAGGTTAGCCAGTAGAGGATGGGCTCCCCCTCTCTTGTCAGGTTCCTCCCAAGATTTTTTCTCGCCAATGTTTGAGTGTTTTTCTCCCCACTGGAGTTTTTACCTTGTTTGCTTCTTGGGGGTTCAGGGTTGGTTTTTGCCCAATTTTCCTTCTGTTTCTCTGTACAGCGTTTTTGAGACAGTTCTCCGTAAAAAGCACTATAAAATTGAGTTGAATGGATTTTACATTATAATCTTTTTTCCTCTTTTTAAAACACCCTTCCCCTCTTTATTCTCAATGTGGAATTCCCTATTGTGCATTTTTAGCCACCTTTGTACTAGCTAGTCCTAAATCCTGTGTTGGTGTTCTTATTTTACACCCTACAGTGTACGCAGTACTACAGGAGAGCTAGCATTGATTGGCAGAGAGGCTCAACTCAACTGGTTGCCTGTGGGACTCTGGGACATCAGAACTAGGGTAGCAGAAGCCAGAGGATACCTGTCTGGATTAAACCTTACTCCCTGCTGGGAGCTAAGCAGAGGACGTTGGTCGTGATTGCTCTCGTTCATGGCTGCCTCTCTCTCTCTCTCTCTCTCTCTCTCTCTCTCTGGTGTCCAGGTGGAGGGCCGGCTTCCCGCTATCGAGCAGCGATATGAGGAGCTGGAGTCGCTGTCGGCAGGGCGGCGGCAGGCCCTGGAGGGGGCGCTAGCTCTCTACCGCATGTTCAGCGAGGCGGATGCCTGCCAGCTGTGGGTGGGGGAGAAGGAGCAGTGGCTGGACGGCATGGATATCCCGGCCAAGCTGGAGGATCTGGAGGTGGTGCAGCAGAGGTGAGGATGGAGGGGGGCGAGAGAGGATCTGAAGTGAGATCCGCAGGTGGAATGAACGAGAGAATAGGTGGTAAGACAGAAGAGAGAGACAGGGAACGTAAGGAGCAGGGAGGTGGAGGGGTGGGAGGGAATAGGTGGTAGAGACGTGTGCTGGACTGAAAGTTGTTTCTCTTTCCAGGCCTCCTTCTGTTGTTAGTAGAATGGCGCAGTCACAGAGAACGAGGGGGCTTACTTATTATTTTGCTGGTACATCTGTGTGCTTGTGTTGTGCCCGCTTCCAGGTTCGATACCCTAGAAACTGAGATGAATAACCTGGGAACCCGAATCTCTGACGTGAACCAAGCCGCAAAGCAGCTACTTGCCACAGACCACCGTAGCAAAGGCCAGGTTCACCAGACCCAGGACCAGCTCAATGACAGGTGCACACACCCACGCATAAAGACACACACATACACACCCGCACACAAAGATACACACAGACACACACCCGCACACAGACACACACACCCCAGGGCTTGAAATTTACTTTTTGAGCCACTTGGCTGTTTTTTTTACTTGTCCGGAGGCTAAACTTACTTGTCCGAAACTAAATAAAATAAAGACCTATTAAAAAAATATTTATAAAACCGACAAGAGATTTGGACAATTCTTGTGATTTATTAGCTTATTAACAACAATTAGACAATGCCCATACGTGTGCGTGCGTTTGCACCGTACACAAGCCTTGTTGGACACGTAGCAGTTGGAAAGTTAGATTCTGTAGATTAAACCATGTAGGGTTGTAAATCGGATGAAGGGCTGCTCTTTGGCTACATTATAAGCAGTGTGCATTATATTGGCCATTTTTGCGAACATATTTTCCTCCATCCTGTGAGGACAGGTGATGGTGGGGCATCAGGTCTGATTATGGCAGCAGCTTCAGTAAGCTTTTCCCCCTGTCAAATTTTGCATTGATTTTAAGATTTCATTGATAACATAGAAAGCCCTTCATGGTCTAG
Source organism: Ilyophis sp. 1 JC-2022 (assembly GCA_022702515.1). NCBI lineage: Eukaryota > Metazoa > Chordata > Actinopteri > Anguilliformes > Synaphobranchidae > Ilyophis > Ilyophis sp. 1 JC-2022. The sequence goes on along the minus strand of CM040401.1, from coordinate 31,912,325 downwards.
CCCCTTATTATATCTCCAAGCTTTTCATCCCTTACCACCAGCCTTAGGTCCGAGGGCAGAGCTCTACTCACTGTTCCAAAGTTTAGGTTGAAATCCAAAGGTGATGTTGCTTTTGCAGTCAGGGCCCCTAGACTCTGGAACAGCCTTCCAGACACAATGGCAAAGTCCATCTGATCTTTTAAATCCCAATTGAAAACTCACTTTTATGGACTTAACTGATTATTTTTATTTATTGAGCCTTTTATTACAGTTAATTGTATTGTACTATGTTGTATTATATTTATTTATTTAATTATATTTATTTTAATTTGTTTATCTTGTATTTCATTTCTATCATGTTGTTTTTTGTTCTTTTATTTTGTACAGCACTTTATAAACCAGTGTTTCAAAAAGTGCTTTATAAATAAAGTTATTGTTCTTATTATTATTTGCATTGTTGGTCAACTTTGGAGCTTAACAGCCATATGCTTCAAATGAGCAAAAAATATGCCAAATATTTCATGATCTTGAGGTTTTCTTTTTGTCTTTAGTCAATGCACAACTAAAGATTCTCCCCCATTTCAGACTCAGAATCCAATCCCCCAACCTCATGATTTGTACGTTAACGTTACCTAATATAACGTGTGCTCTCTCGTTGAGAGACTTGACGCAATGATGTGACAAAGTCGGATTGATAATAATTGCCAACTTAATGTTAGCGTTTACCTACACAACTTTTGTCAACTGCTTGAATGTCAGCCAGGACAATTAATGTTAGCTTGCTAACTTCACACTCACAGTCACTGTTTATTTCAATTTCAACTCATCATCATTACACAGGATTATACGTTTGTTAACAAGTTCACTTATGTGTCTGCAATATTGGGGCGAATCGTGGCAGCTTCATTTCACCTCGTTAACTGATCTGGAGGCAGCTGCTTTCTCAGGAGCTTGTCTTGGGCTTGGTTAGGTTTTGGATGCTGCTTGTTTTGATTTTCAGTCAGTCGACGAGCTTCACAATTTGGAACTGAAATTACTCGCGCCGCAAAAACCTTTCTCCCAGTCATTGAACCTCGTGATATTGACGTAATGCAGAGAATGAGAGTTTTAAGTGCGACACTGGGACGCTTTCTGATCAGACGCAATTACTAATGTTATTCGTTTTCTTTTCTTTTTTACTTGTCCGTTCAGGAAAGTTAAGCTGTATTATGCTTGTCTGACCTCTTTTTTTACTTGTCCGGGACAATCGGACAAGCATTAATGTCGAGCCCTGCACCCGCACACACACATACACCCGCACACAAAGACGCACGCTTTTCACACTTACTTGTAATGTTACATGAAAAGACTTGCCACCTGGCCTTCACCCTGCGTTTGCCCTCTAACCTTCTTCCCCTCTTCAGGTGGAAGGAGTTTCAGCGGCTGGCAGACAAGAGGAAGCAGGCTCTGGAGTCGGAGCTCAACATCCAGAACTACCAACTAGAGTGCTATGAGATCCAGAGCTGGATGAGGGAGAAGACCAAAGTGATCGAGTCCACGCAGAGCCTGGGCAACGACCTGGCCGGGGTCATGGCCCTGCAGCGCAAGCTGACAGGCATGGAGCGCGACCTGGAGGCCATTCAGGTGCATTACATTGCCCAGTGCTCAGAGTAGGGCCTATTATGACACTGCAGCCAAAGCGCAACCACAGCATTTTATGTGCTGTTCGTCAATTGGAGGAAGACAGTTAGTGTGCGGATCAACTGGTGGACTTGTACAACGAGACTGGAGGGCCAATCCATGCACTAGAACAGTGCCTTAACAGGATGTGCCACCGAGGACCCCATGTGACCATTTTAATGATAATAATTTTTTTTTTTTTTTTATAGGGAAAGCTGGATGACTTGCACAAGGAGGCCAAGAAGCTGGCCAAGGAGCACCCAGACCAGGCCCAGGAGATTCAGGCCCGGCTCGGGGAGATCCAGGAGGTGTGGGAGGAGCTGAACAACACCATGAAGAGGCGGGAGGAGAGTCTGGGCGAGGCCAGCAAGCTGCAGGGCTTTCTGAGGGAGCTGGACGACTTCCAGTTGTGGCTCTCCCGCACCATGACGGCCGTGGCCTCCGAGGACATCCCCACCTCCTTGCCCGAGGCCGAGCAGCTGCTCACCCAGCACGAGGGCATCAAGAACGAGGTGGACAACTACAAGAAGGACTACGAGAAGATGCGAGCGGTGGGCGAGGAGGTGACCCAGGGCCAGACGGACGCCCAACACATGTTCCTGGGGCAGAGGCTCCAGGCGCTGGACACCGGCTGGCATGAGCTGCGCTGTATGTGGGAGAATCGGCACAGCCGGCTGGCCCAAGCCTTTGACTTCCAGACCTTCCTGAGGGACGTGAAGCAAGCTGAGGGCTTCCTCAACAACCAGGTGAGTGAGAGGATGGTGAGCCAGGGGCTAGGCTACCTTAACCATGTGAGTGAGGGCATGATGAGTAGTGGAGTTGGTTATGTAAGGACATTAGTAGTATGATGTATAGCATGGAACAGACATTCGTTTAACAACATAAATATTCCACGTGAGTAGGTCTGCTTGTAGTAGGTGTAGTTTGACCAGAATGCAGAAGACTAAGTAAAAGGACAACCAATGAGCCCCTGGCTGTGTCCGAATCAGCACCTTTCCTTACTATTGAGTATGCTTGTTGCGTAGACTGGACGAGAAAGTAGTAAAGTAAGGAAGTAGTAGTAAAGTAAGAGTAGTAGTAAGCAAAACATTTTCTAAATTTAGTATACTTAAAACCCCTAGATATATGACATACTTACTTCTGGGGTTTCGCTGAGTATATTCGGGAGCATACTTTTCAAGAAGTACGCAAACATCTTGGTCACATAAATATGACGCTCTTTGTTTTAAAAATTAGCCGCAGCTTCTCTGACATTTTCCTTCAATAACAAGAAAAGCAACATGTGATATGGCCAGGCAAGGGTAGGACGTCTTACGACACTTCTTCCACAGTACAGTTGGAAAATATAGTAAAAGAGAATATATTTTTGCATACTGCACATTGTGTGCTAAACAGTACACAGTAAACAGTACTCCGCTGCTAGTACACAATACACAGGTGACAGGACGCAGTAGATAGGGCTCTGATTCGGACACAGCCCCTGACTTGCACCCTCTCCCCTGCAGGAGTATGTCCTGTCCCACACGGAGATGCCCTCAAGCCTCCAGGGGGCAGAAGAGGCCATCAAAAAACATGAGGATTTCATGACCACCATGGAGGCCAGCGAGGAGAAGATAACCGGAGTCGTGGATGCTGGATGCCGCCTGGTCGGCGACCTCAATACCAACTCCGACAAGATTCAGGAGAAGGCCGACTCCATTAAAGAGAGGTGAGGGTGAGAGGGGTTGAGGATGAAAGATTGAGAGAAAGTTGGGGGGAGAGAGAAAGATGGAGAGGGCTGCTGTGGAGGTAGACGAGCGAGGGATGGCTGGGAAGGAAGAGGGCAAAGCCAGGGTGATGGGGAGAGAGCTGTGTGTGATACAGGGAGGGTGAGGAGCTGTAATATAGGGGTGTCAGGGAAGTGAGGACTAATTAAAAATGTGTTTATCTCCTGAAGCCAGCAGTTCCAGCACTCAATGCCATTTTAAAAATGTCCAGCACTCTGAATACTGAACACAAGTGGTATCGCATGCTAAGACCCCTCACTCAACCTACATTTAATTTAATAATTATTACTTAAAATGACAATCATCAATTAAATCGCTGAATTTGTTGATAGGTCAGTCGAACAGTAACCTGGTGGATCAACCAACAAGTCAAAACTAAGTCCAAATCAGGTTTTAAGATTAAATAATTTTAGTACAGGAAAAACCGTCAATTACAAACCCCAATTCAAAAAAAGTTGGGACAGTGAAATGCACATAAAAGCAGAAAGCAGTGATTTGTAAATTGTCTTTTACATATCTTTAATTGAAACGGTACAAAGAAAATATATTTCATGTTTTACCTTATCAAATATATGCTAATTTCCGAATTTGATGCCTGCAACACGTTACAAAAAAGTTGGGACAGGGGCAAAAAAAAAATGTTAAAAAAACACCCGTTTGGAACATTCCACAGGTAAACAGGCGATGCTATCATGACTGAGTAGTTAGCTGGATAACTACACTGTGTAAAACCCGGAACAGGTTTTTTTTATTTCAGTTCATGTTAAAATTAAACTAATTGTTTGTGACAGAGAGTAAACAGAGATGTTCCTGACTGAGGACTCAGGCGTGTGTGATAGAGAGGACACAGAGTTGGAACAAATAGCGGATTGGCGGGATAGTTCATTTATTTCTTTAGACAATTTATTTTCCACACTAGCCGTCACTGACTTTCTGTCTTTCTCCTTTCTCTCTCTCCAGACATCAGAAGAACAAGCAGGTTGCCAGCACACTACTGGCCAAGCTGAAAGATAACCGCGAACTGCAGCACTTCCTGCAGGATGGACAGGAGGTAAAGAGAAGGGAAAACGGAGGTGCTCAGTTTTCTACCCTGGGGGTATACTACAAAGCAGGATTACTTGGTTAGTTAGCTGGATAACTGCACTGAGTAAAACCCGGAACAGCTATGTGAGAGTTCCGGGTTGTACTTCATGCAGTTATCCAGCTAACTCAGCAATCCTGCTTTGTAGTATACCCCTCTATGTGTCTGTTTGTTTAGTTACTTCTTTAGAGAGCAGTGATGGAATTGAGCGGCCAGTGGTACTAACGCCAGAGAGGTTGAGCAGCTGTGCGTTGAGTTGAGCAGATGCACAGCAGCTGTCACTATGACTCACAAGTTTAACGGGAATCACAGTGAGATGACATGCATTTCTGCTGAGTCAGAGGTAGTTTTGCTGAGTCAGCAGCAATGCCACTCTCGCGCCGTACGAGTCTTCCTCTTTGTCTCTCCTCCCAGCTCACCCTTTGGATCAACGAGAAGATGCTGACGGCCCAGGACATGTCGTACGATGAGGCCAGGAACCTCCACAGCAAGTGGCAGAAACACCAGGCCTTCATGGCGGAGTTGGCCTCTAACAAGGACTGGCTGGATAAGATCGGCAAGGTGCGACGGGGACTGCGGTCGCACGCGCTCAGATAGAATGATGAATAATGGAAGTCGTTACTAACAATGCGGAACAGGTGCATGACACAGCAGTAGCTGACAGACCTATTTTGAAATGATGATAATAAATTGGGGAAAAACTCCCACACACTGGATCTCCTGCCAATTTCACCTGGCGGGAAGCAAGTCTGGTTTATTATTTATCAGCCATTGTTGTTTTCCAGACACAAGTCAAAAAAGATGATATGAAAGAGGCTCAGTTTCCCACATCTCCTTTCTCCCTCTGCTGTATCCAATCCCCCCCCCCCCCCCCCTGTCAGGAGGGGCAGGCTCTGGTGAGCGAGAAGCCTGAGCTGGATCCCGTGGTGAAGAAGACCATGGTGGGCCTGCAGGGGCAGTGGGAGGAGCTGGAGGCCACCACCCAGACCAAGGCGCAGTGCCTGTTCGACGCCAACAGGGCGGAGCTCTTCACACAGAGCTGCTCGGCCCTGGACTCCTGGCTGATGAACCTGTCCACTCAGCTGCAGAGCCACGACTACGGCAAGGACCTGACCAGCGTCAACATTCTGCTCAAGAAGCATCAGGTGAGAAAGAGGGGATTGCTGGGACCTTCTAAATTGCGTACCCCCTTCCGAGGATCGGGGTTCGCGCCCCGGTCCTGCCATAGCCGAGCGTGGCCGGTGCCCTGTGGAAGCGACAATTGGCGGTCGCTTCCGGGTGGGGGGAGGGGCTCGGAGAGAACCGCTGCGCACAGGGGGACCCAGGGCGTGTCACGGTCAGGAGCTGCGCCCTGTAGAGGACGTAGTGTCCTCCCTAATAAATACCGATTGACGGGGTCGTGCAGCGGCGGTTCTCTAGCGGTTGCTACACGGGGGGGAATCGAATTAGAATAGGGGTTCAATTGGCTACTAAATTGGGAGAAAAAGGGAAAAATCAGAAACAAATTTTTTTTTAAATTGCGTACCCTAGACTCAGTACACAGGGGACAAGGGTTTTTATTTGGGAATGGTGATGCGGTTCCTTCTTTCAAGCAAGCAGTGCTAAATGTCTCTTCACAGACAGCCTTATGTCTATTCCTACCACAGTGGGCTTGTAGTCGTATGGGGGGGGATGACACGATTGAATGAGGAGGCTCAGTCTTTCTGCACCTCCTCCCCCAGATGCTGGAGCACCAGATGGAGGTGCGGGAGAAGGAGGTGCAGGCGCTGCAGTCGCAGGCGTTGGCCCTCTCCCAGGAGGACGCGGGCCTGGCGGAGGTGGACGGCCAGCAGAAGCGCGTGGCCGACAGCTTCGCCAAGCTCCACGAGCCCCTGCAGCAGAGGCAACAGCAGCTCCTGTCCTCCAAGGAGGCGCACCAGTTCAACCGCGACCTGGAGGATGAGCTGGTGAGCAGCGAGCGCCCATTCCATCGTTCTGGATCCGAGACGACCGGTCGCGGCGCGGTTTATTTGCGGTCGTTAACGTCTCGCCCTTCTGTTACCGCTCTCAGCTCTGGGTGAAGGAGAGAATGCCGCTGGCCACCTCCACAGACCACGGGAAGGATCTGCCCAGCGTGCAGCTGCTCATCAAGAAGAACCAGGTACGGAGAGCCGCGTGCAGGATATGAATTTAACTTTTACACTCAGTGGCCAGTGTGGCTTGTGGATTCCAAAAATCACCAATTCTCAACATCAGCCATTCTCAACATTTTACCAGCCACATTACCTTTTACAATATAACACAACCTGGTTGGTTACCTCCCAAAGCAGCTGCTAGAGTAGAAAATCTACCAGGCACAGTCACCAGCATTTGGCTGGTGGCGAGTGATAATTTCACACTTTGTGTGTCGGTATGGAGCAGTGGCTCGAGCCATCTAGAGACACTGCTGAAGCCTCGAGCAAAGTTCCTTCCGTTTTCTGGTGAGAAGTACAGATATGTAAACTAGCTACAGAATGCGCAGCATGTAAAATGGTAAACATGCTACGTGTGGAACCGCAGTGCAAAAACTGAGAGGGGGAATGGACATGATGGAAGTCAAGTCCTGAGACCTCAGTTTCTCCACCTCCTGCTGTCCTCCTCTCCTAGACTCTGCATAAAGAGATCCAGGGGCACCAGCCCCGCATCGATGACATCCAGGCCCACAGGCGCTCCATGGGCTCGGGGCAGGAGGAGGCGGACGGGGTGGAGGGTCGCCTGCTCGATCTGGGCGATTCCTGGGCCCAGCTGATCCGCGACACGGACCAGCGACGCGGGCGCCTGGTGGAGGCTCACCGCGCCCAGCAGTTCTACGCGGACGCAGCCGAGGCGGAGGCCTGGATGGGGGAGCAGGAACTGCACATGATGTCAGAGGAGAAGGCCAAGGTGACGGTTTGCGCGTGTTTCTGTGTGTGTATGTGTGCGTACTCGCAGTGTGTGCGGTTACGGATTTTGGGTTAAAACTTTATTATTGTTGAAATTGCACCTATCTGCTGTGTACTTATTGCAACATCTGTGTCTCTGTGTGTGTCTGTTTGTGTGTGTGTGTGTGTGTGTGTGTCTGTGTGTGCGTACGTGTCTGTTTGTGTGTGTGTGCATACAGGACGAACAGAGCGCAGTGGTGATGGTGAAGAAACACCAGATCCTGGAGCAGGCCCTGGAGGACTACGCCCAGACCATCCACCAGCTGGCCAACAGCAGCCGGCTCATGGTAACTAGCGAGCACCCTGAGAGGTGAGTGTGACCGTGCAGGGACTGAAACCAAGACGCATATTCAAAGCATCTGTGGTGCATGTGTATGCTTCTTCAATCATATAATGGGAGGAGCTAAAAATAGCTTTTAGTCACTCATTTGTTTAACTAATAAAACTCTCTCCTGACACTATTGATTGGCTCCCTGAATACATTAATTTAAAAAAAATTACGAAAATGGCATTTATTCTCTACTTGATGACTGGGACGTTGTTCGCAATGTTTTGACTGGGACATTTGTCATGTCCTAATCCTCATCCCGAAGTGAGCGGATCACTCTACGGCAAGCCCAGGTGGACAAGCTGTACGCGGGGCTGAAGGACCTCGCGGAGGAGAGGCGGGGCCGGCTGCAGGAGAGGCTGCGGCTCACTCAGCTGAAGAAGGAGGTGGACGACCTGGAGCAGTGGATCGCAGAGAGGGAGGTGGTGGCTGGGTCCCATGAGCTGGGCCAGGACTACGAGCATGTCACGGTACGGCTCAACTTTCTCAGCGTCACCACTCGCCTCTGCTTTTTCATTCTGTCTCGTTGCTTCTTACTGGACCACAGTCTCGGCCATGTTTTAAGGCTTTATTCACACTGGGTGACAGGCCTAATTTCATGCCCAGTGCCTTCCTGTTTTCTCTGGTGGTTTGTGTGCTGTCTGCCTTTTTTACTGATGGAGTTTTTAGTTATGGATTAAAAACTCCATGGCTATTTGTCTGGAGTATAAGTGGACTGTATTAATGTGTATATACGTGTGTGTGTGTGTGTGTGTGTTTGTGTTTGTGTGTATGTACGTGTGTGTGTATGTACGTGTGTGTTGTGTGTTGTGTGTGTGTGTGTGTGTGTGTTGTGTGTGTGTGTCCCTTATCCTCTCTATTCAGATGCTGCGGGACAAGTTCAGGGAGTTTGCGCGGGACACCAGCACCATCGGGCAGGAGCGTGTGGACGGGGTGAACGCGCAGGCGGACGACCTGATCGAGTCGGGCCACCCTGAGAATGCCAGCGTGGCTGAGTGGAAGGACGGGCTGAACGAGGCCTGGGCCGACCTGCTGGAGCTCATCGACACGCGCACGCAGATGCTGGCCGCCTCCTACGAGCTGCACCGCTTCCACCAGGACGCCCGCGAGGCGCTGGGCCGCGTGCGCGAGAAGCGCGAGGCGCTGCCCTCCGACTTGGGCCGCGACCTCAACACCGTGCAGCACCTGCACCGCCAGCACACCGCCTACGAGCACGACATCCAGGCCCTCAGCGCGCAGGTAACCCCGCCCATCCGCCTCCCCGTCCCCCCACGTATCCGTACTGCTTCTTTTCATTGCTCACGTGTACTCAACTCCCATCCTCTTACAGTAACAAGCACTACACAGTGTAGCGCTGGTTAATGATCAAATTACATACCTGTGTTACTGAAGAGATGGAACGTATGAGAACAACTATATGTTTTGGTGAGTTGATTGAGAAGGCGTTCTTACCTGTGGCTCCGCCCCCTACCAGGTGAACCAGGTTCAGGAGGATGCGGCGCGCCTGCAGAAAGCTTACGCCGGGGAGAAGGCGGACGAGATCCACCGGCACGAGCGAGCGGTGTCCGAGGCCTGGGAGGCCCTGCTCTCCGCAGGCCAGGCTCGCCGGCTCCTCCTGCTGGACACTGTGGAGAAGTTCCGCTTCTTCAACATGGTGCGCGACCTTATGTTGTGGATGGACGGAGTCAACCTGCAAATCAACGCCCACGACAGCCCCAGGTGAGGCGCCGCACTGCCCCGACGTACCCGCATCACGCCTGGATGACGATGCAGGTTCGCCTCGTCTTTGACGTGACCTGAATGCTGTCTCCGGCTCCGTGTACACACTCTGCCCCAGCATTGCCCTGCTTACATCAAGGGTCGCTTAAGCACGCTCAGCTTATGCACCACTAAATCATTTTCTGCAACCCTTGTAAGAAATGTATGTACCATAACATATTTCAAATATGAAATTGTGACATTTTTACCACCGGCACGACGTCGTATGCACACCCAGTGCACACTGTAACGAGTGCAGTGTTTAATTTGACTGGTATGACAATGGAATGTGTACAACAGCTGGGTTTTTGTCGAGTGTATCGCATAATTTCCCACCGTTACTCTTCCTACGATCCACCAGTGGCTCCACAGTTTGGAAGCCACGGGCTTGAATAACAATCCCGCCCCTCTCTCTTTTCACTTCCCTCTTTTATCTTAGGGATGTGTCCTCAGCAGGTCTGGTCATCGCCAACCACCAGGACATCAAATCAGAGATTGAAACCAGGGCTGGCAGCTTCACTGTCTGTAATGAGATGGGCAACACGCTAATCAAAAAGAAACACTATGCAGCTCATGAGGTACTGCTGCCTGCACTGTCTGTGTGCCTCTTTACACTGTCTGTAATGAGATGGGCAACACGCTAATCAAAAAGAAACACTATGCAGCTCATGAGGTACTGCTGCCTGCCCTGTCTGTGTGCCTCTTTACACTACGGCGACTTCATATAGCAAGGGCTTTATTGTAATGTATAGGCTACTGAAGAAATGCTCAGCTACGTAAACATCACGCTGAAGGTACCAAGTCAAATGTTACCGTCACTGTCAATTTTTACTTTTACACTTGGAGAGAAAAGAGAAAGAAATTTGCAGCGCTGATGTTTACTTTACTAGTAGGTTACTGAATTTTATATCTCACGTAAGCCAAATAACGTGGATAATACGACTTAATCATGACTGCACTGTAACTTGTGGTAACTGTTGATAGCCAAATTGCATCTGACATTTTGGTAGAGTGTAAACAAAGGAAGGAGAATAGCACTGCATAGACGATGATACAGAGATTTCTTGCGTAGTGTGAATCTGCCTGTCTACATTGTAGAGAGTCACATGACTGCACATGAATGCAATTGTCAAATCCAGTGGCAAAGGAAATGAAAGAAATGGGGCTTACCTACATGCATCAGTTAAACAAAACAAGATAGGATGGCAAGGGCGCTGCTGAATGAATCTGTCACCAGTATTGGCTTTTCTGTGCGCTGTATTATAGATCCGGGAGAAACTGGATCAGCTGCAGACCAAGAGGGCCGAGATCAACAAGAAGTGGCAGGACAAAATGGACCACCTTCAGATTGGTGCGTGTTTGCATGTGTCCTTGCCTGCATGTGGGCTTGTGCCCGTTTGTGTGTCTGCGTGTTTGTGTGTCTGCCCGTTTGTGTGTCTGCCCGTTTGTGTGTCTGCCCGTTTGTGTGTCTGCCCGTTTGTGTGTCTGCGTGTTTGTGTGTCTGTGCGTTTGTGTGTCTGCCCGTTTGTGTGTCTGTGCGTTTGTGTCTGCCCGTTTGTGTGTCTGTGCGTTTGTGTGTCTGTGCGTTTGTGTGTCTGCGCACTTGTATGTCTGCGCGTTTGTGTGTGTACATGTTGCTCGCGTGAGAATACGCATGTTTGTGCCCCATCTCGTTTCGTCTCTGACCCCTCCCGTCCACGCTCAGTGTTGGAGGTGCTTCAGTTTGGGCGGGACGCCTCGGTGGCAGAGTCCTGGCTGGCGGGACAGGAGCCGCTGGTGCGCGCAGCGGAGCTGGGCTCCAACGTGGACGAGGTGGAAAGCCTGATAAAGCGCCACGAGGCCTTTGAGAAGCTGGCGGCCGGGTGGGACGAGCGCTTCACCCAGCTGGAGAAACTCACCACGGTGAGGAGAGGGGGGGGGGGACTGCAGGCCATGTAGCGAGAGAGAGCGAGAGAGAGAGAGAGAGAGTCAGAGAGCGACAGAGAGAGAGAGAGTTTCTGAACTGTGGTGGCCATTTTCTCCTTCAGCTGGAGGAACTGGAGTTCCAAAGAAGGAGAGAGGAAGAGGAGAGGGCACGGCGGCCCCCCACGCCACCCCCGGCTGAGGAAGTGGTACAGTCCGAGGCGGAAAGCCAAGCGCATGAGTCTGCTGCCAGGTGAGACTCCCTGATCAGGTGACTGGACAGAAGGGTAGGGTGATCAGAGAATGAGCTGTAAATGCTGTGGAAATCCCACCAGAATCGGGCCGTGGCGTTTGTGTTCTGGAAAATATTATATTATTTTTGTTTTGTTCTTCGGACATGATGCTAAAGATTCAGAAAGGTCCATGGTCAAGTGAAAAGTGAAGCCAGTTTGTGACCCATCTCAGAAGTTCAATCTGGCTGACCAGCTCGTAGATATTCAAAGCAAGATGGCATCACTAACTGCAACATGTAGAAGACAGCAGAATCAGAAAGGAACATAGGTTTTGTGTCATCCCTTTGTTGAATGCATTGTATATATAGCTGAATCTGATCACCGCCCCCACCCTCTCTGCCACCACAGGACCAGCTTAGACCAGACCACTCTGAACCAATCTGTGTCAGTGAACGGGGTCCACAGTGATCAAGACACTTCACAGGTGAGAGACCCCCTGGTGGCCGCTGGCAGAAACTGCAGTCTGAGTTGTGTGTTCAAAGGCAGGTACCCAGGCAAAGAAAATCCAATACGCACCAATGTGATGACTCACTGCTGCAGTCCCCGGTGTTCTAGTGTTTTATTTCACTGTAGACATGATGGGGTGGAGCACAAACATCACCCCTCTGCTGGTCAGCTGTGTGTTCACTCCCCAAGCCACAGTCAGATGGGTATTCATGAACACATGGATTAGCAAATTAAACTGTGCAAAATGGGCCATTTTCATGGTTCAAAATGAGCCATTTTCTATCTTTGTCACATTTCCTCGTGTGTGATTGGGTGGAGCTGAAATGACAGGAGAGTGCTCTCTTATTGCACGGGTTTAACATGATGACTGAAATGTGGTACAGGTGTCATTATTTGGCCACAGACAGAAGTGATACAGGAGAGAACTACTGTCAGTAATGTGCACGTTATCATTTGCAGTAAAATTCAACGTACACTGAATTCTTTGGAATACAAATTAACTTGTTGTTTTATTCTGAAATGCTGATTGGAGATAAGTATCACACTTGCTGTCTTATGTTTGTGTGTTATCTATGTTTTTCTATTGTTTTGTTTCTGCCTGAATCACTCATTGATGTGTGTGTGTGTGTGTGTGTGCGCGTGCGCGCGTATGTCACCTTGAGAGTCCCTGGAGGAGGACTAGAGAAATGATGCACACAGACCTGGGTTCAAATGGTATTTGTTTTGGACTCAAATACCTTTCTGTGCTCTATTGATCTTGCCTGGAGCGTGTGAGCCTGGTAGGAGGAGCATATGGGCAGTGGTTTGAATCCGAAACAAATACTATTTGAACCCAGGCGGGTATACTTTGAAGCAGGATTACTTAGTTAGCGGGATAACTGCACTGAGTAAAACCCGGAACCATCCCAAATCTGGAACATGGACTGAAGTGAAAACAGCTGTTCCCGGTTTCACTCAGTGCAGTTATCCAGCTAGCTAAGTAATCCTGCTTCATAATATACCCCCCAGGTCTGCACACATCACTTAGTTTATCAATGTTGCATTTTTGTCCGCAGTCGATATCAGTGTCAGTGGCCAAGAAACCTGACTCTAAACGTGGCCCTAAATTAAAGTCACTGGAGCCTGTGAGTATTGAGCCATAGACCATAGCTTAGCCTCCTCTTTGCCCCATTGCCTCCTGCGCTTAGTCCCTGATCCGCTGCAGTACCCCCGGCTGGCCTAGGGGACACCCTTGAGTGCACTTTTCACCGCTGCTACACCATTGTTTTTTGTTGGATCCCTGGGCTTGTGTACAAATCCCAGTCAAACCGTGTAGCATGTTTTAGTTTGACCTACAAGTTTTATTAATTTAAGATCTTTTTTTTTTGGAAATCTTTTGAAGTTACAATATCTACGAACTGTTAAAAACATACGCTGCTAAAACCAAAAACTTATTTTAGTCTTATATTTCAATTTATAATCTATATATTATTTCTTTAACTTTTTTGCTAAATAAGACAAAAAGACTACCAATAGGGTGAGATAATTTTACTTGTCAAGCAAAAAGTAACTTAAAACAAGCTAATATTTTCCACTTGTGAGAGAAAAAAAAAGATTTTAAGTCTCATTACAAGACTAAAACACTTAAGACAGACAGACATTTTTTGCAGTGTAGAAACAGACTAATCTTTTTTTGTGTTTTATAAAGAAATATTTCAATACGCTTCCTCGTGGTCCCAAGAAACACTATGTGTGGTATACTATACATGGTCACTGGAAGTAATTTCATCATAACTAATTTTGAGAACTTCCAAGAAAATGCCTCAGAGAAAGTAAAAAGGCAGCAGTACCAAACTACTCGTTGGGACCAGGGGATTCCTCCATGCTTCAGTCTTTAGTTTAGTGTTGCTTTTCAGTTTATCAGCACATGCAAAACCTTTTTTCTTAAGGCCTTTGGCTGCCTATAAAGACATTAGCTATGAAAATGAGAAACACTGGCGATGGATAACCTTTCTCAAAGCGTTCCTGCGACGTGGCCACACCCAGCCACGTCACAGCAATGCGTGAGAGTGGCGGGTTTCAGTTGCGTCTTCGCTGCACGTCATGCTAAAACATCGCTGCATCGCGTAAAGCAGGGAGACGGTCTTAATGCGGAGGTTGCGTTGAGCACTCAGGTGAGGACAGTGCTTGGGCTGTTGTCAGGGGGTCTCAGGGGGTCTTTTCTGTGTCGGCCCCCTGATCCCCCCTGCATTCCTTGCTGGTAGATTGTTGGTCAGAATTAGGAACTCTCCACATTTTGCCTTCCATTTGTCTGTCCGTCTGTCCTGTGTCTGTGTGTTCAATGTTGTTTCTGTGGCATGGAGCTTACACTGCAGCCTGTATGTTCATTCATTTTAAGATTTTTGTAATTGGATCTGATTTGTTTAAAACCAGAAACAAACTTTTTGGTTAAGACTGGGACTAGTCATTCTTGGCATCACTTGACAGACAGTCCCATTCAAAGTGTGTTTGTGAATGATGCTCTTAAAATAGCCACACGTCGTGGTATTGACCGACTGATTGATTAGTGATAAATGGGCTCCGCTCGCATTTGGTTGTCAATGAAGACCACAGAGGGACATAAAGCTAAATGTGCGTAGAATTACACAACAATCTTACTTTAGACACTAACCTATAACACAAATGGAGATGTCAAGCACGGAGGTTGGTAAAGTCACCAGAATGTGGCGTATAGGAATGCATGTGAGGTGCAGAAATTGGAAGGGTATTTATGAAACCCTGGTTCTGTGTCTGACTGCGACGGGTCTGTTGTTGGGGCCTCAGGGATCTGAGGCAGAGTCTGTGAACGGGCCGGGTCGAGACAGCGGCCTGCCGTCATCCTCTCGCCTTGACCCGTCCGGCCCCTTCGCTACGCTGCCCAGCAAAAACACTGCCGAACCCTCGCCTGTGGAGACCATGGAAGGAATGCTGTGCCGCAAGCAGGAGATGGAGTCACACAGCAAGAAAGCAGCCAGCAGGTGCAGTGTGGGGAGAGGGGGCGTGTCCTTAGGGAGGCTGTCTGTGAGGAGAGGGGGCGTGTCCTTCGGGAAGCTGTCTGTGAGGAGAGGGGGTGTGTCCTTCAGGAAGCTGTCTGTGAGGAGAGGGGGCGTGTTCTTATGGAGGCTGTCTGAGGAGAGGGGGCGTGTCCTTAGAGAGGCTGTCTGTGGGGACATTATGAGGACCATAAATGAATGAACTGAGTGGGGATTGAATTGAAAGGAGTGGGAAAGAAATAATAATGACTAAGTTCTGGGCAGGGGGAGGGACAGGCCTGAGGAGAGTGGGATCTAAGAGTGAGATCAGGATTACGTGTGAGGGAGTCAGGGCATGGAGGTGTAAGATAGCATGTGGTCAACTTGTATAAGACACACATCGCCACAGTGGGCATGAGCTCACTTTCATTGTTGGCATTTACCTGTCCACAGATCCTGGCAGAATGTGTACTGTGTTCTGCGGAAGGGAAGCCTGGGCTTCTACAAGGACAACAAGGGCGCCAGCAACGGCATACCCTACCACGGCGAGGTGCCCATAAGTCTTACTGAGGCCCTGTGTGAGGTCGCTCATGACTACAAGAAGAGAAAACATGTCTTCAAGCTCCGGTGAGTGGAGTGGAGTGGAGCGGAGGAATAAGAAAAAGGTCATGGAATTGAGGATGGAGGGGGATGGAGGAGGGGCATACTTACATTGGGACAAGATGATTTCTGCTGACTTCTCTCTCCCGTTTGGCTGCAGGCTTGGTGACGGAAAGGAATTCCTATTTCAAGCAAAAGATGAGGTGAGTGTTGCTGGTACTGATCCCTCTGGACACTGTAAAAAATCAAAAGCAGTATGTTGTGATGGGAAATGACCTGTATTTCTCCTGTACTCTGCATAAACTAAGACTACCAGTTAATCTCCACCACATGACTCGTAGGGATTTAAACTCGTAATTAAACTGTTATCCTCCAGTGGGCCCTGCAGGCATTCAAACGGCACAATCAGGTGAATAATTATATAGGTAAGTGAAAAAGAAAAAATTATACAATTGAGTGGCTAATTGAGATGCTTATAAAAACAATTATTTGACCTAATAAACAAGTCAGAGAAGGGATGGATGGAACATGGATGGAACTTCAAATTACACAAAAAGCATATATTTAAGCAAACGTGTGCAGCGGTATCCAGTACCCTCAGGTACATTGCACACAGACTGATTCCATTTATTTTGCTCAACTTGCAATGTAATAATAAATTGCGCAAAGATAACAATAGACCGACATTTAAAAACAAAGAAACGTCTGTTAAAGTCTGAGATCAACACCCAGGGGGAATCAACTGTCAGCAGGGGATCGGCGGCAGGAAGTCATTCAGGATTTAACGGACGTGTTCTTCAGTACACTTGAAAAAGTGGACAATTCCAAATGACATGCATTTTTAAACAAGCATGTAATAAATGGTGGGGTAATTCCATCAGCTAAACAGATTAGACAGGAATATGTGGTCAACGACAAATCAACAGATGGGAGTGACAATTATGTTTTACATATTTTATTTGTTCTTCAAGGAAAATCCCTCACGTCCTTGATACATTTTATTTAACTGCCGTGAATTACTCTTCTGTTGCGGATGGCATAAAGAAATGCTTAGAGGATTATAAGGTTGATTTAAAAAATGTGACTGCATTTGTGTCCGACAATGCGAGTTATGTATTAAAAGCATATAAAAACGTCCTTAAAAAAACATTTTTTAATCATAATTTAATTCCTGCTCTTAATTGTATTACTCTTAATTGTTATTAACTGACTTGTGTTATTGTTTTTTTATATTCTTTTATTATTCCTTTTTCATTAGTTCTATTGTTACTTTGTTTTTTTATATTTTAAGTGCTTTGAACGTCAAGTATGATTAAGTGAAGTTTATTATTATTATTACTATTGTTAGACTCAATTCCAGGTTTCGATGATCCAAACTGGACACATACCAATTATGAGCACAGAAAAAGGGCACTGCAATGTCACTGGAAAATTCTGGGAGATAGCTGAAGAAATATTTCCAAGCCTCACGCCAGTGGCAAAACAATACTTTTTCTGTGGTAATCAACTCTGTCGATGCAGAAAGATGCATCTCTCACTATGGACCAAGTTCACCAATCGTCAATCAATGACAGAAAAAAACTCTTAAACACCGGCGAAGTTCAAATTTGAGTTTAGAACCTTGAAGTTTAATTTGAACATTTGTAAATGACATTCACCACTTTATTATTTTATTTTTTTAAATATACCTCAGCTGCAGACCATTTCATTATTATGAATACCATTTTTTTGTTTCTCTATTTTTGTGCAACTTAAATGTTATATAACTGCTGTCAGTCTTAATATGACCATTCCCCACTGTTTCAAGCAAAAATGGCAAAATACTGCCGCATGTCCGCAGGACTGAATTTCACATGTGAGTGTCCCTTGTAAACATCGCTGTCAATCATCCGTGCTGAATTAGCGCTAATAATTTTTTTACGTAGATTGGGGCTATGAAATTGGGATAATTGGTACGTAGCTTGGCAAAAAGTGCTATTGACCTCTTGCTGGTGGAGGACTGAAGTTCATGCGAGAAAACAAGTGGGGAAAAATTACGGGCCTAATTTTGAGGTCTGACCCTTGTTTCTTTCTCTCTCTCTTTCCCCTTCTCCCTCTCCCTCTCTCTTTCCCCCTCTCCCTCTCCCTCTCTTTCCCCTTCACCCTCTCTCTCTTTCCCTCTTTCCCCCTCTCCCCCTTTCCCTCTCTCTTTTTCTCCCTCTCTCTCCCTCTCTTTCTTTTTTCTCCCTCTCCCTCTCTTTCTCTTCCCCCCCTCTCTCTCCCCCTCTCTCTCTTTCCCCCTCTCTCTCTTTCTCCCTCTCTCTTTCCCCATATGCCTCTCTCTCTCTTTCCCTCTCTCCTTCCTTCCTGTCTTGCCCCCTCCCAGGGTGAAATGAGCTTGTGGATCCGCTCCATCCTCTCCTCAATCCCGTCGGGGGCGGGCGGGGCCGGCGAGCACTCCCCGGTGGGCCCGGCCGTGCTGAGCCGAGCCATGACCATGCCCCCCTTGTCCCCCAGCTCGGCAGAGCCCGGCGCCGTCACCATGCGCAACAAAGAGGGCAAGGACAAGGACCGAGAGAAGAGGTTCAGCTTCTTCGGCAAGAAGAAATAAGAGAGAGAGAGAGAGAGAAAAACTATTTAAAAACTCATCAGACGCAAACACATTGACGGAAGCAGAATGACCAGAGCGTCCCATCAACCGCATTGGCTCTCAGCCCTGATCCTGTGAGGCTCCAGCAGGGCTTTCCTCCTCACCGGCTCTCAGCCCTGATCCTGTGAGGCTCCAGCAGGGCTTTCCTCCTCACCGCAGCGACTGTGTTCTCTCCGGCTGAGGAAAAGGGGCATGCTGGGAAACCGCGCCAACTAGAGCTCTGTTGGAACAGAAGTCAGAGGACACAGGGGACGTCGGCGGGCAGGCAGAGCAGGGCAAAGAGCCAATCGGATGAGGACGTCTTAGAGTTTATTTCTCTTCGGTTCCCAGCCCCTCTTGGTTCTTTTGAGTTTCAGAATGGTCCTGCTGCAGTCGCCCAGGGAACTGTCAGGCCATCCACAAGGCTGGTAGCAACAGAAAGGATGTTCCATTCTAGGGGCTGTCAATCCACCTCTCTCACTTCCTCTTTATGAAATTGCTTGAAAGGACCATGTTGATTTTTGTTTATTGGCATTATTATTATTATTATTAATCCTTTTGCTGTTGCAGGTTTTGAGAAAAGAGTTTAAAGAATACGTAACTATAGGTAGCTCGTCATTGAAAGAAGAAAAAAACTGTTTGGTAAAACTGTTTTGGAGAAACGAAGTTGGTTACTGTTATTTGTGTTTCGTTTGTATTTTCCTTTTATTTTTGTTTTTAGGAAGGCCAGCTTTCAAAGTGTTTTTAAAAGTGCATAAGTTGGAAAAATATATATATATTTAAAGAGAAGTGGTTTTTATTATTTCGTTTTTATCTTGAATTTATTTGTTTTATTATTTTGGGGAGATTATTCATGCTTTATTTTTGACTTTGTTTTTCTTGAAAACAGGAGATTATCTAGTTCAAGTACGGTTGAGAGTGAGTTGTAGTGGAGTTTTAAGTCATTTTTTGATTGGTTTCTTGAATAATGGGCATTTATCTTCATCAGTTCATCCTAATGAATAAAAAAAGGAGAGATTTAGCTTTACAGAAGGGCTTCGGTTTGAGCGTTAGGTTTATACGGCTGTTTTTAATTAAACAGGTTTTTTTAACAATTTCTCTTTTCTGCTGTTTTTTGTTTGTTAGTTTTTTTTGTGCAGGCCATTTGATAGGCATGTGTAGTGTACTGTCAAACACTAAAGATGAAAAAGGAATAAAAATGCAAAAGAAAGATATGGCGAGAATGTGAAGGGTTGAAGATGGTGGGGGGAGCGTTGGGGGGACGTTGCGGGGGCGTAGCTGCTGGAGTTGAATGGGGATGGAATGTGCAGTCGTGCACTGGAAGAGAAGGGTCATTACTGAGCCGCCTGCTGTCAGCCGGTCCCACATTAATCTGCCCGTACAACAGGCTCTGTCTCTCATTCTTCACCCATCTTATCCCCCGTTAAACCCTGACAAAAACAACCGCAGGGAATCATCTTACAAACTTAAACTTTTTTTAAGCTTTGATTTTGACCTGTTATATTTATATTCTGATATTCTCCTTTGATTGTGGGAACGGTACCACTGGAGAAAGTGGCACCAAAATCACACAGATGCTAAATGTAAAATGCGGTTCTGGAGACTTGCTGCTGTGGATTGAGGAAGTCAAACGAAAGGCAAAGCTGTGTCCGTTGGAGTATGACCTGTGAGCTCTGTGTTAGCTTGGTCACTGAGAGAGAGAAGTGTAGTTTTGGTTCAAGAAGACCCCAATGTGCACATATTCCTGGCTTAGAATGACCTTAAATATATATATACACACACTGTATATCAGTCTTCTCTGACTCTTAGCTTTGGAGAGACGTTGCTTTTGTCAGACCCGTTTCATCTTGGAAAGGAAGCCGAGTTGAGCATTATACTGTGAAACCCCCCTGAAGGGCGGAGTATTATGCAGAAGGCATCTGCTGCAGCCCTGATGTTCTTCCTCCGTCTCGTTCCTTCTACTTCCTGTGGGCATTTCCATGCGTCCTGCTTTTACCCCTGGAAAATGTAGCGCAAGTTAATAAGCGACACAAAGCATTTCTGCTCGTTATATAATGTGTAGCAAAACTAGAAGAAAATGATAGATTTCAGTGTCGGGGTTAACTTCCAGTAAGGTTTGAGATTTATGTGCGTGCAGTGAACTCACACCGTGACCTCCAGGTGGCTGGAACTAAATAATTTTTGCTCCGCGTTGTGCTAAAGTGGTGTCTCGAGCATTCGTGAAGCGATGGCGACATTTCTCTCCGTGCCTCTTTTGTCTCACAACGCTAGCAGTGCGACGTGCATCTGAGCTGACCCGACTGTGACAGGTTGCTGTTGGATCCAGCCCCAATAGCAGAAGGACAGTGATCTGTGGCTCCAAAACAATACGGCAGAGAACACTAGAGGCTGAAGCTGACGACTCGAAGACGGTTGCACGCATGCGGTCTGGCCTTTCTCATCTCATACCACCGAAGCAAGACTCGGCAGTTGTGATCCAGGGCACGTGCACGTGCACACACACAGACACACATACAGACACGTGCGCACGCCCGACTAGCCACCAGTGTCACCCGTCCGCCATGCCTTCCACCCTGCTATACTGGCGCTCTCCACATAGCCGAGCCTCGTAACGTCTGCACCGCCTAGTGTTGAGAGAGGAAACCTGCAGCGTTTTCTTGTCAGGATTTCGTCCCTGAGTATACTTCAAATTTTAAAAAGAATGGGACAGTTGGTAATTTAATTACTAAAAGCCTACGTTTAAATTGTCGAGCCTGTAAGGCTGGATGCGTTCGACCACAAGATACTTCTGACCGCTTGGGTGTTGTTAATTGATAGCTGTGGTCTCTATCTCAAAATATATGCGCCTCTTCTGAGGTCGCCTCTCTCCTAACTCATCCCGTACACGACGTGTTGCTCGTGTGCACGCATTTCAATCCCTTCACCGATCGGCTTTACAAGGTAAGCAGAGATTTACGAACAGTTGTGGCATGAAGGAAGCAGGCCTTGGACAGACAGTGTCAGCCACGCCGAGACTTTGAGCTTTATAATTGTTTGGTTTGTAAATCTTGACTTCACCATGCGGCACCATTTGGTCATGTGATGCAAAATAAGAGCGTGGCAAAGTAATCTTGGAAGAGCGGTTCTGATTCACATATGTGCACACAGGACACAAGCATTTCACAGTGGTTGACACTGACTTTTCATTCAAGCTATGAAGTGTGGACTTTGCCATTTTGTGCTGTAATGAATTTGATTTTAGGGTGTACTGTACACTGTGTCTGGTGTTGTGTGCAAACACTGGAGAGGGAATCCGTTTGTGATTTATCATATACGAGATGAAGGAGATTCATTCTTGGTATGTTTTCAAATGTAAACATACATATTCAGAATAAACAAAATGAAGAGACTGAATGAATTTAGCTTGTTTTATTTGCCTTCTTAAAATAATAAATGAGTGGGAAAACTTCAGACAAGTGTCATAGGTAAACACACTGCCACGCAAAAAGAATTCAGAAAATAAATCTGAAGAGACAGCAAAAATAATTCCTTCATGAGTATTAAATGTGAGCTAAACTGTCTTATGGAAGTCTCAGCCAGTCATTAATTTTGCAGCATTTGATTAGCCAGCCTACTGACCCTCTTGGCCAAAATCTAATACATGATCAGTTCCTTTTCTGTGACACACTCACTACAAGCTGTTAATACCACTACAATTTATTATTATTATTATTATTATTATTGCAACTGTTAGTACTGCTACTTCTACTGTTACTACTGGTACAGATTACGATGACTATTACTCCTGTCCATTTTCAGGTACATGTCTGTAATGGCAGACTTTTCCACAAGATGTCAGTGTGCTGTGGAGCATTTTCATTACAGATCGATCGCAAAATGTTTGTTGACTTGTGTATCTATATCAAATACAAAAAAATTATAAAAATAAAATATGGTTTAAAACAAAACAATATTGGGAAAATAGCAGTTTTGTTATTTATTATGCTGTCATTAATAAAGACAGATTTTTTTATTTTCTGTTTTCTTATACAAGTAGCACTGTAATAATCATTTCGCTGAAACAGATTATGGTAAATCACCCTTGAAATGCCTTCTGAAGAATATAAATTGCGTTTTTGCAAAAACCCTCCTTTTTTGCATGAAATTCAGTGAGGTGTAAATGAATGAAACCTCACTGAAATTCATGTGAAAAAGGAGGGTTGTTGCAAAAACAGCCTAATTCCTGATCCAAAACAAAGTGATGATGCCCTAAACCGAAAACCACAGAGATGAAAAGAGTACTGATATAGTTGTGCTCAGGATCTGAGAAGTTTCCTATAGCAGTAGATTACCTTTAAATCCTGGAATGAGGACTGCTTCTATTGGATACAGAACGACAGGAACATTGGTATTTACATTATGCCTTAGTGTGGGCAAAGGTGAAAACTCAATGAAGTTCTTAAATTGTTTTAAATTTGTTTTAATAGTGTACCAATCTAGCTCTTCTGTTCTATCTATGGTTACTCCCCCACTGGAGACCTAAGGCATCTGGCACACCTGAACCATCTGGTAACATGGTAGAATATTGCTGGTATACAACAGTCCGTTACATGCATGTGGTTTTTGAGCTCACTTGTCGTGGGACGTACCATGGCTCATGCTTTTCTCAACAGAGGGTGACAGTTGAACAGTGCTATCCTCATTTACATTGTTCTGAATACCTTCATCCTGTGTTGCACTGTATTATACATTTCAGATCATGTATCCAGTTTACACAGTTGTTTTTTTAAGATTGCAAAATGAACCGACAGTAGCTAGGTCTAGTGTGGATTTAGAAAGAACTTTTACTCCCTGCATTATAGGGCTTGGATGATATCTGTGTAAAAGTCTTAAGACCTTTGTAACAGCAGGATTCTCATAGATCTTTTTTTATATTTCATTCATTCCAGTTTGAACAGGATGTTAAGAAAAAGCATGCCTGTATAATGGATGTTTTTACATACTTTTGCAAATTAAGGTATTGTACAGAGCGTGTACTGGTCTTCCTGGTGAAGTGGTTACGTCAGAGATGCAGTTATGTGAACGTCTGGAGCGGACATGTCTTTGTTTTTCATGTGTCAGTATCTGTGTTTGAGATGCTGTGTCACTTTGTGTGTGTGTGTGTGTTCAGTGTGGTTTTCAGCCACCCCTAGAAACCAGGTTTTTAAACAGGCAAAACATCTGGAGTTTATTTGGAGCTGGGAAGGAAGGCTTGAGTCAGGAGAAAAAGCTGGCCTGTGTCCAGAACACATCACCCCCCTCCCCAAAAACAACAGTCTCAATTCGGCCCTGTCCCCAAAAGCATGACTGTCCAGGATATTTACTTCTGTGTAGAGTCTATAGGTTTATTTGTTCAGATTCCAACAAACTAAAGTTCTGTGAGGATCTGTAACATAAATTAAACTGTCCCGTTTTTGCTTACATTACCGCTCCCTTGGTTTTGTTGTAGCTTTGAGTAGAGGCACATAATATGTTATGCAATCATTTGAAATTTTCTCTGGTTTTTAAATGTTGGAGAAGGTAATATAGTTCTTAGCCTGGAGGTGGTTTGAATATTTTTTGATAGTCTTTACGTTAGTATGTTTGTTTTTATGATAATTAAGATTAATCTGAATGCTTGCCAGGCACAATGGTCACAGTCAGTCGGTTACATTCCCATTGGTCACCAATTATATATGTCTATTGATCCATGGATGTATGGTACTGATTTGTGCTCACTTTTCCTGCCTGTCTATTTACTTTTATTAAATGAGATGAGAACTTGAATGATGGTCAATAACTTGAATGAATCATTTCAGGGTCATCTTTTCGATGTAAAAAAAATACTCAATCCATTTAAATGCCCAAGATTAATCAAACTGTGTTTAACTGCAAAAACTAGATGAATTTAAGCAGGATTAATGTTTTTTCCTACAATATAAATATATATACTAATATTCTATTCAAAGGCGTTTTCATTATGTATATTCCATCTGAACCAGCTAAGCTCAGTGCTGCATGTGGAAGTCCTAGAGGAGAGGCGCACAACTCCGATCCTGCAGGGTCGATCTACGGACTGTTTTTTGTTCCAACCAATTACCTTTACTTTTAATGACAGCTCTAACTACACTCCTGCACTTGAGCACAGTATAATATTTAGGATACACTTGCAGTCTGTGCCTTTAGCTGGTGCTTATACACATAGATTAAAATTAAATAATTAAGAGCAGATGGCACAAAATCCAGAAACGGGATCGGCCCTTGTCGTCTGAGTACAGTCCATATTTTAAATTCCTAAATACAGTGTACAATTACAGAAAATAAAATGTATCAGCTATGAAAAGCATATCACTAAAAATACAGTATATGTAAATGTATTTACATTCCGCCGTCCTTTTGACCTGATGGAAATGCAACAAACCGAGAGCAGTTCTCACCTTTATTTACCAAAAACAGACTAGCGTAAAATTAGTATCTGTTGGAGAATCAGGTTATCCGGGAGACATAACTAAAGTTGTCCATTGTCAAAGTATTGTGTTGGTTCCTAACAACATAGGCCTACTATGCTGTGAAGAAATTACACAATATACTTTGACAATTGACAACTTTAGAGTTGTCATAATGTCATTATTGTCATAATGAGCTATCCCGCAAATTGTTCCGTGCGCCAGATATAGTGAAAGTTATCAGTGAGAGGGTTATCATCAGTCACTGGGTGGAATGAATAAACCGGTGAGTCAGTGCGCGTATTTCCGCCTAATGCGCCTATATGACCGCAACTGTGCCGTCACAGATTACCATGTGTTGGACTTTACAACAAGAAGCAGGAAAATGTAATTCTGTCGAAATTACAGAAACAGCCTCAGATTTCACAGAGTTGGTAACATTTTCACTTAAATATATTCACTAGCCACAGTTCGTATCCACAGTTCTTTTCCCGAAACTTTGCCCCACCAGACTAAACGCCTTTGGTGTAGCCTATTGTGTTCACTGGAAGTGGGCAGTCGTGGTCCTTTAACCCTTTATTCACTTTGTTCAGTTCGTCTTTTAATTACATAGGCTACTAAATCCAATTTTAAGGTTAAATAAGAATTGATGGCCTAATACTCAAGTTAAAGAGACCTGGAAAATATCCAAGATTATGACACTCCAGGGAAAGAGTTGCCTATCAGCTGTGCGTCATCCTGTTCCGTAGTTTCCGGGCTGTGCCGTTCCCACTAAATTAATGCTTCTATCTGAACTCGCCCAGGAGAACAAGGAGGAGACAGAAAATTGCACTAGGATCCCACTAAACAAGCGGACCGCGACACTGTCGGAGATTTGGGAGAAAGTGACCGGTTGATTATCAGACGGGAGAGAACAGTTTTGTGTGCTTTGAAAGTGTTAATAGGAAACAACAACAGGCGGTGGATTAATTGGAGGTAAGATTCTTGTTTGAGAGTGTTTCCTACAACTAAAGTAGCCTATAAGACTGACCATATGAAGGGGTTTCCCTTGTGATAAACACACGCCGTTTAATTTGTATGAAATACATGTATGATAATTTGTATGAAATACATAGACGGTCTGCAAGTAGAAATGTATTTTAGTAGGCTATGTTTCAGTGTTCCAGCTTGGTCACTCACTTTGTGATGTGTTGTCATAAATTATCTTAAAATACAGCGATGCCGCGTAATATGACCCAGTGATAACACCCATGCATGATTGCTAACGTTATCGCGAAGTAGCCTATAGCTTATTCTTTGACTACTATCTGGATTATGTAATAATCACGATTCCTTGCAATGTTCTCAAAAATATGAATCATGCAAGCAGCCGCGCGTTTGGTCACACGGTAAATTATTATTTTTATGAAAACAACATAAACCATAGAACACAGGAAACGCTTAACACTTTAACAAATGCAGCGTGATTATAAACAGTTGTTGGAAACACGGTATTCAAACTTAAGTGAGTAATGTTTAGAAAAAAGTTTGCATCTCATTTTAATTTTTTAAATAGGCGAATTGTTTGCAAACACCAGTGTAAATGAGCAATTACACGAATGGGCTACAACACAATATTTGTGTGAAACCCAATAATAGGCTATGTTATGAACTGTTTCGAAAATTATATTCATGCTGTCATTTACATGAATCTGGTGGGGCAGTGCCTTTATTTAATCACTTTCACACTTCCTCATGGATTGATGTAGTGGAACGTATACTTGTATGTTTATATCACTGGGAGTCACAGTGCTGTATCAATTGCACTATTAATAGAGTTATATTTTTGCCTCTTTCCAAGAATGTCATCACTGTGCTTCTTACAGATGGTTAGTTGGATGCATTAAGAAATCTTAGGCATTGTACTGAGGAAGTTTACATCTTCACATTGCAGCGCACAATAAATTGTTAAAATCAATAGCAACACACATGTAAATGATCTCAAACGTTTGAATAAAAATAATGTATGTTTGATCAAAATAAAATAGATCTGTTATTTAACAAAATTCGATTTAATAGATTTTTTTCATACATGGTATGTTTTTTGTACTCTGCTACTAGTGCTGTATAGTAATAATAGTGGGTGTGCAGGCACTTCTAAGTGTCCTTAGCTGTCTGTGTAAGCTGATCACCAAATACCAACTCTAGTATTCCTTTTCAAAGCGCGTCAGTTTCACCTATATTTGGAAGAGAAGCATCAAGTGAAATTTAAAGGTCGTTTGCTACTTTGGTTTAAAGTTAAAAGGTCAAGGAGTCTGTATAGAAGTTTTAGTCATGCTATGGCTTTTCAAATAATAAAAGTTCCTAAAATATCTGGGGCAGATCCATTTTCCAGCATTAGCTTGGCATTGTTATGTTGGACACATTATGTGCCTCTGTGCCTGTACCTAGGAGTAATTCCTTTAAATTCCCAGGGGTATGAATTGCCTCATGACGTGATTGAATTTTGTGGTTGACGCAAACATAATTGGCTGTGTTATACTTGAACTGCTTTTGACAGCAGAGTTTGCAGGATTACAGTACAAGCATTGTTCAGAAAGCACTCAGTTACGAGTACTCTGTTGCAGTTAGAGGTATGTGGTGTGCAAACAATGGCCCTCTCACACTTCAGACTACAGTCTTTGTGTGAATGTCCGGTCCGAGTGGCACAAAACTAGTGACAGTGTATTCTCTGCATTATCAACAAATGAACACGCTACACAATACAATAGACACTGTCTCCAATCTGGCACCCAAAAACGCTTTGGCACTCTTCTCCAAAAATTAATTTAGTTTAAAATGGAAAGTTTTCTCTTTAAAAAAAAACACCATTTTATTATATTTTTATTATATTATGTCTTACTTCAAGAGCTTTTCAGGAAACTGACACCTTAATATTTGTTGCAACGAATATGTAAAATGCTATGAAAATGAAATGGACTGGGGTGATAATGCAGGGTCTGAATACTATGTTCTATGGGGTGGTTGGCCCTGCAGAAACTAAATCACATTAAACTGCAGTTTAGGGGGGGGAAGTCTACATGGAGAAGTATAAACAGAGAAAATATTTTTGTGTTTCACAACAAGGTGTAGTTTGTTGCAGATGGTTTGGTTTTACAGTATTTCAGAAAGGCACAACAAGCCTCCTCATGTTCTCCTCATTTCCCTCAATGCAGGCTATCCGTGGATTACCCTGCTCTTGTTTACAAAGGTCTATGAGGCAGCATGTGCTATTTTATCAGTTCCATTTGGAGTGTGTACGTGCTGTTCTCTGTGCTTGAACTCTGGCTATTTTAGATGACTGGCTGTGGGCTGCTTTGAGGTGGCTGGGTGGTTGTTACTACTCACACCCAGGGCTACAGAAACGCAGGCTTCAGAGATGGCCACTGATGAGTCAGGGCCAAACTCAGCCTCTTCAATTCATTATCGCTATCGGGGGGGGGGGATTTAAACATAGATATGTATGTGAATTAAATGAGGTGTTGCTCAAGGGGTTGACCTTTATTTATTTCATTCTGTACGTCTAGATGGCATGCTGTTTGACCCTGTAATGCAGGGGTTCTCAATCTTATCCAGAAAGGGCCGGTGTGGGTGCAGGCTTTTGTGCCAACAATGCAGTGACACACCCGATTCTGCTAATCAACCACTAGATTATTTACACAGGATCTTGATCAGTAGAATCAGGTGTGTTACTGCTTGGTTGAAATAAACTGCACCCACACTGGCCCTTTCTGGATAAGATTGAGAACCCCTGCTGTAATGGTTAGCAGCCCAGGTTATTTTTTTCTGACAAAACATTGTCTTTTTGTTGAGCAGAATGATCATTTACATCAAGGCAATTTATTTTGGTACTTTTTTTTGTTTCTTTCTTTCTGGGGACGTAAAATGTGATTCTATGTTTTCTATTCATATTTTCTGTGCCCAGAAATCCTGTGTCTTTTTAAAACGATAATTAAGCTGCTACGTTGTCTTTCCTGACTGTTGTACAGTCAAATTTACCTGCACAGTCCAATTTAATGTTTAATGAATATTGGCTTTCCACCATGAACATCATCTTGTGTTATCACGTGAAGGGGCCTAACTGTTCAAAGATCTAACCCTGTTGTGGGAGGGTTTACTTTTCACAGTAAGTGCTAATACTAGTTCCTGGAACATTGTTCACACATCAGATAAACAACCCCATTACAAAAGGCGGAATTTGTTTCTATTAGTAGTGAATAGGTGCCAACATTGGACGTGTTGTTGTTTCACCACATCACATGTTCCACCGTGGCTAACCGTTAAAGGCAGTGACAGGAGTGCTGGGAAGTAAAACCTCAAACCCATCACAACAATGGAAAGCTTTATAGGTAGCTCAGTTTCTTCTTTCCAGAGCAGGTTCTCATAGCTGTAACCCAAGAAGCATGCTCTAATGTGGGAGTCATGAGAATCATGCCCAGTGTCTTAATAAGCCTTCCTCCGCACTCTGAGCAGGGCAGAGATTGAGGGCCCGTGACACTCTGGGTGGGGGCCCCAGGAGATATACTGTACTTAGAGCAAACGGCACCATCTGTTCGCTTTGCAGCCAAGTCGGCTGAATCGTGGCCACATTGCCCCTTGGATGGATTAAGGCACACTAACCCTAATCTGTTTATTAGCTGACCCAAACTCTGCGGTGATATTCTCAGTTTCTCTGTGTTAAGAGAATCTTGGGTTTAAATACAATTTATATAATAAGGGGTGCAAAACCCATGTAAGGCAAAACAAATATGCCGTTTAATTGTAGGAAAGCACTGTGAATGACAAAATGCCACACTATAGTGCAGTAAAGAGTCGACTCCTTTGGTAGATGCCTGACACGATCTGCGTCAAATTTGCTGAAATGTATCCAGTATTCTTTTCTTCTGGGGGTGAGATGCATGGATGGGTTAATTTCCTATGCAATCAGCAGAAACTCTTCCAGATTTTAATTGGATTATTCTGTGTTTGTTTCAGTAAGACCTGTGGCTCAGTGGTTGGATGTGAACGATTCGTCTGATCTCCTGGGAAAACTCCTCGGAAGACGCCGCTGACCGCTCCCGATCCCTTTTCCTCTCGATTTGTCCACCAAAGTCACTACTCCTACATCCTTTTAGCTTGTGTGATTTAGTGTTCCTTTTTTTGCTACAGTTTCTACTCCCGTATCAGAGAGGAGCTTTGAAGTTGTCACCCATTACTTTTCTTTGTGCTCACCATTGCCTGTTCAGCTTTGCTGTGTCATTCATCCAGTCAGCCTGGTTTTTCTCCACAGCTCAACTGCTTGTCAGAACTGAGACACAATTTTCCATCTAACGGGAGACCCCTTGACCACTTCTCCTCAGCTTATCTCCTCTCATCTTCTCCTCCTCTCTGTTATGTTTGATCTGCATCCAGCTGGGTAGACAAGTGGCCCCGTTCCAAACAAGTGAAAAAGGGGCCCGTGTACCCTACGGAGAGGAGGCACACAAACGCTGCCTTATTGCTTTCCAGCTATTCTGTTTCAAGAGGCCAGTTGGTGCTGCCTGGTGAAGGGTCCAAAAATGGCTACCAAGGTGCCCATCTACCTGAAGCGGGGGAGCCGCAGAGGGAAGAAGGAGAAGCTTCGAGACATCCTGTCTTCAGATATGATCAGCCCGCCCCTGGGGGACTTTCGACACACCATCCACATTGGGAGTGGAGGCGGGGACAATGACCTGTTTGGGGACCTGTCCTTCCTCCAGGGGAAGTTCCACCTGCTCCCCGGCCGGCAGGGCCACAGCCTCTCCCAGCGCTCCAGCCTGTATGGGGAGCGCTCGCACCTCAACCGCCCCGTCACCATTTGCGGAGACCCGCTCTCCCCTGAGGGCTCGCTCCTGCTAAAGAACGCCATCTCTCTGCCCATCATCGGAGGTGTCCAGGCCTTCACGCTTCCTGCCCCTATGCCCACTCAAACCCAGGCCCAGATCCCCCCACCCAAGCCTCCTAGGCTGCACCTGGACAACAAGAACATGACCCTTCCTCTCTCCAGGCGGGACTGCTCCCCGTACCCTGTCAAGTCCTCTTCTCCTCTAACTCCTGCCTCTTCAAAAGCCTCCCCTGATGCAGAGAGATGTGTCCTTGAGGACAAAGCCCAGGAAAGGCCTTACTTGTCCCACGCCAGCTCCTTGCTTTCCTTGCACCTGGACTTGGGGCCCTCCATCCTGGATGATGTGCTACAGATCATGGACAACCAACGCGTGGGCCTCAATGGAGCCGGTCTACATGGGGGACGCCAAGGAATCTTCACCTGAGGGACTTAGCTGTGCAGCACAGTGAACAACAAGCCCAATTCCCTCCCGGCAACACCTAGAACCAAGCCTGGCTGGTTTACGTAGTGATAGAACTTTTTTGAAGCCATTTTTGGACTTCCTACTTTTTATTTTAGTGTTGGTTTGTTACCTTCAAGCCTTCCATGAAAACTGGTTTATCCTGTAGAGGACAATGGTAGCTAAGATAAAATAAAACAACAGTCAATTTGGACTGGTTAACGGAAAACTGAAAAGTATAAAGTATATATTTGTATGACTGAATAGTTTGATTTTGTCCATACCTTGTTTATATTCTGTACCATATAAGCTGCAGTTTCCCAGACCTGAATACACTGTGATTGATTCACAAGCTGTGAAGACAGACTATGACCACTTTTTTGAGATTCTTATAAAGAATGCTCCAGAGAATAAAGGAAATGTATGGCTTCTCTTAAAAAATAATGCGATCTGGATCACATGAGGGTGAGATCAGCAAATGTAGCGCTTTGTGTGTGGGAGGAGGGAATGTCAAGCATTCCATTGCACCACACGATATGATGGAGTTCTTTCATTAAATAATTCATCTTACATTTTTTTTTACCCCTAAAATTTGGTGCTCAATTTATTATATTTTAAATCGGAACACAATCTCTGGATCCTGTTCAAAATAGGACATTTTAAAACATTTAAATATAAGTGTTCACGTGAGAGGACACTAGAAGTTCACTGAAGTTGTTGTGTATTTCAATTTTACCCTATTTCTATTTATGTAGACACTACAGATCACAACTCGGTGAGGTTTAACTGGTTAAAATCTCTAATTGATTCCACCTTAAAGCTTTCAGAACTGTTTTCCAGTTTTTTGATGCTATTTTTCTGGATCAATACAAGATACAGTATGCACTCCATATATTGGGATAATGTGAACATAGATTTTTAGGTTTTTGAATTTGGGCACATGTTTAAGAATTGCATGAGGACATAAGGACATGAATGTCTGCAGTGTATCACATTACATAAGTAATTTGTTTTTGAGGTTTTATTTTTTAAAGATTCATATTTCCGAAATGTATGTTCATCTTATTGTGAGTAGTTGCACTTCTGTAGTAGTGGCATTGTTTAGTCAACTAGACTCTACAACTAAATCTTAAAACAGTCTGTGGCTAATGAAGTTAATCAGCGGGCAATGTTTGTGCCTCAACTAACCAGGGGATTTAAGGACATCACACTTTTTAAACACTCTCACTCACTGGGGTGTTCTTGTAAGGGCTCTGGCTTTTCCGTTCATCTGTTGACTCTGGCTTACTCTAGAAACTATACACTCTCACTTTGTTCTGTTACATGTTAACCAACTTTAACCTACAATTTCCTGTATTATGCCAAGTTTATTTTCTCTTTATAATATTGACGGAACTGAGTAAAAACCACAAGGTGAAAATGTTTTATGTCTCAGCTGGAGAACTGAAGAATGCCAATCTGGCTATTCGCTTGTATGTGGAGCCTTTATTTCTTTCCATTTTGACAGTGTTTGTTTTATTTTCCTGTTAAGGTTTTCAGAATATTCTGAATTCCAACTACATTAAGGCTCGACACTGACAAATGAACATCTCACACAAATCGTTGTTTCTGCTTTGTAGTAACTCAAACCTCTTGAGACACTATTCATTTCAAAATTAGGACCTGTATTTTGTTGCTCTACTGCACTGTTGTAACCTATTTTCAACACATAGAAATATTTTAATATTTTTTACTTAGGCTAAAGAAACAATGGGTTGACTCTTTGTTGAAAGTTATTATTATCATTATAATAAACACCCCATTTCTTGCCCCAAGTTTCTGCATTCCTTCTGTCATTTAGTGTGATTTTTGGAAAACATTTCCTTAATTTGTAAGAACATTGAAATACATGTATGTCACCAATACACTCTCCACATAGAACACAGCTCCTCCTGTACATGGGCTGGAATTGTTATGCTATGATTGTGTCGTTAGTGAGTTGTACTACTGTACTGCTGATTTGTTTGATATTTGTTTTCAAATGTACTTCATTGAGAAGTAAATCTACTGCTTTCCGCACTCTCCATTCTCCACAAACACATTTTAGTAAGTTCTGCCATCACTAAAACTAACATTAAAAAACAAAACCAGAATTAGTTTGTGAAGAAAAGGTGTAATACTTGCATTTACTTGTAAGTCTTAAAGACTTACCTGCTGATTGAATACAGGCCCATTAAACCACAGCTGGATGTTCAGCACTAACACTAAAGGGCACATCTACAGAAAGCTTGGTATGAAAGTTTAGTATGCTGGTGGCAGCTTTTTGTCTGCCAGCATTTTACAAATTGAAACTACATTGATCCACTAACAGAAGGGCCATTTACTATTATAAATGATTTTACCCACTGATTTTCACCAGGGCTGTGTCCGAAGCAGAGCCCTATCTACTGCGCCCTGTCTCCTGCGTACAGTGCACTGGCAGAAGTGTGCTGTTTAATGTGCACTGAAAAATATCCGCCATACTATTTTCCAACCGTGCTGTGGAAGTGTCGTCAGACATCCCACCCTTGCGCAGCCATGTCACGTGTTGTTTTTTGTTGTATTTGAAGGTAAACGTCAGCGAAGCTGCACCTCAATTTTTTCGAACGAAGCTTCACGCCATATTTATGCAACCAAAATGTTTGTGCACTTCTTGAAAAGTGTGCTCCTGAATGTACTCAGCGAAACCCCGGAAGTAAGTGTATTATACGGGGGTTTAAAGTATACTACATTTAGAGATAATTTTGCCTACTTAAAGACTTTATCGCCCTGTCTACTCAACAAGCCTACCTAATAGTATGAAAGGGTGCTGATTCGGACACAGCCCGAGACTGCCTCACCTCAGCTGTCTACATACTGCTGTACTAACAAATTGCAAACTGGTCTGATAGCTGTGCTAATGGTGGGCAGCTAATGGGCACTGTATGTTTGCTGGCCGGGTTCTGATTGCTTAGTAGTGCTTCTGCCATCTGAATTAACAATAATGTCTGTTAGAGATTGAAGATGTGCATGTATGTGTGAAATAAGAAAATCATAATGCTTGTGTGCATTTGAATTCATAAGTGAATGAAAAAATAATGTCTGCGGACACAAGTGTGTGTGTCTGTGTGTGTGTGTGTGTGTGTGTGTGTGTGTGTGTGTGTGTGCATGTATGCATGTCTCACACTTTTCTTTCTTTTTTTAACAGTTCTGGGAATCAGTCCAACTTTCTTTGTTAACTGAAAGCCACCGGAACACATAGCCACTGACCCCTAGAAGTGAGGCAGCCTGGGAAGGGGGTGGAGAGAGAGAGGGATCAGTGAAACAGCAGATGAGGGAGAAAGAGAGAGATTGATGAGAAAAGGCTCTTGTCTCACCCACAATGAAATAAACTATTTGGACAGTTTTCCAGAGTGTACAATAATGTCCCTTGACAGAACTGTTAACATAGGTGCTACTTATAATATATGTATTTTATTTAAAAAAAATAATAATCCACTATAAATTAATCTTCACTTATATGTATTGGGGGGGAAACTTCATCTAATTTCCATTCATACATCCATCAATGCCCCTCATACAAGGAGTATTACCTTAAACAAAATTTCAAGTTCATCCCAGAAGCTGTAGACATTCTGTTTGAAACAAATTTGTATTCTGAACTCTGACCTTTGTGGTGTTCCTCCCACAAGTTGAATGTGGCCTAAGTGAATTACATAACTCTAAAACAAAAAAAACTTTAAAAAACAATTAACATTCAAAAAGGCCAGTAATTAGTTTTGCAGATGAACAAGTGTGCATGTGTTTGTTTCACTGTGTCTCAATGCCCCTGAACAGGATGGGGGGAATCTGTGACAAATCTGCCTCCCTCTCCTCTCAGCAGTTAACAGGCCCAGTCTTGATTGTGTCCATGTGAAAAGGGCCGATTGAACTGGTTGAAAAGCTCTCACCCGCATTACGCCTCTGTGTGGGCCTCTATTCAGACCCTCTCAGTGCTCTTTGTGCAGGGGGAAATGGAAAGGGGAGCAGGAGGGAGGAGAAGGGGGCAAACAATATTTTTCTCTTGGCATTCATGGCATTTGTTGCTGTGGTTGCAGTGCAGTTAGACTGTTTTATCTATATCAAAGGAGACCCAAGATTTAAGACAGAATGGCTTGTTATTTTAAAAAAATATATTGCTTCATGACAACGTCTCATTTTGTCTTGGCAGACATTACTGTAGAGTTGTCATCCTTTTCATCAGATTAGGTATTTGTTAATTATACCTAAAACCATCAGAAATTTAAAAGAAGGGTGTGTAACCTCAGGGTTGCATATTTAAATCCTCCGTGGGACTATTATTTGTCAAAATGAGATGCATAATGTGTATTATTTGAGTAAATATTCAGCTGTATAAATATATAATACATAAATAATTTGGTTTGGAATAGTGCATGTTAAGCAAATATTTCATTGAATGGTCAAGATTGTCATTAATAGGCCAGATAGTTTATCTAATATATTATGTGTTGGTTTTTTTCTGTATATTTTTAAAACAGTCATGAGTAAAGTTATCAATCATAAGTTTGAAAGGAGAGGCAGAAAATTTGGTGCTTAAAAAGTGGGAATGTTATGAAGGTATAAAAGTTCAAGACTTCACAACAAAATGAACAAGACCAAAAATTTTAACAGATATATTCTGGAAATATTCACACTTAACATTAATTATACTTCAGATTTTAATTTGAATAAAGAAAAAATAAAGAAAAAAAAATAAAGAAAAAAACAGGTCTATGCCAACAAATGTTTGACTTAGCCTAATTTTAACTTTAAAATGAGAAAAACATACAAAGTGAAGTGTTCAATGGTGGCAAGTTTGCTCTATTTAAAAAGAAATGACTGAATGAAGATGATTTACCTTGCGGAAATATAACAAAATAAAGAAGAAGAAGAGAAGAAGAAGAAGGTGTGTGTAAAGTGAAGAGGTCTTCAGAACACATGGGGGTAGTCGATTCATCCTAGTAATGTGAAATATAGCACCAATTTCTCCTGAGCATGTGATGCTTGATCAGTACTATTAATCCACGAACGGTTTAATCTGTGGATCTTGGAGTGGGCAAATCCATGTTCATGGGCAGGAAGTACCTGGAATATACATATTTTGTCTATGGAGTGTACACATGTGGTCCAGTCATCGAGATAGATAAGAACGGGTCCAGTAATAGACGTTTGCAGTGCCACCTTTTGGATTTTACTGAAAATGCACCCATATGGATAATACTGTATTTTCAATCAACCAGTATGGAAATGTTTCATCACTGTATTACAGAAGCAGATGACAATGTATAGCAGTCCCTTGCAAACATGTTGTATGAATGATGATATAATGACTCATCCTACCTACTGAGTTAACTATGTTCGCTGGTCCTTACATGCTTTTGAGATCAGTGAATCTGCAATGTATGATCCAGACATCCAGTTCTTCTCATTCGTCCTTTTCACGCAGCCCTGCAGCTCTCGAGTGCGAAGCTGCGAGCTGCTCGAAGCGCAAGCGCAGTGTGTCAAGTCAGCTCACCGTGTCCGTGAAGCGTAGGCGATCCAAGATGGCGGCTGTTGTGGAGAATGTTGTCAAACTGTGAGCGTTTCTTCTTCAATTTTGAAATGAGCTCGTCGTTTATATTTAATGGCGTCGACAGTTGAGCATTTATGACACTGAATAAGATAAGAAATGTATTGGGGACAATATATAAATGGAAGTCGAGAAGCTGAGCCCGAGAAATCTCATTTAGCGATGGGTTGTGAATTCATTGTTCAACTGTCTGGCTATTTAGCAATAGTTAGCATGCTACCTATTCAACGGAACTAACCTAGCTACATTCAAAGGATGTTTTTACATGATGTTTTTGAGAATGTCACTTTTAAATGACTGGTTAATTACGGCGCACATAAACATCGCTTTCTTGTACTTGTTTTGGTCTGCTGTCCATTTTGTTCCTCCGTACGTTTATCTGACTTTCAACAGGGAACTGCGGATTATGATGGGAGAACTGGACTAAGTTAGCCAGCTAACGGTAACTGGACAGTGAGCTTCCGCTTGTTTCGCTAGCACGGGTCCAGGCTAGTGGTGCTAACTTAGTGCTTTGGTCGGCCTTGTGTGTTTCTGTTCTAGCGATATCGATCATCGCATCACTGTAGCTAGCTAGCCAGTTAATTGTCTTGGCCCGTCCATCCCATGCTTTGAAACAGTAATCTAGTAGCTAGATGGCTGATAAACCTTGGCTAAATAGCAGAAGAGACTTGATTACTAGCTAGCTAACGGTACGTTAAGTTGACTGTCTGATGTTAAGTTGATCTTTCTAATGTGAACTGGAAGTTGCGACATGTCATATGTCATAATTGTCCTGCTTGAATCGCTGGGATGACGATCCATCATGTTCTAGATATCAGTAGTTTGCCAACGTTAGAGCCAACTAGCTAGCTAATAATACCCATTTCCTCTTAGTTTGCTACATTAACGTTAGCTATAACTTAATTTTTTTAATGCTGCAGTCTTGGCCACACCGGTAACATTAAACAAGATTAATTATGTTCAGCTGGGAATGCAGCTGAACATAGATGGATAACGTATATCATTTATTGGCGATGTTTTAAATTGCGCAGTACTTCTCATCTTCTAGATGTAGCTAGCACTAACGTTAGCTAACTACACAATAACATTCACCCCTCTCATTCATAGCTAACTTTATGGCTAACTAACGTTGGTTGGTGAATGATCTGTCTTCAGTGGTGTAACGTTAAGTAACTCTTCATACATTTTTGCCCTGCATACGTGTTATAGTCCAAAACCATATCATCTGTTTTGCTATCTCTATCTAGCCATTACGCACGATAACATGCTGCAGTGTCAGTGGGTCCCGCATTTTATTTAGGATACATTCATATGTTAGCGCTAGCTAGCTCATTTAAATAGCTACGTGCCTTTCACATGCGCCCAACACAATATTTTTAGCGTTAGCAAATATACTGAATATTTCACCAATGGATGTCGTGTGTTTTTGTAAGGAAATGCAATAAAGAAAAATTGCAAATATCGTGGAACTGTACTTATCGTGTTAGTCCTAGTAGAAGGGGTTGAAACTTAAAATGGCATGGCAGGCTATTATAGCCCCGCCTACTATTACATGTCACGACAGCTGCCACAATTTAATGCCATTAGGTGCCGGCAAAGTGGCAGGTTGCTGCCAGAATTGAATGGTACTAGTGTTGCTGCTGGCAAAATTTAACGACAGGTATCACTATTTAATGGCAGATACAGATTTTAAAATAAAAAATTAAAAGAAAACGTTAGCTATCGACAAATCGGCAGGCTGTCGTGTTAAGTTAGCTAATGTTAGTTAATATTTCTAAGGGGCCGTTTTATTTGTGTTGTATGTTATTGTGTTGACTGGCGTTAGCTAGGTAGCAACAGTAACATTAGACCTAACTACAGTTGAGAAGGGGTTGAAACTTAAAATGGCATGGCAGGCTATAGCCCCCACTTAGCTACTATTACATGCCACGGCAGCTGCCACTGCTATAGCCCCGCCCACTTTTACATGCCATGGCTGCTGCCAGAATTTAATGGCACTGGCAGCTAGCAAAATTTAATGGCAGATAGGTGCCAGATAAACTGATATTTTTTTGTTTTAAATAAAGCATTAGCTATCGACAAGTATCTGTCGTGTTAAGTTAGCTAATGTTAGTTAATCATTTTAAGGGGCTGTTTTATTTTCCCAACATCCCATCAATGAT
The DNA here is from genome assembly GCA_022702515.1 of Ilyophis sp. 1 JC-2022. Lineage (NCBI taxonomy): Eukaryota > Metazoa > Chordata > Actinopteri > Anguilliformes > Synaphobranchidae > Ilyophis > Ilyophis sp. 1 JC-2022. The sequence continues at coordinate 31,873,466 of CM040401.1, read as the reverse complement.
AAGGGCACCGAAAACAGATCACCAATTCAAAGCAATCACAGATCACTGGCTGAATTCTGAGACGGTCAGGTCAATATTTTCACTGGACACTCTGTATATCCCACCTTATAACTTAGAACCATACCAAAACCAGAGATTTTGCAAACTGACATTATGAATTTGCTCTGAATCGTCACTTGCCCACTCGGGCAGGTCACTGGTCGGTTTTACTTTGTCCGGCACATGGTTTTACTTGTCCCAGAAAATCGGACAACTGTTAATGTTGAACCCTGCATTACGTATCGTTTTTGGATTTTATTTTTTTGTGTTCTCCTTTTAGCTTGCATTTATGCGGGTCCTTTCGTTTTTTATTTTCTTATAGATTTCTAACTTTGGTCAAAGTTCATATTGTGGTGGTTACACCCCGTATCAAGGTGACCTGTTGCCTTCTCTATTAGACAATGAGTAATGCAGTCCGTTTCCAGTACTTTGGTTAGCTCATCACACGCATCATCACCTTCTGTTAGTCATCGACCGATCTGTGGAGGAGGCCATGAAAATGTATCCTGTGGTTATTTTGTACAAATGGGTTGAAGAGAATATAAATCACTCAGCGATGATGGTAAAACATTCCTGTAGTTTTTATAAAAATATTTTTCAACTTGTTATTGTAGGTCTATTACTTTACTGAAATAGTTTTTTTGTTGAATTGTTTCCTTGTTGGAACAAGTGAATTGGTGCGATTATTTCATGCCTTTCACAAATGCTTGTTGCCTTATTGATGGAACTGCTCGATCTTAGGCTGAATCCCAAACTAAGCCCTTGTGGACTTATGGACTGTGGTCTTGCGGACTTTAATGGCTTATTTCCGGGGGCAGGTAAGTCTGCATTGATGCGGACTTGCAAAAAGTGCGGGTGAAGTGCTGGTAAAGTCCGCATAAGAGCAATGGGGCTGCCCTAAGTACTCACGGACTTGATGAGAACTCGCCTTTGAGTCCGTGGGTCTGCGAGTCCAGAGAACGGGATTCAGCCTTAGTCTCACTCTTCCTTAGTCTCACTCTTCCTTAGTCTCACTCTTCCTTAGTCTCACTCTTCCTGATTCCATCTCACATTTGAAACTAGAGCAGGGTGGGAGTACTGTGTTGATGTTATGAATGTTGAGTCCTTGAAATCACAAAAGTACAGAAGGCACTAATGCAGGTTTTAGCTGTTTGCTGATGTATTGTAGTTTAGTTTATCACTGCATTGATTGTGAGAAATGTAGATGTTCAGGCATTGTTTACTTTAGCTAGGCCAAGTGATCATAGGTGCAGGGCATTGTCCTCAGTAACTGATTGTTTTGAGGGAGACTCAGATAATCTGCAGGGTTGTCTCTGACTATCCTTGTACCTATTCCCAATGGTAGTTTATGATTTTTGGGGACTTTGCCTATCTTTAATATCTGTTTCTCGATTATGTGTGTGTGTGTGTGTGTGTGTGTACAGGCTGGGGGAGCAGTACTACAGGGATGCCATGGAGCAGTGCCACAATTACAACGCACGGCTGTGTGCTGAGAGGAGTGTCCGGATGCCCTTCCTGGACTCTCAGACGGGCGTGGCCCAGAGCAACTGCTATATCTGGATGGAGAAGAGACACAGGGGACCAGGTGAGATGCATGCACACTAAGAAATGTGTTCTGTAGTGCTTACATTACATTACATTACATTACAGGCATTTAGCAGACGCTCTTATCCAGAGCGACTTACACAGCAATTTTGCATGTATACATAGTTTCCATTGATACAGCTGGATATATACTGAAGCGATTCAGGTTAAGTACCTCGCTCAAGGGTACAACGGCAGTGCCCTACCTGGGAATTGATCCTGCAACCTTTCGGTCACAAGGCCAGTTCCTTAACCATTATACTACACTGCCGCTTACATGGGTATAGGTTGATGTTTGGGCCCTCAGAGGAAAATTTAAAGTGACATTTTTAAAAACTGAATTCATAATTGACTGTCTGAACATTTCAATTGTATAATTTGGCTTTGAACAGAGTGACAGCTTTGTGCACGTACAGCCAAAAAGCAGTCGTTGTTTTACATTTTAACTGCATTCACCACTATAGTGGAAAACAGAAAATAATTTTTATTAGTTTTTTTTTTTTCATTTGGTAACCTTGACTTAAGAAGTAGGTTTACCAAATTGAAAATAATCTCAGAGTGCCGTGTTGTGATATATAGAATTGCGGACGAATAAAGGATGTTAAAGGCAGTGCGTTGTGTTCAGTGTTGTTGTCTCTTTCTCTCTGCAGGGATGGCTCCTGGACAGCTCTATACTTACCCCGCTCGTCGATGGAGAAAAAAGCGGCGAGCGCACCCCCCGGAGGATCCCCGCCTTTCCTTTCCTCCTCTCAAATCAGGTACTGACTTTGAATCTGGGGGACACTTTTTAAATCTATGTATTTATTTATTCATTGTATTTTTTTAGCGTGATGTTGATTTTTCTTTCTTCCTGTGTTCAGAGCAGGACTTGGGGCTGAAGAAGGACTCTTTGGCCTCCACGGATGGCAGCAGCAGCAGCAGCAGCCTGGAGGCCCTGCTGAAGGCTGAGCCTCTGGAAAAGCGAGCTGTTCCAGAGCTGCGGGGGCCAGAGGAGGACCCCAGCCTGGCCGAGCTGACTGGGGGAGGCCCCAACCCCGCCGCCCGCGTCAGGAAGGTACAGCATCGCAGTGCGTGGCCTTCCGTGGCTCGGGGAACGTGCTGGTAAAAGCAGTGTGAGAGACGGATGCCTGTCTTTTGCTGCTGCCCTCTCAGCCTCTCATAAGTCCCAGCTGTTCCTGTACATTTCTAACTGCCCGGCTCGTCGTGTTTTCTAGCTGACTTTGTTACCTCGGTTACAGGTGATGGGTAGAAGGTACATGGCATTGACTCTGCATTTGTGGATATTCTGCAGTCTCTATCCCTAACTATAAACTTCTTGGGTATTGGGAATTGATTGTTGCAAGTTTCTCATTTCTGACAGTTGAACCAAAGCTCTGCATTGTGATGCTTCTCAATGATGTTGAAAAGTAGCTGGACCTCAACCGTTTGGAAACAATATGCATCAAATTGGGTTTATTTCAGTGTTCACTTGTAAAGCAGCTCTACTTCACAGTTCCTCATTTCAAGCTGAGATGTAGCAACTGGGAAAGTACAGATGGGACTACAATTTTCTTAAAGAAACTATTTTCTTTGGGTCCTTCCCTCAAAATTGTACAGAAGCATAGAACAGTCCATGCTTTTCAGTCATAATGTTGACTACGTGAGGGACAGTGCTAGCTGGTGTAAGGACGAGTCATGGTCGGGTCACGATGTTGTGACGATGTCAGTGTTTTTTTTTACAATTTACTGTAAAACTGCTTCCCTCAATGCATATCGTAACAATTGGAAAAATAATGGCATATCTCGAATACATATGTATACATGTAAGTGTTTCACCTTTGTGTTTCATTACTTTGACTGTGGAAAGTACTGCGTATGTCCTTGGTTATATGGAGCTTATGGAGTCAGAAAGTTGTGCATAAGGTGGCTGTTTTGCTATAAACGAGAGGCATTGATGCAGCCCATCTTTGCCAAGGGTCTCATCTCTGTCCACTTTGCACGTCCTTCTGTCTGCACAGAGAATCCTTGAGCCTGACGACTTCCTAGATGACCTGGATGATGAAGACTATGAGGAAGACACCCCTAAGAGGCGTGGGAAAGGAAAGGGAAAGGTGGGGGTCTGCATGCAGTTTAGCCCTTGGGTCCTCTCCCAAGTAGGTCTCCACTAAGACCCATTAAACCAGTACAATTTCAGAAGGGATGCGTTTGTACTTATGCGATGGTGACGATGATCTGCTGTTATGGTGTTCAGGGCCGCGGTGTGAGCAGTGCACGGAAGAAGCTGGACGCTGCCGCCGCTGCCTTGGAGGACAGGGACAAGCCATATGCCTGCGACAGTGAGTGGACTCATTTGGGGAACCCCTACATTCACTGGAACTCGCATTTGGGGGGACGGGGGTGGGAGAGGCCCGGGAAATGGGGGCATTGCTGGACAGCCTCTCTCTCTCTGTTTCGGGTAACCATATTTCTGGCTGCTTGTTTGTTTGTCTGTCCGTCGGCCTGAACGGTTGTGTTCAGAGCAGTCACAGTACCGGTGCAGCGCTTCAATAGAGCCTCCATCTTTGCATTGTGCCTGCCCTGAAGAGTGTACACTGTACCGTGTCTGTGTTTTGATTGGTTCTGGACCTGTCGGTATTAAAGACGGCAGGTTCCTGTGCCCCAGTACACTGAGATCAGACACATACTCGCTGTGATCTTGTCTCTCAGTGTCAGCTGGTTGAAGTGTTTCATTCAAGGCCGAGCAGATGCAGAGGTAATTTAGAACTCTCCAGAAGGATTCAGGCACAGGTGAAATTGAGACTGGAATGGTCAAGCTAGCGCTTACGTTTCTTAGTATTATGCATAAACTTTACAGAAATATATAATACATATTAATGCTTTTTTTTAGTGAACTTTTAGCTGGTGGTGTTTCAGATCCCGGGGATGACCAGTGCTGTAGTGTGGGTTTTGGACAGCTGTCTTATTTGAAAATCACAGTTTGGCAGCTCGCGTGAGAGTACTTTTTATGGGGTTCTTTTTGATTTTCGAATTCCCTTGAGTCTGTCAGCACAATTCTCTGAGTCGTTCTGTCTCTGCTCTCTCTCTCTTTCTCTCCTTTTCTCTCTTTCAGACACTTTCAAACAAAAGCATATTTCAAAACCTTCTGAACGAGGTATATTTCTCTCTCATTCCTTTTATTCTGCCTCTTGTCTGTGCATTGCTTGTGGGTTTTTTGTCTGTGTGAATGTGGGCATTAACATGTAGGGTGGTTTCAGGAGGAAGGAGTAATACCTTTACTCAATGGAAGAAGCCCCTCACCCTCTAGGTTTCAGTGCATCACATAGACCTGTAGTTTGTTTCTAAACAACTTGGTCAGTCACACACACACACACACACACACACACACACACACTTTTCTTAAAAGCGCGCACACACCGTGATGAGCAGAACCAAGCCCTAGTAACACAGGAGATTAAATGCAGTATAGCTTCGCACAAGGTTTCCCCCATCAACCCATGTTCATGTTCAGCTTCACCTGCCTTGCCTTGGCTGGATGTGCGAACAGCCTGGTGTTTGCAGCGTCCCGTCGGCTCTCTTCCCTCCCTCTCCGCTTTGGCTTTTCATTTCTCCCACCTTTATTTTGTTTGTAGTTTGTGTGCATCTCTTGGCATCACCCAGTTTCTATTCTTTCCTCAAACCCCCATGTTGCCTTGTGTGCTCCTCGCCCCTTTGACCCCCAGAGTGAAATAGAGCCTATGCTTTTGTTTAGAGCCAGCGTGAGACCTGGGCTTCATGGGTGCCTGTGTGGGTTATTTGTTTTTGGGGGGGGGGGGGGGGGTTGGCTACTAACTGACTGCTACACAATGTTTTTTAACCAGTGCTCTGTCCCACGGTGTGTGATGTTGAGTCCTTGGGGGCAAACTGCTCCTACCTGTCCTCCAGGTACCAGACAAATACACGGGGGGCGGGGAGCATGGCCTGCTCTTATTTTCTTCTCATCTCACCAATGGCCTTGTTGGAGCCTTTTGCTGTTTCGCTTAAGTTTTTGTCTATTTAATTTAAGTTCTTGTCTATTTAATTTCAGTTCTTGTCTATTTATATTTCCCAATTTTGAGTGCCCAGTCATAACTGTAAGCCTGGCCATTCACTGCACCATCCTCCGTCAGTCAGTAGAGGGCAGTCTCCCTCCCTAATGCGTGCAGCTGCCGCTGAGCCAGTCCACCCTTCAATCCATCAGCTGAGCTGCACAGTTACACCAGGGGACTGTTGGCTGGGGTTAACCTGCTGACTCTCTACGTTTCTTTAGGTTTATTGGAAAACTTAAATAGCCATAGCCCTCTGTGTGCAATGCAGGGGTGTATATTGTTTCCAAGCTCTATTGTTCTTTAAAAAAAAAAAATAATAATTCCAGTGAATCTAGCTCAGATGGATGTTAAGGTGTTATTTTTTTTTTTTTTAGCAGAGCAGGTTTAGGGGTACACGTTCCTGCATTAGCTACATTCTGCTGTGGAAAGGTGCTGAATGTATTGTGAATGAGCACCGTTGGGCTCACGTGCATTGTACTGCTGGTGGACATATTACCCATCATATAATGTATAAATGTACATAGTTTCACATGTACTGTATAGTATATTGCCCATAATGCATATAAGTTTACATAGGCCTATTAAGCATTAAATAAAATTTCTGAAATGAATTCATTAAAATAGATGGATAGATTTAGACTCCAGTCCTGGAGAGCGGCTGCGCCTGCCGGTTTTAAGTGATGAAATGAAGTCATTGATTGATAAAGAATCTGCGCACGTTGCTTCAGGGGTCTAAATTGGGCCATTTGAATTTTTGTCAGTCTGTGGGAAGCGCTATAAGAACCGCCCAGGCCTGAGCTACCACTACGCCCACTCTCACCTTGCCGAGGAGGAGGGCGAGGACAAGGAGGAGCCCGAAATCCACACCCGGACCCCACCCCAGGCAGAGGAGCCCAAGAGTAAGTTGCTCACCCGTCATCTGCCCCCTGTGCCTTGCAGGGGTAGCCCACTTTAGCTTTTATCATCTCTATTTAAACACGCACATACAAGGGAATCTCAGGCCTGCCACAAACTTACATCCTGTTACACCTCACCATAAGCGCCGGGTTAATGTTTTTACCAGGGGGTGCCCTAAAAAAAATTCAGTCACAGGCAAATAACATTAAAAAAAAAACAAAAAAAACATTAGTTTAGGCTAGTTAAGCGCATAAGCATAATATTTGTGACGTTTTTGTTATTGCATAGGAAACGCAACCTTAAATGCTTAACGTTAACCCCGGTTCTTTGAAAATGACATTTCATTTCGCTTGATGTAGCCTCTGATACGTCACATTTTATCCTATGTTCATACAGTTGAATGCCTCTGGCAAAACAATAAATAATTTAGTCACGGCACATGTTTTTAACTGCCACAGTGCCCCTGGGCACCCACAAAATCGGCGACTATACACCACACCCATTTTATCATACAGAGAAATACATCTGAAATAGCCACTGTGTGTCAAAATTCTGGGAATAAAAATATTGTTTATGCTTCATTTTGGTATAGAAGGAGAGGTTGAGTAGTGGTTTTGGGTTAGCAGAGAATGTACCATTTAGGCTCATTATCAGGGGACTCAGTGTGGGGAAAGTAAATTGGACACATTTGAAGTCATTTATTTTTTTTCCTGTTAAAAATATTAAGTCATATGTATTCCTCATATTGTTTAACACGTTTATTCTTGGATTATGATTTATTTTATCATTTGTTTCTATTATTCTGTCTACATTTTTATTTCCATGAAAGTTTGAGTATGTCTCAACATTTCAAGCTCCTTCTATGTGTTGCTCAAATGCGCAGGGGGTCCTTGATTGTGTTTTGATTCCCCACCCAAACCAAAACAGTCTAAAGGGGAATTCCACCAAAACTTTGTTTGATTTGTAGAAGAGTAGCTGTCCTCCTGAATGAAATGAGCTCTCAGCCAACTCTACCTGTAGTGCAGTGTTTCTCAAACTGTGGGGCGCGCCGTGGTATTACAGGTGGGGCGCAGGGGGAAATGCAGAAATGCAGCGCGGAACCAATGTTTTTACGTCGGACTTCTTTCGGTGAGCAATAACATTTTCTTTCTGCGCTCTGGAGTAATAATTAAATAATCCAACTCCCCAACTTTGTCTTTAATAGTATATGGGCCGCAATAACGAGCCTGCATTGCGGAACCAAGAACAGGGAGGAACGCCAATACTTTATCACCAGGAAAAAACACGCTGACTTTTGCGTCTGTCAAAGAGACGTTTCATGCGATGTTGTGACACTGCGAGGGTATTCCTTGCTAAGTCACGGGCAGTTCGCAACCGCAGTCTAAAATGGGAAACATAATCAAGAATATTTTTGGGTTTGTTAGAGCCCAACAATTTATCTTTTCCCTTAGCAAATTCTACATAAGTTAATTTGTCCGTTTTTATATAGCCTCTGAATCTTTGACGGTAGGCTTCAGGCACAAGTTCATACGCGCGGAGGATTGCAGTTTTCACAATCTCATAATTAGAGCTCTCTTCCAAATTGAGCGAAGAATAGGCCTCTCTGGCTTTGCCAGTTAAAACACACTGTAATAAAATAGTCCAAACATTGGCGGGCCATTTCAATGAAGTGGCAACACGCTCGAAATGGGCAAAATATTTTTCTACCTCCTTCTCAGAAAGTGGTGGGACCATTCGTATCTGCCTACTCACATCGAACCCTGCACGAGCTGGGTCTACAGAGCGCGTTGAGGTACTTCGGCTTTCAAGCTCCAATTTTTTAAATTCAAATTCTTGAAGTGCTTTTCTTTCCTCAGCTACAGCTTCAATTTGAAATTTCTTTTCCCTCTCCTGAGTTTCAATTTCCAACAGGTTCATTGCAGCCACAATAAGCTATTTTTTTGCCAAATATTTGTTGCATTGTTCTACGAAAGTGATTGCACATTTTATTTGTTTTTGTCTAATGGAGCAATCTGGTTTACTTGAAAGTGCAATTTTCTTTATATTTGAAAAAGCACAGATGGATTTTTATTTCAATAAAAGTTCAACATGGACCATTTTGTTACAATTTTGTTGGGGCGGTGGGGCATGAACATTTTTCTTCCTCCAAAGTGGGGCGTGACAGAAAAAGTTTGAGAACCACTGCTGTAGTGAGAGCAGAGATTTAGCCCCAAACTACTGTGCGTACACCAGGTACCTGCTTTACTGTGAACTACAACGGCCGTGCGCTTACAGTTTATGGGCGGTGTCAGACAATGCCAGTCACAGGTTTCCACTCCCCCTGAATACAACCAGAGGGGCTGGCTGTTACTACTAGTCCTGGAAGCGGTTCTTCGAGAAAGGCTAACGTTACTCGTTCGCAAGCTAGCCACTACAGATCTACTGAAAACAATGTTACCACCATTAGCTGGAGTCTCCAGAGAAAAACAGGGGAAATGCAACCATTCATTTTTGAAAATGCAGCCCTTCATTTATCTACATTTGGTACAGTGAAAACATATTAGATGTCTTAGCCAGAAGTCTGCGACACATACTCATTTCTCCTCCCGGTCCTCTAAATTAGGTCTGGATCTCTTACGCCGGTTCGTTTTTGGGTATCCAGAAGAATGTCTCCAAAACACCCTTATGCATGTGGCGTTCAAAATCAGGCTGTGTCGTCAGACAGACTCTTCCCTCTTCATCTGTTTCTTGCTCCACAGATGACAAATGAAACTGTGCCGGTTCCACTCATTGCAGAAAACATTTCCGTTTCAGTTGTGTATTCGGACTCAAAATGGTAGCCTTCCACCTCCAATTCAAATCAAATTCTCAGAAGGTGTCGTCATCCATTGTATAGTCAACGAAATCATTAGATGCCATTGTACTGGAATAATTGGTAACTTAGCTAAGACCTTTTTGAGCTAGCTCGCAAGAGCTTTACTGTTGTGACAGCTAGTTCCCAGCACTTTTCTTTGAGTTTGGTCAACGCTTCCTGGGAGGTGTGGGAGGTAACTTACCTGCCCACTGACACCACTGTAGTTTTTCAAAAATGAGGAAGGGTTGCGGTAAACGTCATTTTAACGTATACATCAACCAAATTTGCACCTTTCACTACCGATATTTCTGTTCAGAGAATGTTTTGGCCAGCCACAAAGGTTAATGTTGTTTTTAGGTGAAATTCCCCCTTAACAGAGTTCTATCAGGTATGAAAGTTTATATGAATTGTACTTTTGTCTGAGGGAAATGCCTCTCTCTCACTCAGCACCCAAAAAAGGACCAGACGGCCTTGCACTGCCGAACAATTACTGTGACTTCTGCCTGGGCGACTCAAAGGTCAACCACAAGACGGGCCAGTCGGAGGAGCTGGTGTCCTGCTCGGACTGCGGTCGCTCAGGTAGGCCCCTGCGGCCCAGCGTGGCGCAGCTCACGGATTCATTTTGAGGTGTCTGACTGTTCCTCCTTTTCCCCCCCAGGTCACCCGTCCTGCCTGCAGTTCACCCCGGCCATGATGGCCGCGGTGAAGACGTACCGCTGGCAGTGCATCGAGTGCAAATGCTGCAACATCTGCGGGACTTCGGAGAACGATGTGAGTGTGCAGCGGGTCCAGTCCGTCACAGTTGCACTGGGAGGCGCTGCTTAAAGCAAGGAGGCTGTCACACTGACCGTTTATTGCACAATATAAAATGGAGTAAATACCTCTACTGAATAATATATTACATTTCATTTTCCTCAATATTTCCATTGATGTCTTATTCCTGAATGCCTAAAGGCCTGAAACATGCAAAAAGCTGTATTTAGAGTAAATAAAGATTTTGGGTACTGAAAATTCTACTAAATTAAATGGGGGGGGGGGATCAGGCACAAACAGATATGTAATTTTGTCAAAATTAACATGAGAAACCTTGTATGGACTGGGTGTTGAACCAAGTTGCTCTAAAGATCTAATCTTGTTCACTGAAATAGGACTCTTAGGGCCTGATTTACTAAGGCATTAGCACACGCCAAACCAAATAACATGGCCAATGATTGGTCATGGTATTTGGTTTGCACTAACCATTGTTTGTGTTATTAGTTTTGCACACGCTAAAGGTCTTAGTAAATGAGGTCCATAAAGGGAATCTTTTTTTGACCGTACCAGTGTAATATTTTTGTCCCATGGAGTTAGAACCTAAAGGATGGAATATGACGTTTCGGGTGTGGTTTATATTTAGCTAATTGTAGCACAGATTAGAGAAATGAGGGCAAAGCAGGCCTGATCGTGCCCTTCACCTGACCTGGACCCCTGCTGCAGTATCAGTGGATCTGCTTTTGGAGTGTGATATTAAGACCAACAGACGGGTATGTATACAGCATTTGTTACAGTGGTGAGTTAATTGGTATGTACTGTGCCTCCAGGACCAGCTGCTGTTTTGCGATGACTGCGATCGAGGATACCACATGTACTGCCTCAGTCCCCCTATGGATGAGCCCCCTGAAGGTAAGACTCCATGGGTGTTTTGGTTACATACGTATATAATCCTGTTTAGTATTGCTCATTGAGATGACTTGAATGTGTCCAAGTGTTCAGAGTATTCAGTGTTTGTGTCCATAAGTGCGTCACCTCTGTTTCGCACTGTTTTTTTAGCAGTGTTAGATCATTTAGTTGAAACTAGCAGACAGTCTTGCACCTTGATGATTTGGGACGTGACATTTCTAAGTGTTTTTGTCTCTTCCTCCACCAGGAAGCTGGAGTTGTCATTTGTGTTTGGACCTGTTGAAAGACAAGGCCTCTATATATCAGAACCAGAACGCACCCCCTTCGTGATGGGTTTATCCACACCGGTCTTTGAACCCCCCTCCCTGGGCCTCCCTGGCCCGTCCATGGGAGCTCTTTTTAAAGGAGACGATGGGAAGGCACAATATCCGTTGGGGACCTCCGAAAAAGGGAAGCTGTTAAGCAGCACCCCTGCTGTGGAGCGAGACAGGGAAAGATGGAGCGACCCAAACTCAGCCCCACTTTCCCCACCTTCCTGGTCTGTTTGTACTATGACTGTTACAGTTCCAAACTAACATTGCCCAAGGCCCTGTGTTTTCAACTGATATCTATGTAATTCAGGTAGTGCTCTATGTGCTGTTTTCTGTTTCCATCAAACGACCTTACCGAGTGAACATCTTTTCCTTGCTCTGGTTGCACACGCGCCGTTTACTCTGTGCGGCAGGTTTCTGTGGCCACACAAAGTCCTCCAGTTACTCTTACCTGAGAATTTAGTATATCTATGAAGAAGACCATATGCAACAGTCAGAAGCCAAACTATGCGGGTCTATATTAGAACCTTGCTTTTCATTCGTTTCTAAGACATCTGCTGTTGCTCAAGGTGGCGGTTGTGTCCGTAGGAGACGGTGATAGTTGAGATCAATCAGCATGCCAATGCTTGTTCCTAGTGGGAAAATGGTAAATGTTTTGTATATTTATATATTTGTATAGCATATAAAGGTATTGAAAGTATTTAAGCTGGGGGGGGGGGGGTGAGAGTAAATTACTGGTGGTTATGGTAATTGCCTGGGTTAATCTTCACAAACGACAGCAAAGGACCATGTTGTTCTAGCGAAGCTTAGAAGTGACTGTGGGTAATGAAGAGCTACAGAGGCTGCGGTGCCATCCGCTCCAGTTCTCATATCTCATCTACTTCAATGCAGCGGCCATCTTCCCGGATATCCATCACAAAGCTTTGGGAAAGGATTTTCAGAGACTGAACCGATTTCTTGGGCGGGGACTTCTACGTGGGGATGGACCATGTACTGCTGTGAGGAGAGGTAAGGGGAGCGTGAGTTCCTGTGGTTTGAGTGGCGGTCTGTCCAAAGCCACTGACCTGTGACCACCATTGCTCCCTACTGACCGAGATGCTTCCTATACTGTGAGGTACAGGCGTCTCCCCAGTCTCCACAGCGCAGCCTGCCTGCGGGCGGGCGTCCGTGAACAACGCCGTGCGCCTGTGGCTTGGTTGCGAGGCTGCCTAGTGCCCCCTGCTGAAACAATGACTGGGGCCGGGTAGTGCAAAAAAAAGAAGAAAAAAAAACCTTTTCTGAGAGCTGCTTTATTCGATAAAGTTGGTTATTTTTATTTGGCTGTTGCTGCCGCAGCGAGCCGCCGGACCAGTGGGAGGAGCCGCTGGCGGGCGGGAGGGTGTCCGCCAGCTTTGTAGAGCCTGTACTTGAGTAACTTTACAATCGGCCGGTTAGTTTCCCTCTAGAACTACTTTGTCGAGATGGCTTCGTACGATAAAATTCACTGCAATCAAAATTGCGATGGGAAGGAATACAAGAAGATCCAGTGGTCCTATTCCTGGGCCTAAGGCCCAGAAGTTGTTTGTGTTCTAGCTCTGCTCAAGCTGCTTGTAGGTTTCTGATGAGCAAAACTTAGATCACTTATCTTTTTAATGTTTTTGTCTTAAAAAAATGTTTTATTGTCGGTATAACATCTCCAAGATTTCAGCAGAGGGTGGCATTGAGCTGTATTCTCAGCTCTGATGCAGCGGTAACTAAAAAGGATTTTCACTGGCCTCCATGGCTCTTTTTTCACCTCCAATTAGTAGTTGATGGGCACCAACGTTAAAGTGAAAGAAACCTGCAAAAATGGAGTCATTATTGATTTACGCACCCCCACCACCTGTGGAGCCAACAGTAAATGATTTTTCAAACACACATTTTAAAGTATAGCCACAAACAGTAGATGGATAATGTCATGTACTGGATTGTTTTTAATAATATCAAGGATATAAAGGTTATAATTAAAAGCCAATTTTTAAATGTAACCCAAATGCACATCCTAAAGAGGAATTTTAGATGTCCTATTAGAAACGCATTTCTGGTGTTGAGTTGAGTGAAGCGCTCCAGTGAGATTTGCACCCTTACATACTGAAGTATACCATAGCAAGCAATCTTGAAAACATTGTTTTGCTAAATATTGTGATGGAAGATACACATAGCAATGCAAATGCAGAGTGGAGACTCTCGATTGGAGTTCAGACATATTGAGTAGATTTATGAGGTAGAATCTTTCGCCATTAGCAGGGTGTAATGGCTTCTGTGGTTGGCACTTGGCAGGTTTTAATTGGAAGGTTGTCATACCATTAATTTACCTCAAGTTCAATAATAATAGTATTTTAAGAAGTCTCAGATGGCAACAATCGCTGCAGAAGCTTGACTCATTTTGCTGTATTTAGGCAGTTCTATTAAATGCAACCAAGTGCATGTAAATGTGTGCACACTCAAATTTGTATGACGTATTTACTATTGGAGAAAGTTTTTTATTTTATTATTATTTTAATTTTTTTGCAAGTTTTGTAAAATGACTTGGTTTATAATGTTTTATCAATAGCCAACTAACCATTACTACTAAAAACATTACACAAGTATAACTGTTTTTCTTTAAAAAAATAAAAATAAAAAATGCATTTTAGAGACGTTAATTCTGTTTTTCTTATTTGTCAATGATATTTACTAGGTTCATGTAAAGGTTCTTTTTTTTTTCTTTTTTTCAGTTTGGTTTATCATGGGACGGTTCATTTTTATGGTACAGGGTATTTTTTTCTTCTGTTTTTCTTTTTTTGGAGGGGGCGGGGTGGGGGGGTTAGGAAAATAAATCTTTTTGGCACCGATTCCTTCTCCCTCTTTGCTTATTCTAAAAGGCCTTGATCATTGTGAAAAATGTGTCCAGTGTTAGGCTAGAGAATAAACATTGAATTCTCAGATTTCTCAGTTTAGCTCTGTAAATCACAATGTGTGAGGTTGGCCTTTTAACATATTGAATGATTCACTAATTCATACACTGATTTCTGTATCTGAAGGATGGCTCACAGCTTGTATAGAATGTGTTTATGTTTTTAAAAAAAATACTACTTGGAATTTTTATTGCAGAAAAGCCCTGTAGGACACATCAACAGTTTATTCAAGACACGGGGCAAGCTGCCGAAGCAGGCCTGGATCTTCTTGAGCAGTGACATGTATTTGTTTTCTTCCTTTTATGTACCTAAATGCCTCGCAGTCAGTACTGGCAGTTCTTGTGTGGATTTCGCACAATAACAAAGCAGGTTGACTGCTTTGTTATTATACAAATGACTACATTTCTCATTCGGCATTAAAAAGTGCTGTATTGTTCAGTTAAAAATACAGGAACTTCGATCACTGCTCAGGCATGTTGCCCTATTAATAAGCACAGGCAAATTAATTTCCTGCTGCTTTGACTGAAGGAAGTGGGTATTACCAGCGGTAATCCAAGAACAAATGGCTTTGCTGTCAGTTTAAAAAAACAAGGATTTATTAGGAATTAAGAACAAGGTTGTGTTGTAGGTTTGGCAGTATACCTTTACTTTGTCCACATAATTTAAATGGAACTGGTTCAGCTTATAAGACGCTGCAGTTGTAGATGAAGGGAACTCTGACTGCAGCTGAGGTCATCCACAAATGTCATCCACTTAGCTCTATGTCGAGACAAATCTCCCACTTTTCCCCATGAAGACCCCAGCTTCTTTCTATCACAGCTGAAGCGTCTGGGCAAGAAAGCCATGCTGGCTGACTTCAGGCTTTCACTGCCAGGCTGCAAACACCCATCCAGTACAAATGCTCTTCTCACCTAAGGCTTGAAACATAGTAGGCTGGCCTGTACATGTTTGCGTAGTGTGGCATGAGTTTATGGGGTAGTGACTGCAGAAAACCTCATGATCGCAGAGGCCCTTGAGCTCCTCCACTATGGTGGAAAAAACATGGTAAGATTACATGTAGTTTATATGCTAACTAGATCACCTTGAACGAAGGCATCTTCTAAGCAAGTAATGTTAGAATAAAATGTAATTTTGATGTTCTGTTTTGTCGTCGTTATGGTGCTGTCCAGCAAATACATTCCAAGCAGAAGCCAGAGTGGAGCAAACTGATCTCTGAGATCATTAGTGAGGACTCTGTTTATTCCAACCGCTCTTCTCTGTTTGCCCAACATAAATCCTGACAAGGAATGAAATTTCACATCAACCAGGAAATCATTTTCACAATGGTCTATTTTGCTGTTGCCATGGCAGCATGTGGCATATTTCCGAACTCCATAGACGGGGAATAATGGGCCAAAGTCTGTTGCGGCTGTGACAGCTCTGACAGGATCGAGATATGCATGACTTTAACAACTATAATTTCTTTAAAATTTAATTACAAAGGTTTTCCTTTGAATTTCAGGTAGTGTCCAACCTGATCTATTTTCACGATCTTCATAAGGCAATGTCCATGTGTCAGCATACTATATAAAGGTAAGGCTTTGACAATGATTTACAAATAGTTCTGATGATGGGGCCCAATGAAGTTTAAAAATCTGGTAAAACAACCCCGTTTTAAAAATAATTTTCTTGAACCCAGCAACCTGTATGATGTGTGATAACACTAAATCATTTGTTCTTATATACTGGGACTTGAGTCAATATCATGGTTCTCAGTAACAATCAAGTGTAACTGTTATCGGAGCCTTTAGTTGCCTTCACAGAAGCAAAATATTTAAACATGATAAAATGAGGCATATATGAGGAATGGAGTCACAATCACCCCTCATCTCCATAGCATCCATTAGTTATAGTTACCAGTCACAGTCTATGTGCTGGAGTAGATGCCTTGGTGAGGGTCAGATGGTGCTGCTGGAACTATATGGCCTGAGAGTGCCCCTATGATGGGGCTTGTCCCACTTCTTCTTGTCCCACTGTAAGAGCAGTAGCATCTTGAATGTGACCCGGAAGGACTTGTTGCAGAGGGCATAGCACACAGGGTTCACGGTGCTGTTGACATAGCAGAGCCAGTAGCCCAGCTGCCACAAATTCTCAGGGATACATTTAAAGATGGAAACCAGCACCATGATGTTATAGGGTGTCCATGTGATGATGAAGGCAAGCAGGATGGCACTCAGGGTTCTGGCCGCCTTATTCTCCTTCGCTATCATGCTTCTCCTCTTCTTAGCTTTGGGCTGCCTGGGTCTCCCGGGGCTTCCAGAGTCTTGTGCATTGGGAATGTCTTGATCCTCAGAAACCTTGATGTCTCCTTGCCCGTCTCTGAGCCGGATCATAGGTACATGCACCACCATACTGCTCATTACTTTCACCTCTGAGGAAGAGGAGTCCGAGGCGTCTTCCTCGTCCACGTTCCAGCCAACACTGTTGCTCCCCTCTGTATGGGACGATGACGTCGGTGCTCTCCCTTTGTTCAGCCTAATGGGGAAGCAGGTGGGTTGTCTCTTTCTGCTGTCGCTCTCACCCGGCTGCATCCCCTTGGAGCTGCTGATGCTGCCCTTAGCACTGATGGAGTAGGCCATTTGCCGTCTCGAGTCCAGAGAGGCTCCTCCACCATCCACCAGCCCCAGCAGTCCAGCCAGATCCCGGGTGCGGTTCTCCGTCTCGCGGTAGATGCGCCAGTAGAGGATGATCATGATGGAGACGGGGAGGTAGAAAGCAGCAATGGCAGTGCCGAAAGTGAAAACGGGCTCCGTCAGGAACTGAATGGAGCACTTGACCTTCTCCCCCGTTTGTTCCTCCACAATGTAAGGCCATAGCAAAATGGCGGGTGCCCAAAGTATGAAAGAGATGACCCAAGCAAGGCTGATCATGATGGCCGCCCGCCTGGGCGTGCGCTTAGCGCGGTACGTGAGAGGTCGCGTGATGGAAAAGAAGCGGTCAAAGCTGATGAGCAGCAGGTTCATGACAGAGGCGTTGCTTGCCACATAGTCAATCGCTAGCCAGATGTCACAGGCCAGGTTCCCCAGGGCCCAACGGCCCAAGATGATGTAGATGGTATAGAGGTTCATGGAGATGGCCCCCAACACCAGATCTGCCACGGCCAGGCTCAACAGGAAGTAGTTATTAACAGTGCGCAGGTGACTGTTCACCCGAAAGGAGACCATCACCAGAAGGTTTCCAATGATAGTGACCAGGGAAAGGGGCCCAGTGATGAGGATTATCACAACCACTTCCCATGTTTTATGCCCCCCCAATGGGTCCATAGTCCAGTTGGAGGTTGGGGATTCACAGGAAATATTCATGGTGGTTGTGAGGGGAACAAGGGCTATCTATAGTGCTGCAGCAGAGCTACCATGCTTCAAGAAGAGAGCTCAAACAAAGAGTCAAGTGTCGGGGGCTGTTGGCACTGCGGCCTCAGATGTGGACCTGAGAATAAAGTGATGAGGAAGAAAGAAGAAGAAAAAAACAATGTTATAAAAGATTTATGCCATAATTGGACTAGATTAAAGCAATCGGCTCTATACAAATATTTGCACAGGTTGAAGATGAGTTATTTCCAGATGCCCATATACTGGGAAAACACTTACAAAACAAACATATTCATCATTGTATACTTGCAGATTCATGAGACCATCAATTATATTGATCTTCTTTAGCAGCTGACAAAATGCCTTGTTTAAAAGGGTAAAATTAAACTGTCCCATGATTTTTAGGTGACGAGTCAAGTGCCATGATAATTACTATATTACTATACTATATAGATTTAATATAGTCTTTTGATATGTTTTTCTACTCAGTCATGCTAGCATCACCTGTTTACCAGTGGAAAGTTCCAAACAGGTGTCTTTTTTTTTTGTCCCTGTCCCAACTTTTTTGGAACGTGTTGCAGGCATCAAATTCAATAATAGCATATATTTACAAAAATAAATAAAGTTGATGAGGTAAAACATTAAATATATTTTCTTTGTAATATTTTCAATTAAATATAGAATTTACAAATCACTGCTTTCTGCTTTTATGTGCATTTTACATACTGTCCCAACTTTTTTAGAATTTGGGTTTGTACATTGATAAAGTGTTTGAAAGCATTTGCTGTGCAAGTCAAATTTTTCCTCAGTCGGTAACAGACATGTGCAATCGTAATTTAGACACCGTGTGACCACAAGAAATATGACAAAAGCCAGTGCAGAAAAATGGCATTTAAATAGTCAGAAGAACAGGATGTCTTACACAGTCACTCATCCATTTCCACACACTCATATCCTTCATTTCCTTCCAGCAATGAAGAAAGATCTAGGCCGTGTCCGAATCTAGGCCGAGAAAAGCGCAGTATACTTCAAACACCCGGATGACACGCTTACTTCCAGGGTTTCGCAGAGTACATTCGGGGAGCACACTTCAAGAAGTACACGAACATTTTGATCACATAAATATGACGTGATTCTGTTTTAAAAAATAGTTTTTCTTCAAATAGAACAAAAACATCATGTGACATGGCAGAGTGGGGTGCAGGGTTGCCAGATCTTGTAAGACTTTCCAGCCAAATGGCGACTCAAAACTAGCCCAAATTATAGGCAATTTTTAACCAAAACACGTATTTTATCATGTTTTTACTTTGTAAAATAAGTGCGTGCTTTGCGACTTCATTTTTACCCGTGACTGCACTTTGAAAGTAGCCCAATTTAGCTGTAAAACCGCGGACATGGAAACACTGGTGGGGAGTTTTATGACCTGCTTACGACACTTCCACAGTGCGGTAAGAAAATAGTATGGTGGATATTTTTCGCGGACTGCTAAACAGTGCACATTAAACAGCACACTTCTGCCAGTGTACTGTTCGCAGGAGACAGGGCGCAGTAGATAGGGTTCTGATTCGGAAACAGCCCTAGGTCGTGTCCGAATCAGTACTCTTCCACACTATTGAGTAGCCTTGGTGAGTAGATAGGATGAGAACGTAGTTGAGTAGGTGAAAATTGCTCAAATTGCAGTATACTTGAAACACCCGGATGACACACTTCCAGAGTTTTGCTGGGTATATTCGGGAGCACTTTTCAAGAAGTATACAAACATTTTGGTTACATAAATATGATGTAAAGCTTTGTTTTAAAAAATTAGGCGCAGCTTTGCTGATGTTTTACTTCAAATACAACCAAAACAACACATAACTTGGCCATGCAAGGGTGGGACGTCTTACGCCACTTCCACAGGACAGTTGGAAAATAGTATAGCGGATATTTATTTGCGTACTGCTAAAAAGTGCACATTAAACAGCACACTTCTGCCAGTGCACTGTACACAGGAGACAGGGTGCAATAGATAGGGATCTTATTGAGACATAGCCCTAGTTTCAACAGTTGTAAGGGAAGTACAGGACTACGTACTGCCTTTTTGTGGGGTTTAGTCAGGCATTAGTCAGGGGGGGGGGGGGGGGGGGGGATATGGCGATTGCAAAGGGCGCCTGTTCTTTACAAATAAAAAGCGTTGCACCCAAAAGGGCATTTTAGGACTGACAGGGCAAAGAGATAGGGGCTCGGGCCACAGTTGGGCCCTACCTCTGCTCTGCACCTGCCTGGGGAAGTACCATGCTGCCAGATTTTTAGGACATTAACCTACAGTTGAAGTCGGAAGTTTACATACACTTAGGTTGAAGTCATTAAAACAAATTTTTAGTGTAATTTTTCCAACAATTGTTTACAGACAGATTATTTCACTTTTAATTCAATATATCACAATTCCAGTGGGTCAGTAGTTTACATACACTAAGTTGACTGTACCTTTAAATTTAATTTTTTAAAAATATTTGGTCGCACATGCCATGACATCCTGATGTTTGTGACCCAACAACATCAAAAGACTCTTGATATCTTATTTTCTGGTACTCTTACAATATGCAGTAGATATGGATAACTTGAAGGGTTTCTTCTCCTGATTTTCCCATAGAGTTCAATTGAAAAAGGAGAAACAACCCTTAAAGTGATCCATCCATATCTACTGCATATCTGGCAGCAGAGTGATGTTTGAGGCTCGTTTGATACTTCAAACCCTTGATGATTTACAGCCATTTTACCAATCATGTATTCCATACTGTTCCAGCATAATTTACAGCTAAATCTAATCCCAGCCCCCAATTCCCATAGAGATCCATTCAAATGCAGACGTTATAGTATCACTTGTAAGAGTACCAGAAAATAAGATATTTTTTTGATGGTTTTTGACTTTCTGTCGACTGCATTCAAATCATGCAGCTAATTAGCTACAGTAAGACAAACCTTTTAATGGCAAAAAATATGACCACTGAATGATGAAATATGAAAGTTTTGCCTGCCACTAAACCCATTTTTCCAGCGTTCCTGCTGAATGCATGGTTGTAATAAAAACAAAATAAATCTTTCAAAATCTTAACTGCAGTTAAAGACAGCTAGAAAACTGCTGACAATTAACATTTAGACAGGTACTTGGGCATAATAAATTTTGAATGAGAAATTTATTTTCTCTTTAGAGAAGAGACCATTCAGTGCATCTCGGCCCATCTTTGCCTTCAGTCTAGAGTAGTGTTCTTCAACCATTTCTTCTTGGAGCCAGATTTCTTTTAAAAATGTTGCATGGGGGCTGCTGGATGATAAGGCACCGAGCTGTGGTGCATGGGTGAGCCTCGCTGCCTCGGAGCGAATCCGGACTGTCTCAGTGCCGACTGCCCTGTAACTCCACAGTGTGACGCAATACTGGCGCCTTCATCGTCCAGGGTATGGGAGGGTTCAGTCGGACAGGGATCCACGATTCATTGCTGTTGGGTGACCTTTCCTGGCAGATTAGGGCGCGTGTAAGACTGCATATCAAAGCCGCATATGAAAGGTCCTCCTGCGACGCTGCTCTGTGCGTGCTTAGCTGCGGACTGCGACTTGAAAAGAAGCAGCTGTTTGACACCACGTGTTTGGGAAGAGAACTGTGGATGTCCCAGCTCGCCTGAATTGGCAGGGTAGTTTGCATGTGGTTGCAGACAGTTAGACATTCCAGATTGGAGTGGGACTTGGATATATACACCCCCGGATTGGGCAGCAAAAAAAAAAAAAAGTTTCATATGGGCCAAACATTTTCCATGCATAAAACAAGGTATAAATAAGATATACATAGCTGTAAACAACATAGACGCCTTAAATTGTGCATAGCTATTATGTATTTTCTGTCATTAGGCAGAGGGCATATTGACACTGCAGATGCAGATCTGGAAATAGACACAATTTGTATGCATCTGAATAGTCATTTTATGTTTTTCTTCTCCATGATCAAAGGTCCTAGATTTCATGTAAGGCAGGCTGCATGTAGCCACAGTGCTACCAGTGGAACAGTCAAGAGTAGATACATCACAATGTTAACCCTGTTTCAGAATATTTCTCTGTCACACTGTGTGCTTTTAGTTTGAGGCCCAGTACGCTATTATATGTAATGAATTAATAACTTATTGTGCCAAGAAATGCTCAATTTAAGTGTGAAATAACCTTGAACTATTTTAACCTATATATAGGACTCAACCTACAGTAAATGGTTTATGTATTGAACCTTGTGAATCCCATTTTAAAGTTCCAAAACTTCTGTAATCCATGAAAATCCATGTTATCCACAGAATCAATTTATATACCACTGATTATTACTGTTATGTTGTACATGGTGTGGTGGGTGGTTTTCTATATGCCCTCAATTACAATCACCTCTGAATGCAAAGTCATAATTCAGTGCTGGGTGTTGGTGGCAACTAAGAAGCAACAGCCAAAATGGATACACTGTAAATTTAAAAATGAAGACACGGCATGCTCATTGACTGTGACGCAGGAAACTATCCCAAATAAGCATAACTATACACACACATGGATAAATGTCAATTTAATTTCACCGTGTTTGCTGTTTGTTTGCCAGGAAGTAGTTGACCATCGCACAAAAATGTCACAAAGGGACACACACAATTTTTCTAAATATAACCCACATCAAATTTGCTGCAACTATGCTTTGAATACACAAAATGAAACAGAACCGTCACTTTGAAATGAAACTTGATAATTCTCCTGACCTATCAGGTATAGTAAATGGACTTATGAACTGGCCTATGCGCACTTGAATTTTTTTTCTTTCGAGAGCCCCGGTTATTCTTTTGTAGGAGCTGGGCGATCATGTGATTGAAAGTATGAGTAAGTGGAAACATGTCAATTTTGCCTCAATTAAATGCCCCAGTCCCATTAAGGTATGAACAAACTACACTAAAAAGTGACCAACTCTAAACCCGCTGTTCTCCACTTACATTAAAAAATCATCAAATGCATATTTATTACTGCAATATTGACTCAAAGGACTGCTTCTAAAATCGTATTTTGCTTTACAAACGGGAAAAGGGTAGGCTTAATTTCTGCGAATGTTTATTTTACCCTTACGAAATTAGAAGTTTGGTCAAAGAGATAATAATCAAAGCGAAAAACATAATAATACCGGCTATTCAATTACTCATTGATATTAGAGCAGTTCTTCATTATAGCGTTCACTTACCTTCAGTGATAATGGTGACATTATCCGCGACATCTGCGTAAAGCAACAGGTTCTTCGTTAAACTCCGCTTCTCTTCGTCGGGGACTTATTTCCAAATTTACCAACCTAAGTCACTTACAGCGCCCCTCATATTTCATTTTGCATAGCTTGTGCTCACTTTACATAACATGGCACGATTCAGAGAGAGAAATGTGTAAATGGACACATTTCCTCTGAGTGTGGATGTCCTACTCTTTAACTGCTCTTACTCACACCTATGTTCGATGTCCATTATTCATTTATCCATGGTGTTTTTTGTTGTTGTTGTAATATGCACATACGTTTATGCAATTAATTATTTTGCTGGCGTCCCTGTCCTCGCTTATGAGTCAGGATTGTTTCTGAATGGAGATCCGATATGAAACTTACCACTCCTTTTCCGCCGACACAAGTTGTATAGCCAGCCTATACTGTAGGCTTGTACAAACATGAAGCAGATGATCATTTCTCAGCGTTTGCAACAATTATCACTTCAATTTCTAATTTAATGGACCATATCACCTTTCGAGAAATTCCCCCCTGTCTATAAAACCAGAAATGTGATTGCCATTCACAATATTGTCAATGTGCATTCTCAATTCGGTGAAAGAATACATAAATCCTTATGAAATGGGCAGTGTAGAGTGGCAGTTATAGCCAGAAAATATATAGCCGTAAGACTATATTTTCAAGGCTCGTGGTAATTGACCTTTTCAGTGATTTTTTTGGCAAAATTAATCTTTTATGTATTAACAGTGTCCCCAGTCATTGTGTCTTGTCTGGTGACTACAGTATGTATTATTGACTGCTCTGCACTTTTATATAAAAAAAAACAAACAAACAAGGATAAGGAAGCTGAAACAAAAAACAGGTTTCACAGCTGATCAGCATGTGTTCTGTCAAAGATGAGTCATATTTTATAAACGTTTTATTATATATATATATTTTCAGGGCTTACAATGTATATTTTTGTCTGTATATTACCTCTTTTTTAAGCCCATCCTGTTTGGGCCCTGGCTGAGAGAGAGAAAAGCTAACAGAAAGAAACTAATGATCAGTTGTGATTTCTGAGACTAGTGCTACGATCGGGTTGTTTCTTATGTGACAGAGCTGTGCACAGAAGGCAGTAGAAATCATCTTCTGGTGTCCTTGGGTGATTGGGTGTCTGGTACAGAGATCGCCAGTGATAGTCCTTGTTTAGACAGTGTTATATGGAGTGAGGACAGGATATGGTGTGTGCTCTTCCTGGGACACGGAAATGAGAATGAGGGGATTGCAGACGTTTCATAAATATCAAGTCTTCTTTCACAGCTGTCTAGTGTATACTATAGGCTTCCTCAGCCTCTGGCCATTGTGCTCTCAATGTTTTCAAACCAAATGTATGAACTGGTACGCCACTGACCCTAAATGATTGAAATGGGAGGTACTTAATGACAAGAATATGTCAGTCCAATAACCTTCCTTAGTTAAGGTTGTTTGATACATAAGCAAAAACACATATTCTAAAACAGCAGATATATTAAAAGTGGCCATAACGGTGACATTGTCACTAGTGCCATGTTATGAGCCATTTGCTTTCTGGAATAAAGTGGAAATGTTGATTGTAGAGGTTTTTAAATTTCCCCTGTGCTTAGGGCTCATGAAAGCAAACATACAAGGGTGCTGAAATCAGCAAAGCCAAGGAGACTATGCATGTCTGTGTGTGTGTGTGTGTGTGTGTGTTGACATTGTAATGTCAACGGATTTTTAGGATAGTTTTGAAATTGACTTTTACCAAGGGTAAATTGCATGGATGGCACACTGGCACCTTTGCTTACAGATGCCATTTTTGACACGGGTCATCTCATGGCCATAAGACACGTTTGAATGGTACAGAAAGCTGGAGAGGGAGGCTGGTGGGAATGGCCTCTCTCTTACTTTTTGGCAGTCTCACAATGCTTCAAATTCCTCTGGCTGTCCGGGAGCTTGACTGTAAAGAGAAGGGAGCCTGTCTCTTGTCGTTTTCAGGCTGTTGGCAGGCTCTCAGCAGCCCCTCAGCTTACCCCTGATTTAACAACTCTGACAGTGAGGTGGAGTCTAAGCAGCGAATCCAAGTCACAACTATCTGAACACTATGACCACATCCCAACTTCATCTTTTATATTTAAAGCCTATCCAGTGGTGCAGCATTTTTAAAAAGAAACAGACTCTAGAAACAAAAAATTGCAAAAAATGTGACTATGAATCCAAGCCCGAAATAAAACAAAGCAAATTTTCTGACCACAAGGAATTCAAAACATCTGAAATGTTGTATTTCAAATTTTCAGATGTGTCTGTTTTAGCCTTTTCGCTGTGGGCCTACTGGAAAACTATGGCATATCGTATGTAGAAACTTATTTTTATATAATAATGAAGATGGGGGAAGCAAACATTGGAAAGTCCTATAAGATATGCAGAGCTATTTCAACTTTTAATAGTATAATTTAGCATTGAAATGTTTTGGGGTACAGTATTCCACATAATGTATAATTAATTCCGGTATGAATGAATTCAGGTGGCGTCCTGTATTTTGACATCATGCATACTTGTAATGTAGCTTGCACCTGGTTTAATCAGTTAGCATTGCAGTAACTGCTTCCATAAGATGACACAGTTGGAAATGCACATGTTATATACTTGAGTACCTTGCTGGGTGAAAACTGCTCTATTCAAAGTCGTGTTTTCTGGCCCAAACATTTTCATGTCTTGTTGCATTGCATAGTAAACTCTCCTTTATTTCACTGCATAAAAGTTGCTTGTCTTTTTTATATAGCATAAAAGCAAAGGAAGCTTTGAGAACTCCATCAGATCATATCAGCACTGTAAGTTAGTATCATACATAGATTGATGCTGTTAGTTAAACCTATTGAAAGATCCATCATAGTTAAACATGTGAACATGTCCTATGAAGCATGTAAGAACATAGGGGGTCCGCACGCCCCCACCCCCCTTCCCACACGATGGGGGTCCTCGGGATGCCTTTGAGCATGGATGGGGGTCCTTGGATCAAAACCAGTTGAACACTCCTGGTGTAAGGCAAAACAACAGCTTCTCTCCACTCCACCAGGTGGACTGGTGTAGTCTTATGCAGGTTGCACAGGTAG
Source organism: Ilyophis sp. 1 JC-2022 (assembly GCA_022702515.1). Classification (NCBI taxonomy): domain Eukaryota; kingdom Metazoa; phylum Chordata; class Actinopteri; order Anguilliformes; family Synaphobranchidae; genus Ilyophis; species Ilyophis sp. 1 JC-2022. Next base: position 31,847,474 of record CM040401.1, on the reverse strand, counting down.
ATAGCACACTCAACTGACAATGGAGGGGGCTATTGTGTGACGTGGGTGTACCTCACAGACTTAAAGGCCCACACGCATCACCATTCTCTTCTTGGTTTTAGTATCTGAAATGCCCACAAAACATTAGCAAAGAGCAGTGATGTAGTTTTTTGGAAATGTCCGAAACTCCGCCCCGTCTGTACAACTTTAGATTTCGACTCCGACAAATTATGCAAAAACATACGTCATGTCACGTGAGAAATTGTTTTAGTAAGAACTTAGAAAAATCACATTTAAACCTATGCATACTTAAAAATATGCATACTTTGACCAAAATTCCAGTATGGAACACAATTGAAAATCTCCAGGATGATATGAAAAGCTCAAAAACAGGAAAAATATGCATGTACGCTTTAAACTCTACCTCTCTGGGCAATGCTATGGCAGATTGTGTGGCACCTAAGGGGAGTTCTTCCAAAGTTAGCATTGGCAGAGATTCAAATCCAGACCATGGGTTGATATCTCTGCATTGAGAGCCAGTGGTACAGCTGGATGACACCAACGATTGACAGGTTAGCGAGCACTTTCATTCCCTATGTTGAATAACTGCATTTATTACATCTGTTGAGACTGGATGCAAGACATTGTTAGTGTGTTCTCCGCTGGTAGGCTGCTTCAGGTTCTGTCTGACCCTGAGATTATGAATGCTTGAGTTGTAAGATGCTTTAAGAACACCTTTTTCCAGTGTGTGCCATAAATCATATGTATACCAACGTGTTTTATCACCAGTTAGCATGCACATAAAATGGTGACCCTACATTCTACTCCTGTATAGTGTCACACTGCTCACTTACACGTATACACACAACATTTCATATCTTTACTGGTGAGAACAATCTGATTTTCCTTCCTTCCTGAAATGGCAAAAACAGTCTCAGGGGCTGGGAGGTCTTGACTCAGGGTATTGAAGAGCATATTCCTAACTGATGATATGCATGCATATATACGTATGTGCATACCACATACATACTCTTCTATTGCACTGTTCAGAGACATGGAAGCTGACCAAAATGGAGAAATGGTTGAAAGAAAGGTACAATTATTCATAAATTATTGCAGACTTTATTGCACTCAACAACATACAGTAAAACTTCTGTAAATTAATGCAAACATCACAAGAAAGGGCAAAAAGCAACCATGTTATATTGTAAGGGGCTAAAACAGCCCAAACTAAAAAAAAACATCATTGCAAACAAGCCTTCAAATAATGCATTTTCAACGCGTTTTTTTAATTAGTTTTGTCATACTGTACAATCAATCAATGCTGCTTCTTTCTGCAAAAATTGAGGGTATATTTTTCAATTTGACTGTTCTCTTTCTTTCAAGCAAACCAACAGTGATATGTTCTGCTGACAACATGGCTGGCACTAGGTCACACTTCTTGTAAACTGTCCTACATTTATCATGGTTCCAGAGCTTGAGTATTTTTGAAGTCATTTGTTTTCTGTGAACTTCAGCCAGAAGGAAAATAACTAAATGAAAATAAAAAGACCCGCAAAACAGAAAACACTCAAAACAAATCATGGTGAATCTTATTGGGTTTTATATAATCAGAATTATGTTGTGTCTACACAACAAATCTCTGATTATATGAAACCCAAAAATATGTTGACTTATCACGAGTGAATTGCACTTTTACATGCTATCCTTTTATACAGCTGAATATTTACTGAAGCAATCCCTTGCTGAATACTGTCCTACAAGAACATAATATCACGTAATTATATTTTTCTGTACTTCTGTGTTTTTCTAGCACACAAATCCCTCCTTGCTTATAATCATACAGGCATGTCTTTTTTCAAGTCACAGACCCTACAAATCACCCTACAATTCACACTCAGACTGGGACTCTGGTTCCCCTCAATGTTCAACATTTATTTCAAACTGCAGTAAGTGCTACACACAAACGTTTGATCAACCAGTTCATTTGACTAATTATTTGATTCTACTTATTGAGAAGGGCTTTTTTCAGTGCTATGTTCTTGCACAGAACTGCAATTGGTACAGAAAGTAAGCAGCACATTATAAAAGTGACCATCACAAATCATAAAACACAAGGCATGAATGCAGGCTGGGTCCTGGAGCTTATTTGAGCCCAGATTTAAAAGTGACAATGGCTATTGTTCCTGGAAAACACTAAAGTAGGTTTTTAATATCTGAAGAGGAAAAATCTAGCATGTAGAAGTTATCTTGGAGATTAATTTGGCCACCTATTGAAAACACCATTCATGACCTTCAGATACACACTTTGGTTTACACATTTGTAGGATATCCTACCCCACAGAAAATACAAATCAGGAACATGATATGACACCGGAAAAAAAGTCATAATATTACAGAGACAAGAATATGTCATGTGTATGCCACGATGCAGGAAAGAGTCCTTAGGTCAGTTCAGACGCTGAACAAAAATTAAACAGAAACCCACAGACATGCACACACACACACACACACACACACACACACACACACACACACACACACACACACACACATTCCAACCCCCTACTCATCTCAGAAAAATACAACAGACAAGGCAGTGTCCAAAATCATCACATCACACTCCTTAAAGGAAGGAAGCTTTAAACTTGGCCACAGAAACAAATGTCACACTCCTAGATCTGGGCTTAAAGCAGGGAGTCCATTACTCTACTACTATCACAGCAGTAACACAATGTTTTATTTCCTCTCTGTAATAACTTCCTTTATATTATTCCAATACAATAAAATGCCATATGATTAAAACAAATACCAGAGCTAAGCTGGGACCACAGCAGAATAAAAGGTTTCGTTTTGGATAATTCTTTTGGTCTCTGATTGAAAATAAAATGCCTGGTTCTGTTCAGTCCTTTTTCAGATATACCTAAAATGTGAAAATGCTGTTGTAGCTCACTGCACAAGTTAAATAGTGGCTTAACAAGTGACTGAGTGCATTCTGACTTCACTCTGGTTAAAAAAACGTGTTTACTTCTTGTGTGATGGCAAGGATGGAATGGTAGTGTGCCTATCTTTAGTTTTATTATACCCCTTTTTTAAAAATGGTAAATAATCCACATCATAAAAAAAAACCTAACTAACTAAGTCTATTCTCATTCTGATATTTAGTCTTATAAAATTCTGTAAAACATGGTGCAAAACAAACTTCAGTCAAAATTTGGTGAGGTTCTGTTGACTTCCTAAATAATAATAATAATAATAATAATAATAATAATAATACACATATAATTATACCGTGAGATCTAATCTTTGTAGCAAAACAATAATCGTACCTAAAGGTGGTGAATAATATTAAAACCTGTACACCTAGTCATCAAAAGTGGCAACATTCATTCAGTGTAGAAACATTAAATAGTAATAATACTACTCTAAATATACTTAAATGTTTCAGTGTTTTTTACTTTCATGGTCAGTGCCGAAAGGAAACAATGGAGCAGTGAAGCAGAAATGATCAATATATCAGATATCAGCTGAATTTGGCTTTCTTGTCAGCACCAAAATATATTATTTTTTCAGTGAGCTTCATCTTCATTTTGATACATCCCTTCACCATTACCAAGGATGAGATTAAAATGATGGCTAAAATGATTTGTGCTAAATGCCTTCCAAGTACATTAGTGTACTTGCCCTTACAAAAATATAGGCCTTCTGGCAAATTTGCATCAAACCTTTGCGATTGTTGCCGCAGGTTTCCGGCGAGCTCATACTTTCACATGCAAATTAGCTTTGTGGGAACTGCCATTGTTGCAAGAAGTTCACCAGAATTTCACCACTACTGGCAAAGTCTGCCAAACCTCTGGCAACATTTTGTGGAAAACAATTTAGTTTGTGGCAAATGCGCTACATATTAGCTGCAAGTTTGCAGCAAACTATCCAGTTTTGTAAGGGTGCCTGTTGATTTATTAATTTTACCATTGCTCCTCCTTCAGCTATGCCAGGACCACTAGCATTACCATACTTCTAATTTTCCTAACCCTCAAAGAGATCAGATAATGATGGTTTTGAAATACATTGATCATTAGACAGTATAAACAGTATCTCGTTACCGAAACTGAAAACTTATCTAAAATCAGCAGGATGACACAACATTGAGATAAAATAACAAAACATTTACAGCTTCCTTTTCCACCAGAATGGTGTGATACCATACCGGTCTGTATGTGTACATGCACTGTGAAACAGTTTTAATGGTCTCCCCAATAGGATAACAATAACAATAGGAAGTATTTTACAGTCCGACCAGTACAGAGCAGAGAAGGAAAATGGCGTAGAGAAAAATCAAGCTAAAGCCCAACCGCTTGTCTAACTTCCAGTGGTTCAGATGTACACTCAACACCTGAGAGAGGGAGAGAGAGGGAGAAAGAGAGAAAAAGATAATTCAATGCTCATTCAATGATCTTACTATTAATAACTTTGTTAATCCAAAACATGTTTTGAACATTTAATTTTTCTTTTAAAACAAAGCTGCTCATATGAGTCCGATGATAGGTTAACCAGTTTTACGTTTATGTGTTGAATACCTAATTTAAAAAAAATTATGTTCATTCTCAGAAAGGCAAACCCAGCTTGGAGGAATGCATTTAGTTTGATGTATCAGACAGAATAAAATAATTAGTAGTTCCCCCCTTCATACAGTATCAATTCTATGTGTCAACCAAAAGTATTTTATTAAATTATTGTTTGCTTTTAAAAAAGCTTTTCAATGAGAGTCATGATGTGGCACTTGCTCTGACACTTGCTATCCCAAAGACAGTACTTACTGTGAGACAGACAGAGGCAAGCAGCAGGATGACGGAATACACTAACCCCTTGTTGTTGATGGAGACCTGCTAGAGGCAGACACCAGTTATCTAAGACTGCATACACAATATCAGAAAAATTAAATACGAATTCACATTGAGAGAAAAGCATATCATTTTAGATAGAGAGACAGCGAAAGTGAGGAGAGAGAACCCACTGATGAGTTGAAGTCCACCACTAGAGTGCGTAGAGTCCAGGGGAAGCCCAGCCCCAGAAGGATGTCAAAGATATTGCTGCCGATGGAGTTGGACACAGCCATGTCCCCCATTCCTGAACAGGGAGAGATGGAGGAAGACAGAGGGAAAGACAGAGAGAAAGACAGAGAAAGACAGAGAGAAGACAGAGAGAAAGACAGAGAGGAAGACAGAGGGAAAGACAGAGAGAAAGACAGAGAGAAAGACAGAGAGAAAGACAGAGAGGAAGACAGAGGGAAAGACAGAGAGAAAGACAGAGAGAAAGAGGCATATGCACATTAATCAATGAAGGACAAAAGCATAGGGCACTATCTTGATTATCTTAGCGCATGGCCTAAAACGCATGGCCTAAAACGCATGGTGCAAGTGCATTTAGGGCGTGTCCAACTTCACTTTTGCTATTGAGCGCAAAGTAAGGCGCAAGGCTCAAATGGGCTGAACGTAGTCTCGTTATTAATTATAGGTATGTCTTGGGCGTAACATACAATAAACCAATCAGTGTCGTCTCCCATTCCCTTTCAAAGTCACCTGTGTGTACACCTTGGCGGAATATGAGAGCGATTTACAGCTGGTGAAACAGACCTGCTCGTGCACAAAGTTAAAGTGCGCATGTAGAGAATATGGCATTCAAATTCTCAGAATTAATTGTGTAATGTGCTGCAAATTTGTTTTCGATTCTAATCCTTGAAAACATTTATTTTCCTTAATTAGACTCTTTGTTCTCTTCTCTTTGTTCAGTTATGGAATAACAGGTGAAATCAGCTGAGTTTTAATTGCTGAAAGTATGGAAACCTGGTCACTGTAAATTTTAAAAGTATGAAGCACAAAGAATAGGGTTAGATATTCAGTTAAAAATTGTGAAATGTTAATGAATCTATGTTTTTTTTAACCATATCGAAAACAGAAGATTGCATGAACTATTGGCCAAGATAGAATCATAGCTTGATCCAGAATAATTTGGGAATCCACGTAACCTTACACGTAACATCGCAAATCTCCTGGATGATGGAGTGGGCTCCCTTACGTTTCACATATATAAGAGCGTTCTCTGCTGGGGCAGAACCCCAGGAAATCAAAAATTCACTGTGAATTCCTGTTTACCGATTCTTGGCTGACAGGTGTGATGGGGACTTGAATGTATTCATTGCATATAGGAGTGCATATAGGGACAGCAGGAATCTGTCTCCACCTCAGCTGCCAGGAGATGATGGAAGTTTGTTAAAACCTGGCGGGATAAATGCAATTTAAGGCGGCATTCCCCTTCACTGAGGGACAGGTATGTAGTCCTCGATCGATGGACCCTTTTACTATTATGCATTTTTTGATATACAAAATACAAATATTTAACATCGTATTCTTGATATTTTTATGCATGTTTGTGCGCACCCTGTGTGTGTAACAGACAGGAGGAGGTACACGCGTTGTGCACATGCCTATGTAGATGCATATTATATTATCTTAATATTGCGCCGTTAAAATAACATTGAAAGAACTGCGACATGACTTAAGACCAGGTTTGTGGTGGTCTGGCTCAAGATAGCAATACGCCAAAATTTAGACTGGCTAAACCAGTTCAGTGCAAGCTTACTTGCTATATAAACAATGTGAGAGCTGGATGGTAAAATGACAACTGCGTCGGTTACCGCCGCTTCGCGCCGAGTGTAAGATAGAGCCCATAGCGTTCATGAAAGAGAAAAAGGATGTGGCCTATAGGTGTTGTGTCCAGCTGAATCCCTAGCGTTTGATGTGGTGACGTGCCCCATGACATGGAAACAAAACCTGACTATACCTATGACAACTGTAACTTGGACACGCAAAGAGTTTCCCCTTGTCAAATGGGCATCAGCAGCCTGCCTGCATCAGCTTTGCATAGAGTGTAGTCCTGCAACTATAGAGTAAAAAGAAGCATTGACTAGCAGTATGTGCTTTGGCTGATAGATGTCGATTTGTCTGCACTCTACCAAATGGCCATTACAACAAAGGAATGGACAAGAAAATATGATGTGGCATTAAGCATTACAATTGAAATAAAAAATAGGGGAATGACAATTTGTTTTAAAAAATGAGAGAGGGAAGAGAAGGAGGGAACGCCAGTGACTGAGGGAGTGAGAAAGACCACAGGCACCTTGCCGGGCGACGATGAGGCTGGCCATGCAGTCAGGGACACTGGTGCCTGCTGCCAGGAAAGTGATGCCCATGATGTAGGTGGGGATGCCAAAGGTGGAACTGATTATGGTGACCTGGTGGGAACAGAGAGAGGCATTAAGGAATGAGAAATCCTTCCTTCACCAACACACTGCTCTTAACATTTCCATCCTCTAATACACTACAAACAAGCCAACATTACTAACATTACTACTAACAGACACTTTCAGTGCCATCAGAAGTTTATATGTTAAAAGTCATTTCAAAACTAGCTTCTGAAATGGTCTTGTTGATTCCACGTTTTTAACCACTGCTCAGGACAACAGCTACGACACCTACAGCATCACAAATAGCCTGATAATCAGTCTGCTTCAGAGGTCCTCCATCTCTGTAGTTACAAAAAGCCCATATGAACCTCCTACTCTATTGAACAGCTGGTTTCAGCTGGTTCTCCCCAATGCCCTTGAGAAGACACAATGCAGTGTTGCTGAATTGTCTCTCTCCTGAGTTTTTGAGTTCGCATAAAAAGGCTATAAGTGGAGTTGCCTAATATGACTACAGCGATACAGAAAACATATCACAATGAACAAAACACACATATAAAAATCCCCCTGAATTTTCAAAATGGACTCTTCTGTGATTAGCCCCTTCCTGCCAGGTTGTAATATAGAGCCATACAGTCTGAATTATCTTTGTGAGAGAAATGCTGTGAGAGAAAGACCCGGAAATCTGAATCCTCATGCTCACACAAGAAAAGCAGCATCCCCTGTACAGGGTCAGCTCACCTTAGCTTAGCTAAACTCAGTCATGGATTCCCTGTCAACTCTTACCATCCACACCATGAGGTAGGAGAAGGCGGCGATCCACAGCGTGGAACCCACAAATGTGGCCATGAACCAGCGGCGCCAGCGTGGGAGCACACAGTTGGGCACAGTGCAGTACAGCAGTAGCGACAGGGGCCAGGACACCAGCCACTTCACCCGAGCACAGCCACCCCCTGGTACAGAAAGGGCACAGCGTTTGAGGGACAGCATGTACACTGTCACACAAAGCACCTGGAAATATAGCACCATTCGCCAGCTCAGGGTACATTGCAAAATAAACATTTCTCCTCCATTCTATTCTTCTTCCTTCAATTGGCAGGAAGTTACACTTAGTAAGTGCTGCAATGGAAATTATTTGTTAATAGCAAACCACAATGACTTATGTTGATACTAACTGAAGGCCTGTGCAGATTGCCAGGCTGACAGGGGAAAATACCGGCACACATGGATGAGGTCCAAATGAATGAGAGAGCATAGAATGATGCCTTTATGGGTTGAGCAATGAGGACGGATGGGGACGAGGTGGAATTGGAGAAGGGAAGAAGCCCAACTCCAGATGACAGGGTGTGGAATAAAGGCTTTAAGGCCGAGGAATCAGCAGGGCTTTCAGATGAGCAGGGTTCAGATGTAGCCGAAATGGATAGAGGATGAAGACTTTGTGGACGAGACAAACTGGCTGACAGTATGTGAAATGGTGTTTTTTTTTCCAGAACGGTACGGAGACCATTTTTTTCTGAGCTATGACAATGTCCTCAGATGTACACAACACACAATGACACTGCCTGGTATAGATAAACACAAAACAGTGAGTCGGACTTTGAAACCAAACAACACGTTCACATGCAGTGCAACACAACAGATATCACAAACAGCACCAGCATCACCAGCACAAACCTACACATATGCCTAATACATTACTCATAATTGTATCATAGATTAAGAAATAAGTGCGTTCCGTGCTCACTTGGCATTTTGTGGGGCCGGAAAGTGACTTCCTCATAGTCTTCCTCTTCCTCAGGACAGGCGCACTCCACGTTTGACTCCCCCGTCACCCCCTCAGCCTCATCGGCCTCCCCCCTCCCCGCCTCCTCCAGGGGCAGCATCTCATTCTCAGGGCTGCGCCCATTCTCTATCACCAGAGAGTCGTCCGGCCCAAACCCAGAGCCGCACGCCTTCACCGGGGAGTCCCCGATCCCCCCGTCGCTGTCGCTGCTTCCTCCCGGGCTGCGGATGAGACGCTGTCTCTGAGAGAGAGAGAGAGAGAGAGAGAGAGAGAGGGAGAGAGAGAGAGAAAGAGAACAGGAAAGTGACTGCGTTACTGAACATATTGTGCAAGAACAAAAACGGAATATATTACATCACATTTAAACGTACATCTTTCACTGTAATATTTTGTTTAAAAAAAATATATATATAATAATCAATCGAGTGTGGGGACATCCGCCCCAGTTCTCTCACAGGGTCCAGTACCTCATTGATTAGCATGCGGCCGGCCATGCTGAGGCGGGTTCGAGGGGAGAAGTGGGGAGTGATCATGATCCGCAGGCCGGCCTCAGAGAAGGACAGCTGGTGAGGGTGGAGGCTCAGGAGCTCGTCCACCATCACCACAGGAGACTCCTGCCCAGGACACTGACCTGCAGGGGGCGCCGTGCTTCATCAATTACACAGACACAGACAGACTCTGCAACAGACAGGAGCGCTGTCACAAAACAGCACGTTGCTTTTCTTTACGTCATCATGCCGTTCGCTTGTCAGGGCCCGTATGTAACGTTTATCATGTTACAATCACATATTGTACCAGATTTAGCCGCGGATCGTTTTCACCTTGACCTGTTTCAATCATCGATACAGCACACTGACCGAGTAACAGTACAGGACAATAGGGTGAGCTCACACAGGGCAACGGACATGTAAGCATCAATAGAGAGACACTACAGTCAGCCTGCACACAGACATAAAACCACATCAAAACATATGAAAACGTGGACATAAGAACAGTCAGCGGTGAAGACGCAGCAATACAGACCCTTCTGGAGCAGGACATCAGCGGTGTCACCGCTTTCTCCACCCTCTCCCAACACTCGGTCTGGGAGGCGGCTGTTCCTGGCATAGCACAGGAGCATAGGACTCCTGCACTGGCCCTCCACAAATCTCCAAATCTGGAGGTTAAACCTGGGATGTCCCAAATACACAAGCGTTCACTTCCATCTTAAATATAAAAAATATCCTATTCCTCTGTTTGTTGATAAAGACACACAGTCAGACTCACTCACATACACATTCACCTACACACTCACATACACACTCACCTACACACTCACATACACACTCACCTACACACTCACATACACACTCACCTACACACTCACATACACACTCACCTACACACTCACGTACACACTCACCTACACACTCACATACACACTCACATACACACTCACATACACACTCACCTACACACTCACATACACACTCACCTACACACTCACGTACACATTCACCTACACACTCACATACACACTCACGTACACATTCACCTACACACTCACATACACACTCACCTACACACTCACATACACACTCACATACACACTCACCTACACACTCACATACACACTCACCTACACACTCACCTACACACTCACCTACACACTCACATACACACTCACGTACACACTCACATAAACACTCACCTACACACTCACATACACACTCACCTACACACTCACCTACACACTCACCTACACACTCACATACACACTCACGTACACACTCACATACACACTCACATACACACTCACCTACACACTCACATACACACTCACCTACATACTCACCTACATACTCACATACACACTCACCTACACACTCACATACACACTCACCTACACACTCACATACACACTCACATACACACTCACATACACATTCACCTACACACTCACATACACACTCACGTACACACTCACATACACACTCACATACACACTCACCTACACACTCACATACACACTCACATACACACTCACCTACACACTCACATACACACTCATCTACACACTCACATACACACTCACATACACACTCACCTACACACTCACATACACACTCACCTACACACTCACATACACACTCACCTACACACTCACCTACACACTCACATACACACTCACCTACACACTCACATACACACTCACCTACACACTCACATACACACTCACCTACACACTCACATACACACTCACATACACACTCACCTACACACTCACATACACACTCATCTACACACTCACATACACACTCACCTACACACTCACATACACACTCACCTACACACTCACATACACACTCATCTACACACTCACATACACACTCACCTACACACTCACATACACACTCACCTACACACTCACATACACACTCACCTACACACTCAACTACACACTCACCTACACACTCACATACACACTCACCTACACACTCACATACACACTCACCTACACACTCACGTACACACTCACCTACACACTCACATACACACTCACCTACACACTCATCTACACACTCACATACACACTCACATACACACTCACATACACACTCACCTACACACTCACATACACACTCATCTACACACTCACATACACACTCACCTACACACTCACATACACACTCACATACACACTCACCTACACACTCACATACACACTCACCTACACACTCATCTACACACTCACCTACACACTCACATACACACTCACCTACACACTCACATACACACTCACCTACACACTCACATACACACTCACCTACACACTCACGTACACACTCACCTACACACTCACATACACACTCACCTACACACTCACATACACACTCACATACACACTCACATACACACTCACATACACACTCACGTACACACTCACATACACACTCACCTACACACTCACGTACACACTCATCTACACACTCACATACACACTCACCTACACACTCACATACACACTCACGTACACACTCACATACACACTCACATACACACTCACATACACACTCACATACACACTCACCTACACACTCACATACACACTCACGTACACACTCACGTACACATTCACCTACACACTCACATACACACTCACATACACACTCACGTACACACTCACATACACACTCACCTACACACTCACATACACACTCATCTACACACTCACATACACACTCACCTACACACTCACATACACACTCACGTACACACTCACATACACACTCACCTACACACTCACATACACACTCACATACACACTCACATACACACTCACATACACACTCACCTACACACTCACATACACACTCACCTACACACTCACATACACACTCACCTACACACTCACATACACACTCACGTACACACTCACGTACACACTCACCTACACACTCACCTACACACTCACCTACACACTCACCTACACACTCACATACACACTCACCTACACACTCACATACACACTCACGTACACACTCACCTACACACTCACATACACATTCACCTACACACTCACATACACACTCACCTACACACTCACATACACACTCACGTACACACTCACGTACACACTCACCTACACACTCACATACACACTCACCTACACACTCACATACACACTCACATACACTCACCTACACACTCACATACACACTCACCTACACACTCACATACACACTCACGTACACACTCACATACACACTCACCTACACACTCACGTACACACTCACATACACACTCACATACACACTCACCTACACACTTACATACACACTCACCTACACACTCACATACACACTCACCTACTTCGAGCTCACAGTTAAATATTCACAGCTGTGTCTGACTCTGCATTTGTTTTTGACAATATTAGGGTTGTGTAATTGTGAGTATCAGAGACAGGGACAGCAGAGTCAAATCTAGGTCAAATAATTATTGTAGATACGTTTACCCTTTAGGCACCAGTGCAACTCCTGTAGATGACTAACAGTTTTTACAATAAAAAAATCTATTTTCAACAATACTGAGAGATATTCTTTCACATGATTGTGCACTTATGTAAATCACATGACATAAAAATCTATTCAGGACTAAGAGAAGTTGTTGATTAGGATGACCGACACACCTGGGCACTTGTGTGGCACGCTTATACCGACAGTTGTGAGACACAGAGTAAACACTGGACACTCACTTCATTATGAGGATGTAGACTCCATACATGGTAACCAGAAGAACAGACTCCCACCTGCAGCGGGACAAACTGCAGTTAGAATGAGACTTGTACATGTAATCCACATGTAACTGTCAACAGTTTTCTATGACACCTGTAGATCAAGTGTCGAAAAAGGTCAAGAATAATCGCATTTGCCGGATTTTAATTTTAAGACTGGAAAGAACAAAGTGAATCAGACGGGTGCAAAGAGACTCAGCCAGGCACTGTGAAGACAACAAACAACAGGACAGAAACAGGCCCTTGCTATTTCTTCCCTTTGCTTTTTCCACTGTGATAAGGGATGCTATTAATGGTAATAAAATTCAGAAACACATAACTTGGAACAGCACTCACCAGACAATTATTTCATCATAGATAACCTATAGAAACAGACAAAAAATGATATGAGCGTTCCCTTCTCCATCTCAGGCGGAAGCAAACAAGAAAGAGAACTAAAAAAAAAACAGATTTGAACATATTATTATTACATGATCATTATCTTGTTATACTACGACTATGTCTGGATACACTGGCTACATTTACAACAGTATTTTTTTTATAGATTAATAGGGCCCTACATTTTTGGTGGGTGGGTTTTGTAATTAGAGCCTGTAATTAGGATAAATCTATGACATACTTTTGAAGACATCTTAATTCTGAGTATTACAATTCTATAATTGGTTATGGTTACCATGTAAGAACATATATTACTACCGCATTTTTATGAGTATTTCTGAACAAAATGGCAATCTATATGTTATGAACCAACACAATGGCGCACGGTTATTTACTATTTATTATATCGCTAATCAATACACCAGTAGCAGTGGAATAAAATGTGCACATGGACAGCCATGATCGCATGTTAATCTTCACACTCACCACAATTAAGGCAAGTACAGAGAAGATGTAGAAGAGAGAGTCCCGGAAAAGAGGCCACCAGGTCAAAGACACACTCTACAGAGGCAGAGGAGAGTCACAATGCTGACATGCACAGACCACACACAACTCTAATGCAGTGTAATGGATGTCAGGTTTCATGCACCCTACTTGAAGTGCGAGTAACAAATATTCAAAAGCATAATGCTATCAATTGCTTTTTAAAATATTCATCATATAAAGTTTATTGCATAAACACTACATACGCTCATTACACTTTGTTGCTTCCAGTGTGATTTTCATGTGTTAAAATATATTGTGCTCAGGCCATGGGCAAGCTTTATATTAACGTGTACTTCTATGGCAGTTGGACAGTCTTTTGTAGCAGATTCATGGCGCCTACATAACGGGTGAAACAGCATAATTATATAAATGCATTGGCCACTTCATGCGGCCTCAAAATCTACACTTGACTAACATACACACAAGAAGCCTTGGCTCAAAGCTCAGCCTGATCAATACGGTTGTCATGAAAATGGCCAAAAAGAAGTGTGACAGAATACCTGTCCCGCGAAGATCCCACACACCCCAATGATGACCAGGATGTTGAAGACGGCAGAGCCCACGATGGTGCCCACGCCCACATCTCCTTTAGTGATGAACACGCCTGACAGAGAGGAGGATAAGTCATCACCGTTACTGCAGGGGGCGAATAAAGCAAAAACATTTCACACCCTACGGTGTTTATGTAAGGGGACTGGTTAGGAGGACCAGGCGCGACAGTAGGAAATTGAAAAGCGCTCGGATAAGAGTGCCACAAGAACGGAGATACTCCGTAAAAAGAGTAGGACAAAAAGAAAAGGAAACAGAATCCCTCGCTCACACAGAGAGAATAATTAGAAAGGAGACTAGAGGGAAGGAGAACGAAAAGAAACCCGTAAACCGGCGGGCGAGGAACCCGTCGACACGAGAGAGAGAAACCTCACGCTCTCAATAAGAGAGGGGGCGTAAAAGGATAAACAATAGCAACCCGGGAAGGGGCGAAAGGCTCAAAGGCTAGAGCGTATAAAAAACAAAGAACAAAGAAAAACCTCTCGCTCTCACTGAGGTAGAAAAGAAAACGGTGAAGACAAACTGTCTTAAGACAAGAGAGACAGAGAAACCAAAAGCAAAGGGTGAAGGGTGAAAAAAGTAGGGCAAAGCCTAAACTAACTCTAAGACACCCGAGTCAAGTCCTGTGTTACTTCAACAAATATAGGTTGAGGCAAAGTGGTCTACTCGGACCGTCAGTCCTGTACCGTACCGGCTTTCCTTTTCAAACAAAATAAGCGCCAATGAGTGGACGGAAGAAACAAAAACACGGAACAGACGAAGAAAAACAAAAGAGTAAGCGCTAAAAGAGCGCTCCAAGACGGAGAGGTCACAGAGCGGAGAGCAGGCAGAGAAACCATGACAGTTTATATGAGACTGTGGTCTCATATAAACACCATAGGGTGTTAAATGTACACCAGCAGATTTACACCACAATTTTTGCTGTGTAGGATTTATGATCATTATTTCTTATGGTGACACCATATGACACAAGGTAGCCTTTTTATTCAATATCTTCACATCCCTCCCACATACTGTATGCACGCCCCACTTAAGTTACACACATAAATCCTGTGTTACTGTCTCCTTTGTGCTGTTTTTGTGCGTGCCAATGCATGTTTACATTCTCATATATGAACGATTTGAGGACGGTGCTGCACTGACCAATCAGAGAGGTGAACATCTCTGGGGCAGAGCTTCCTGCTGCCATGAAGGTTGCCCCCGCCACATCCTCACTGAGGTGCAAGTTCTAAGCAGGAAAAGCAGGGATAGAGACAGAAAGAGAGAAAACATGTAACTCTTTTCATTTTCATTCATTGAAGACTCCTACACAAGCATCATGCAATTAATTCCTGAATAGACTAAAATGAAGTGGAATTAACCCAACCATGATAAGCTTCCAAGAGAACGGCTCACAGAGCAGCCCACCCTGGATTTCATGTTTAAGAAATAAAGACTTGGAATGTAGTTCTCACCTCTGAAATCTTCTCCAGGGAAGGGACAAAATATTCATCGCAAACTATAGCAAGAGCGTAGAACATGTAGATGGCCTGGTGAGACCAAGAGAACGGGGAAAAAGGTAAGAGAGGGACGGAAATCAATTCTAAATAAACAATGGTTTGGTCTGTCTTTGGTCTGTAACTGAATAAATTAAAAATGGTCAAATTAAAACGTATTGATCATAAGGTTATGAGATGAAGGATGCTGAAAGTTTATACCTTTCATCCAAAGTGTAGAGGCCTCAATTATAAAAATGCTCTTGGATTTCAACTTAAATGTAAGCTTAACATAATTTACAAAGTTGTGCTTATGCTTGAGTTATAAAAATAACTGAGACTGAAAAAACTTGCTTACGTTGATTTAAAGTGGCCAACCTGCACCTTATGCACCTGTGATATATACGTAAATCTCAAATGAACTGCAATTTGAACCCACGTGAACGTGCTTTACAATTGCCCGGTCTTGTAAATGCGGCCAATGACAGCTAATTTCCTCTAAATAAGGTTCCATTTCAACATTTTTCTTGCACTTTTCACCCCTAAAATTGATTATCAATGAAATGTCCCTCTTAAAGCGCAAACACAGCCCACTTCAAAGATTCACACGCAGCCATCAAACGTGCCGTACCTCCACATAAGCGGCAGGTAATTAAGTTGCGCCCAGTATAAACTTTACACAGACAACGTCAAGGGGGAATTTTATAAATAGTGCTAAGGCCACTACATTTAAGATCCGATTTGATCGTAAAACCATTTTATAAACGCGACCCCTGGACTGTAGGTAATTGACAGGGCTGTGAAGCACAGTATGGAATGAAACGCATTCAAAGTGTGTGGCTGCCAGGTGCCGTGAAACCAGAGTTATATGAGACGAATGATTAATACTAATTATACACAGAGTAAAAACGGGGACTCTCACACAGAGCACGTGCAGCAGCACCGCCCCACGTTTCCGCTGTTCCTTGGTGAAGATGTCTTCAGGGAACACTAGGGGGAGAAAAGGACACACATTCACATAACAAAAACCGTGAGACGCCACTCCCATGCAGCATTAGCAATTCACTAATAATATGGCAAACAATGGGCTCTGGGGTGGAATATCCAGCTGAAACACAACCACAAGACTACAGCTGGCAGACACAGTACTCCCTAGATGTAGCCTAGATACTCCACGCCCACTCCATTACTTCCCAGTCAGCATGCACTTCACCCCATTAACGGTCACCCAGCATGTTGGGTCTTCTGCCCGTTTGTAGAGAGCTGAGAGACTGATGTGCGCCAGCCAATGCAATGTGTTGCTTTTTCTTCAAGAGCCTACAGATGTTCTGTTGCACACACACATAATCTTGGAAAATTACACCAATAGATTAAAAAAATTAGCTGCAGGCTTAAACAAGAGCTGCTAAACAATCTTGCGTATCGCAATCAGTTATCAGAGTTGCCGCAGTCAATCTCAGGGACACCACCTTACAGAATAAAAGAGAACATTTTGAGCTCTGTATATTCATCCTAGGGCTTCACTTTAAAAACGCAATGTACAAACCAGCGCTGTGCCCATCTTCTACCTAAACCACATGAAACAGCATCTGAACTGTCAGTACACACAGTGGAGAAACGGGAATGAGATTAGCCTATTAAGTTACCTCTGCCACGGCTGTTGCCATGGAGACCTCCTCCCCAGGGGCTGGACATTGGTAACTAGTATGTTGATTGGTAACAGCACTGAGCCAATGGTAAATACCAAGATATTGAGAAATTATGAGTCTTCTCTCCGTGGACTTAATATATGAAATATGAGGAAAATGTATGCATGTTTTCTAAAACGGTATATTTTTTCCTTGACATCCACAATAACTGTCAGCCAGGACGCTACGCTAGGATTACCCTTCCTACTTCAGTGAGAGGTTTATTTTGGAGGTAAGAGTTGGTCATTAAACTCGCCAGATCCCAGTTGCTGAAAGGCATAACCCTAATACTGTCCTCAGTCCACATTACCTGATACTCAACATCAGCAGTACAAGCTGTAATGACATATTGACTCTGACTGTTTCTGGTCACAAATAAACATGCCAATGGCCACTGTCCTCACATACCCTGCCTTGTTAATCTAATCAGGTGGGACTGGTTTTATTGTGTCTCTTGCCCTACAATAAAAAGCCTCTTACAGCTGCATCAGTCAGTGCGTCACAATGCAGGGCCCTGATTAAGAGCGCTGACTTTCAGTCAGTGCAGTTGTACTCCGAGGATCGGGGTTCGCGCCCTGGTCCTGCCAGATCCGAGCATGGCCGGTGCCCTGTGGGAGCAGCAATTGGCGGCTGCTTCCGGGTGGGGGGAGGGGCTCTGAGAAAATCGCTGCGCACAAAAAGGCCCTGGGCGAGTTGGAATCACGGTCAGGAGCTCGAGGAGTCGCGCCCTGTAGAGGACGTGGCGCCCTACTTCCTACTACCGGCTGACAGGGTTGTATAGCGGTGGTTCTCAAGCGGTTGCTACATGGGGGGAATTGAATTAGAATAGGGGTTCAACTGGCTACTAAATTGGGAAAAAAATATGGAAAAAATCAGAAACAAAATAAAAAAACAATGCAGGGCCCTGGTGAAGTTATCTGTTGAGTAATAGTTATGCATTCTTTGAAACATCAAAGGGAATTTATCTATTTAGTAAATGAAAGGTACATAGTAAGTTCTGTACAAATTTAAACACATTATCTCAATGCACAATGCTAATTCCCTTGAAGTTCCTAAATTGGTAATCAACGGTCATGTTACAGTAAAACATAAAAACTCTATCTTTCCCCTGAACTGTATTCTCACATAATATCAATGACTGGTCAACAACTAGCATTTCCAGTTAGCCAAGCTATGAATCAATATCCAGAAAAACAACGATTACACAGCAATAGCTCCTTGGAACTGTTTGGATTATTACAAAAACATAGTTCTCTCTTGTCCCTCCTCATGCTGCACAGGCTATGATTTGTGAAGCCAGACTGAGAAAGCTGAAGGAAAGACTGAGAAAGCTGAAGGAAAGACTGAGAAAGCTGAAGGAAACACTGAGAAAGCTGAAGGAAACACTGAGAAAGCTGAAGGAAACACTGAGAAAGCTGAAGGAAAGACTGAGAAAGCTGAAGGAAACACTGAGAAAGCTGAAGGAAAGACTGAGAAAGCTGAAGGAAAGACTGAGAAAGCTGAAGGAAACACTGAGAAAGCTGAAGGAAACACTGAGAAAGCTGAAGGAAACACTGAGAAAGCTGAAGGAAACACTGAGAAAGCTGAAGGAAAGACTGAGAAAGCTGAAGGAAACACTGAGAAAGCTGAAGGAAAGACTGAGAAAGCTGAAGGAAAGACTGAGAAAGCTGAAGGAAACACTGAGAAAGCTGAAGGAAACACTGAGAAAGCTGAAGGAAACACTGAGAAAGCTGAAGGAAACACTGAGAAAGCTGAAGGAAACACTGAGAAAGCTGAAGGAAACACTGAGAAAGCTGAAGGAAAGACTGAGAAAGCTGAAGGAAACAATGAGAAAGCTGAAGGAAACACTGAGAAAGCTGAAGGAAAGACTGAGAAAGCTGAAGGAAACACTGAGAAAGCTGAAGGAAACACTGAGAAAGCTGAAGGAAACACTGAGAAAGCTGAAGGAAACACTGAGAAAGCTGAAGGAAAGACTGAGAAAGCTGAAGGAAACACTGAGAAATTGCTGGCATGTAACAGCGTTTTTGTAACACTCTTAAACAAGTTTTTTTAATAAAGCAATAACATGGAAGATAACACAGCCCCCATCTGAGGATCTCACTCTGCTCTTGGGAATTGACTCTCCAGAGCAACAGCTAATTAAATGTTGTGTGTAACAAAAAAAGGACTCTATTGAACTCCACATATCTACCCATTCCTCCCTCAGGGAACAGAGAGGCAGTTCCCTAAATCAGAAGTTCAGAATAAAACAATAAAAAATGTCCTTTACTTGTAACAATAAAATATTTTTAAATATTTTTACTTTTAGAATGGAGTTGCTAACTACAGTTAACCTTAGATGAATTCCATGGATCTTTGCCGTTTGAACATTGCGACATCAACAAAAATCCCCTTCCTACCCCTACATTACAAACACATGGCTGTCTGGGTTTGTACACAAACAGTGCAAGCACTTGAGTGAAGCTGAATCCCCTAACCAGTAGTGGTTAAAACCTTCTATTTGAACTCAGAAAGCAACACACATGGGCACAAGACAGATGCGGAGAAGGACAATTGTGCTAATTTGTTCACGTAAGTTGCAGACAGTATATTCATATGACAATCACCAACTATATTAGTGAATTGATAATACTGTACTGGTTGTGGGAGTGTAAACAAATGTTATTCATACCCTTCCATCTTATTTAGGCTGATATACTGTGTAAGGGCCTATATGACAACTGTAACAAACTGCTCCCTTGACAAACCAAGAGAAATATTCTTTGACGACTTGCCAGACTTTCGTTCTCACTACTCTCCTCAAAATACTAAAATAATCTCAGTGGAAAATGAATTCAATGGACAGACCATCTTCTTTACTAAAACAAATAAATATCCTTAAAAAATGTTTGTGCCATTATTATTGACACATCTGTAAGACTTCATTTTCTTTCTCTCCTGCATAGTCCCCAGTGACTGAAAATATAGATTTCTCCCAGTTTAAAAATGAAGCGTTCAGTTGCCTAGCAATGTGGGCCTCAAAGAGTACTTCATTATGGCTAGACATGGTTGCCTGAGCCCTTTTAAGGAATAGAGAGATGGTGTTAGAGAAAGAGAAAGAGAGAGCCAGCGAGAGCACTCCACCCTTTGAATAGATTCCCAGAAGCTAGGATGAAAGGAACATCTTATCCTAAAATCAGGATATCGGTAATAATTTGCACTATTTATGAATCATTATTACAATTCCATAGTAACAATGTAATACAGCATTAGAAATGTAATAATTAGCATTAGCTTTTATAAAAGAAAAAACGAATCCAAATATATAAGCAAACCTAAAAATAAGAGCATTCTTGTTAAAAAAAGTCACAGTTTATTGCTGTTTTTTGGTTCATCAAAGGTGGGAATGAAGAGTAGGATTTCAAGGATATTTCCATCCTATTTATAGATATAAATTTTACAATTCTCTTGCTTACATTGTAATTAAATACACACACGCACACACGCACACACACACACACACACACACACACAAACACACACAAACACACACACACACACACAAATATATTCCCTTGTCCTTCATTAGACATGGCCTTATTTCCTGTTCTTTTTTCCCAGTTAATGATACAGGGATGCAGAAAGCATGTGGCTATAAGTTGTTTTCCGGTACTATGGAGTGCTCTTGTTCTTGTTCTGATCTTGTTTTGTGCTGTTTTTCCATATTATTTCAACTGGATAAAATGTTTGGGGACTAATACATTTGAATAATACCTCTGGTCATGTAGGGATGAGCATGCATTTTATATGTACTGTATGTCATGGTTTGTGGGTTATTGTTTTCTTTTCCGTTACGGTTCTCGTCCTGGTTTCCCGATTGAAAATCTATCAGATTTTTTCCACGTTCCGTTCCGGGGTTTTGCTTCCCCTTACTCGTTTTTCTTTTTACCTGTGCTTCTACCTGCGGGGTATTTAAGTTCCTCACTTCCGCTTCCCCGGTGCTTATTTGTCATTCAATATTACATTGAGCCAGGTATAGTCAGGTACTAGCGACCTTGTGATATTAAACTTTGTTGGACTTGCTATTAGCGTTATTCTCAGGTATAGGTTTTGTTCCTCCTGTTAGCGTTTCTGCGCTATTTATTTTTTGCTTTGCTGTTCTCTCTGAGACAGTTTTTCTTTGTGGTTTCATTTTGGTTTTACATTCTTCCGGCCGTCTTAGCTTACGTGCCGAAGGTGTTCTTTTCTTTTCTAAGTTTCCCAGTTTTGGCTCCAGTATTGAGCTTGGGAGATTTTGTTTCTGTTATCACTCATGTATTCGAGTTCGCCCTATTTTCGTGGGTTGATTTTCGTTTGGCTGTTTAGCTACAAGGAATTATTTTCCTGTCTTTTCTTTCTTTGTATTTATAGTACGTACTCCCTCATTGGTCCTCACTTGCATGAGTGACTTGTTCTGATCCCCCTACCTCCGCGTTTGATTATCCGCTACGAAATCCATCACACTGTATATACAGTGCCCTTCACTATTATTGGCAACCCTGGTAAAGATGAGTAAAAAGGGTTATTAAAAAATCACCGTTTGGTGAATTAGCTTAATGTCACACTGAAAACATTTGAAAAATCCAACCTTTAATTGAAGTAAATGTATTGAGAAAAAGAAATCCCTCATCAACAAATAATATTTTTTAACAAAACCATGTGTGCCACAATTATTGGCACCCCTGTATTTATATATGGAATAAAGTAATCATTTTTAATAATTGGTCACATATCTTTTGCATGCCATAACTTGATATCTTATTTTCTGGTACTCTTACAAGCGATACTAAAACATATCAAATGAGCCTCAAACCATCACTCTGCTGCCAGATATGCAGTAGATATGGATGGATCACTTTAAGGGTTGTTTCCCCTGAACTCTATGGAAAAATAAGACAGGAGAAGAAACCCTTCAAGTTATCCATCCATATCTACTGTATTTCTGGCAGCAGAGTGATGGTTTAAGGCTTGTTTGATATGTCAGACCCTTGATGACTTAGAGCCATTTAGCCAACCATGTGTTCCATACTGTTCCAGTATAATTTACAGCTAAATCTAGTCCCACCCCCCAATTCCCATAGAGATCCATTCAAATGCAGAGACGTTATAGTATCGCTTAAAATTATATTAAAAATGATTACTTTATTCTATATATATATGCAGGGGTGCCAACAATTGTATATATATATATATCTTTCTCATTATCTTAGAAACAAATATAAGATAATGAGACAAATATAAAAAGTGAATTTGATGGCTATATATGAATTTTTTTCCTCCCAAAATTTTTTATATAAATTTTGTTTTGTTTCGAAATGCACCCCCAACAAGTAGTTTTAATTTAGAACTTCACCGTTCTCACTTTGACGTATGGGGGGGGCAGTGATGGTGTGGTGTTGCTTTGCTGGTGACACCATTGGGCGAGTTATCTAGAATTGAAGGCACACTACCACAGCATTCTGCAGTGACACGCCATCCCATCTGGCTTGCACTTTAGTTGGGCCCTCATTTGATTTTCAACAGGACAATGACCCGTAACACACCTCCAGGCTGTGTAAGAGCTATTGGACAAAGAAGGAGAGTGATGGAGTGCTGCATCAGATTACCTAATCTAACACCCAACCGAGATGGTTTTGGATGAGTTGGACCGGAGAGTGAAGGAAAAGCAGCCAAGTGCTCAGCAAATGTGGGAATTCATTCAAGACTGTTGGAAAAGCATCCCATGTGGCTACCTCATGAAGTTGGTTGAGAGAATGCCAAGAGTGCAAAGCTGGTATCAAGGCAAAAGCAGCTACTTTGAAGAATCTAAGATACATTTTGAATTGTTTAACTCTTTTGTGGTCACTGTTTGTTTGTTTGTTTGTTTCATAGTTTTTATGTCTTTACTATTATTCTAAACTAAAACAATTGTAAAAATAAGGAAAACCCCTTCAGTGTAGTATAATGGTTAAGGAACTGGCTTTGTAACCGAAAGGTTGCAGGTTCGATTCCCAGGTAGGACACTGCCGTTGTACCCTTGAGCAAGGTACTTAACCTGAATCGCTTCAGTATATA
The DNA here is from genome assembly GCA_022702515.1 of Ilyophis sp. 1 JC-2022. Lineage (NCBI taxonomy): Eukaryota > Metazoa > Chordata > Actinopteri > Anguilliformes > Synaphobranchidae > Ilyophis > Ilyophis sp. 1 JC-2022. Next base: position 31,823,491 of record CM040401.1, on the reverse strand, counting down.
TCCAGCTGTATAAATGGATAATATGTAAAAAATGCTAAAAAATGCAAAAAAATAAGTTCTGGATAAGTGATGCTAAATGCCTGTAACGTAATGAAATGTTCTATGAGTAGGTGTGTCCAAACTTTTGACTGGTACTATATACAGCTCTGAAAAAAATAAAGAGACCACTTTAATTTAAATCCATATCGGATGAACCGTTTAGAAATTATAGATCACTCTGCTGCCAGAAATACAGTAGATATGGATGGATAACTTGAAGGGTTTCTTCTCCTGACTTATTTTCAATAGGAAAATTTGTCAGGAGAAACAACCCTTAAAGTGATCCATCCATATCTACTGCATATCTGGCAGCAGAGTGATGGTTTGAGGCTCGTTTGATACGTCAGACCCTTGATGACTTACAGCCATTTTACCAACCATGTATTCCATACTGTTCCAGCATAATTTACACCTAATCTAGTCCCACCCCCCAATTCCCATAGAGATCCATTCAAATGCAGACACATTATAGTATCACTTGTACCAAAAATGTTGATTTTTTGATGTTGTTGGGTCACAGACATCAGGATGTCATGGCATGCAAAGGATATGCGACCAAATATAAAAAAATATTACTTTATTCTATATATAAATGCAGGGGTGCCAATAATTGTGGCACACGTGGTTTTGTTAAAAATAATTATTTCTTGATGAGGGATTTTTTTTCCTCATAATACATTTACTTCTATTAAAGGTTGGATTTTTCTCATTTTTTCAGTGTGAGATGAAGCTAATTCACCAAACGGTGAATTTTTTATAACCCTTTTTACTCATCTTTACCAGGGGTGCTAATAATAGTAGAGTATATATAATACAGTATATATATATATACACACACACACACACACACACACACAGGTCATTCTGCAAGGCATTCAATGGTTAATGGCTGAGAGACATTTTGGTAGTTTTCAGCATTCATTGTTTGTGGTTTGGGGCAGTTGCTGCTTACGTGCATGGGATGGTTCTGAAGTCTGGTTCTCTCCTTTCTCTTGCATCAGTCTGCGTGTGGTCCAGGTGGAAGGTGGATTCTGGCCAGGATCTGTCTCTGTGTTGGGAGGGAGTAGAGGTGTAACAGCTGACCCTTCAGTGTTTATGATAATGATAATGCATCATTTTGTAGCAGAATGCTATATTATTAACTTAATTTAGATCTCACTTAAATTTGCAAATAACTCAAATAACTCTTCCCAAAGTCCACCTAATTTGACATCTCAATCTTACATTTTAAAAGCATTTCTACTTAGGCCATTTCACAGGCTGATGAGGTGAACACTGCAATTCCACAAAAGGCTCCTGCTTAGCTGACCCTTCCTTGGCACATAAAAAGATCTCATTCTGCATCACAGTTATAGTCACTGAATTTCAAAATGATGCATGGAACCGTATCTTACAATCTCCTTGGTGAATCATAAAATCATATTGTTGAGATTCCATATAAGGCAATGCCAGTGTGTGCCTATTGCAAATCATTCAGTGTTCCCTCAAACAGCTGTTTTTTTTTTTTTTAATTGCCGGCTGCCACACACCAAGACCAATGTCTGAAGTGCATGGAGGGTTCATCTTTAGACACTGAATGTAGGGGCAGGTTGCCTGACTTCTCCACTGTTGTTATTTCAAGCATTGATATCAGTTCATGAATCAGTGTTCCTCTTGGTTGAGAATCTAATTAAGAGGCAAAAATGCTAGATGATTAAAAGACATGGTGACATGGTGGTGAAATGTATCTCCCTCACAAAAATCATTGCAGTTTTCTCGAGTAATAACAGACTCATAAACAACACCATGAAAGCAAGGCTCCCAGAAATGGGACATTGGCCAAGATGTGACCATGTTGTTTTGCCACGTAACCAAACACAAATCCATTTGATATATTTAAATAGCTGGAGTTCTTCAAAAGGGCACGTATTAGATATGGATATGGATTAAACTATACTGCAAGTTACAATAAAACACAATTTTTTAAACTGTATGCATTGTGGACTTTACAGTATTATGACATTTCACCACTGCTGTAATGAAACTTAACTTGGGTGAGAACTAAGGTAGTTAAACTAAGCTTTTCTGGAAAAGGGAGGGTGACTCTGACCATGAAGAGTACAGACAATGAGATAAAGTAGAGGAAATAAAATAATTAAAAGATAATAAATAATGAAAAATAATGAGCAAATTGGACCAAAAAGGCAAAGAGGAAAATATATCCTGAAGGGAGAATCATAGCCTGAGAATGGAAATGCATAATCTTTCAACCTCTGTCTCGACTATAACGACGCCATCAGGCCACATCCAAATAAAATAGCTGAGATCTGTGGGTGGGAGGCAAAGGTTGCCAAAATCTTTCACAAATAAAGATGAATATACAGGCACATAGGGCCGCGGTAGTTTAGGGCGCTGTTAAGGAGGAATTTCCCTGTATGAAATTCCTTCAAATGTATGGCTACCACAAAAGAAAAGGCATCAATATGCAGCGCCATAAAAGTGAAGAACATGGATCTGTAACAGCAATCTGCTGTGCTCATAATACAGAGTTCTCAAGGGAAGGGGGGGTTGTGCTATGGGAAATTTCACTGCGTGTATTATGCATAGACTCTTCTGCCACCCACACACCAGATTAAAACATATCCCCTTGTATTCCACAGGACACTACACTACTGAAATACTGAACCCCATATCCATCCTACCACACTAATGCTCATATCTCTCGTGCACTCTCAATTTTCTCTTTGTCGCACACCATAATGCATTTGAGGGCATAAGCTGGTTATCTGTTGTTTCATTGTCAAGGTTCTCAATCAGTGCCTAAGTCAAGAAACCCAATAATAAAACCTGCCGGGCCTCGGGAAGCATTGCCTTTCATCTCCAGCAACTAAAGAATCTTGAGCAATACTCAAGACCTTCTGTGGCCTTTGGTATAATTTCCACAGTGTTTCCTAAAGCTTTAAACAATAGAGAACTACCACTTCAGGAATCAGGATCAACGCTACTCAATATGCACCTTATACTCACATTAAACTATAGTATGTGTGTTTTATTCACACTTTAATTACAATTACATTGCCAAGCGCTTTCTGTTCTCAAGACAAATCTTCCAAACACAAATTAAATATTGAGCACGCACTCTATCAAGAAAGACACCACATTATTAATGACTAGAGAAATTATAAAGAAATATTATTACAACTGGATTAATACTCTCTGAAAGAGTAGTTTCTTGTTTAAATGAATGTTTTACCTAATTTACATAAGCGTAACTTCAATCTAACCATTAGCTAATGTTAGAGATATGAAGTTTGTTAGCTTGTTAAGGGTTATCGCCTATACATTTTCATCCTGGATGGAGGGGAACTTAAAGCTAGCTAACTAGCTAGCCAAGTAACATCTGCCAGCTGGCTAGCTGGCTAGCTAGCTAGGTTCATTTATTTTTCTTCATGTTAACTTCTGATTTGATATTGTCTGTAATTGTTGTTTGACCTAGAGATTGACACAAACTGAAGTACATAAAAAGAACTCCTGCACACTGATATTTGCAAAAAGACAATGCATGACGAAGGTCTATGTAACCGAAACGTTGCACTTACTAAATGTATTTTTGCAAGTATCTCACAGTGTGAAAGAATTGTTTTCATTTCCTTAGGTTTCATGGTAAGAAATTTGATTGTTACTTAATCTCTCAAAACTAAGTAAACAGAAATGCATAAAATGAGGTCTCCTATAGGCTACTTAAAATGTGGACATCTGCTTTATGAGACACCACTATGGAAAGAAACCTATAGGGGAGACACTAGTATAGGTAATGGAACTCTTACTGAATGTTGGAGCACCACAGCAGACAAGGAATTCATTTATATATAAGAAATATCTGGCGGGTTTATCAATAATCTTCCCCCTCAGACTTATGAACACAGTCATAAACACACTCCCCGCCCACCTTGATCACTTATGGCCCTGCATAAACTTTTTAATTTCTGGATATGACTGAGCATTGGAAGGTTTGTAGGTTGGTGTTACTGTTTACTATCTAGGGAAACAACATAAACATGCGTGATAAAGAGCTTGAACATTAACATTCAGAGGCATTGGTGGGGATTATATTGATGGAAATATTGTGCAAAGCCCAACATGTTACAGCATGCCAGAGACACAGTGAGATTCCATTCCCTGTAATGAATGCACCAGGGCATCATGCTCTTCCACCAACCCACCATTAAGATGCTTGCTGCAAAGCAGAGAGGCCGTGGAGTCCCTCGTGTAACCAACAGGACCCAGTCTTTAAAAAGGTCTCACCTTTCTGCACCTAACCATGTATTACCATAATGGAATCTCATCAGTCAGAGAAAATAGCTTGTTAGGCCTCAACTATCACAAATTCAAAGGACAAGTTGTAGAAACATGAGGATGGTATAGTGACATGGTGAGAGATGAATCTCCCAGTGCGACTGGCTGGAGTATGGAGATGTAGGGCGGAAGGCTCTGGCTGAAAGGGGGAGGGGGGGCTGATACTGTAACAGCAGTCACTCATGGCCTCCCTTCAAATTCAGTCATAAAGACTCACCTCTTTAATATTGCATCTCAAGTAACCCATTTCGATCTGGCGTACTGAGACATGTCCACTGTAATTTAGGTTACAATAGCTGACAATTAATTCAGATTTTTGTTGTACTACACTTCGGGACTTATATTTTAATTGGATAAGATGAATCTATCTTGCCTTTAAGGTCGCTGTTTGCTGTTGGCTTTAGTGCTATTGCACTTGCTTATTTGCTGTATCTACTGTGCACTGTTCCCATTGTGAAACCTGTACTGGATGCAATAAGGGCTGGCTACCAGGAATTAAACGGGTCTTTTGATGCAGGCATTCTGTAAATATGTTTGAATTTACAAAGGTTTTCCCACAGAAGTTAATTTTCTATTATTTTGTAATAGCAAAAAAAGTTGGAGTATAACTCTTTCCCTTAGCCCCTGAGATACAGATAAATTCAGTGTGTCGACAATGTGATAAATAGCTACATTATAATATCATGTTTCATTTGGACTCGTCGTCTGTAGCTACGTGCACGTGAATTATTGCATTATGATGCTTAGTATTTTGCAGCAAACGGTAAAGGAAGCATGGCTGCTTCCACTTGGTGAATTAAAGGATGCAACAATATTTTACAATTAAAGCTTTCATTGTAGCCTAGGCTACTCACTCAATAATAAACCCTGAAATAACTGACTGCAAAATGTCATTCAGCAACATCACACTTCGCACTCATTTTAAGTGCTTTATCAAAACCAATGATCATATTATCATTAATAAGCAACTCACCTGTCAAGCGAAGCAGTTGTGTGAACGCGAGGACAGCAAGCATTCCCATTCCACAACAGCAAAGCCGCCGTCTTCTGCTCCTGAACACCGCCTTCATCCCGGATCCCGCTGTGCGTCCCGCTCCCGTCAGAACATGTCTGTCACAGCGGCAGGAAGCACGGTTCCCACTTCACAGGCGAAGACTATTCGGAAACCTCATCGAAACCTATTTGTAAATCTAGCTCTTCAGATACTGGACGGTTTCAAAGTCCAACATATTCTTCGCGTATTTCGTTCATCCTCGATATATGGAAGCATGCACCATGCACTCCATTCCTTTCAATACGCCTAAACAATAGAACGACTTGGAAAAAATCGGCATGCAAGACCGCCCTTAAGCGTCGGAATATAGGACCTGAAGAAGTTTGTGAGGGAGAAACATTTCCACAGATTCACTCGTACACCAGTCGATCTAGACAATCCGCGGCGATAGGCATATGTTATCTCAACCTCTGCCCACACCTCCCTCCTCCTCTTTAGTTTCCAAGTGTCTTCTTTGTCGTGTGTTGAACGGCCCTTGGAGACCGTGCTACTAGGAGACGGTAGACACGCGTTTTTACTCGGAAAAACACACTTATCCACTGTATTTGAATTCTAATTACATTGTAGATTGTTTTGACAATATGAGCAGGGAAGCTTCCTCTTTTATCCGAATTGCGGAACGAGGGAAGGTCAGGTGACCGAACATGCTGACAAAACAAATATTTACAGTATCAACAGTTTACGTGATTCCTTATGCGTTGATGCAGCCGAAAAAAAATACATTTAGTCAGTTAGCAAACCTTCTTAAAAGTGTAAATAAACGATTGCTAATCCCATCATCTTTGACTTTTACTAGGAAAAATGAAAACATAATCTGATATTCTCTTAGCTGTTGGGTTTCTTGTAGGCCTACATGCCACTTGCATAAACAGATATTTCAATAGAATTGCATGATTGCTATGATAATTATATACATTGGATGACAAGGAAGTGACAGAATTACCTGGCTTCATTATATCCTACCCACTTAAAGCGACGCAGAGAGCCTACATAGCCTAGGCTACTTCCACCCATAAATGCACACACAGACGTGCGCACACAAAGTGCATGTTTATAGAACATTATTGAGTAAGGCTTGTTATGCCGGAGAGCTATGTGTGAGGCACATTTTGTCCAACCCCACTGCAGATCTTGCAGAGAGTTCCAGACCCTTATAAAGACATAAACTCAGGATACTGTTGTCATTGTACTCTGTATAGGTGTCAGGGCTTGAAAGATAAAGAGCTTTAGTGTCTGCAGTGTTTAGTCAAGCTTTCCAGTTGACGTACTCCAGAGTAGTGCTTGTATTGTGTTGTCTAGCTCTGTTATGTGCTGGTTCTCTCACAAATGAGTCAATGAGAAAATGCATTTATTCCTGATGTTCTGTGAGGAAACTTGGCACACAAGCTTTCAAACACGCTACCTCAGTCTTGCAACACAACTGCGTATATGTAATTGCATGCGATCAATTACTCAATGTTAGCAACAATACATTTAAATTGTGATTGCTAAATGCATGCATGTAGTCAGTCATTAGAATGTAATAGTGAACTATTGAGGCATTGTTTTTATTTTGTAAGATACTTTTATTTGGCTAGAGAGGTAGACATGTATGTCAGATATTCCAGTTGTCCTTTGGTACAAATATAAATGGTTAGCTTGTGGAATGCTATGAATAGATTATCAATATGTGTGATTGCTTTTTTCATGCCCAAGCCTGGCATCAATATGCATTTCAGCGGCTTTCCAGACTAAAGAATACATATATGAGTATGTGGGTTGTGGCTTTATTTGCTTTCCCATCATAAAACTTATGAACACAATCCAGGTTTGGCTCGTCGCCATTTGCTTTGCTTTTGCTTGGGACTCTTAAAGTTCCACAACTGGCTTTGTTTTCAGTGACCACATATCCATACTTTCATAAAGCGGTCCGCACTGTCGCCTCACAGCAAGAAGGTACCGAGGTCGAATCCTGGCAGAGGGCCTTACTGTGTGGAGTTTGCATGTTCTCCCCGAGTCCTCCAGGCTCCAGCCCCCCTTCGACCCTGACCAGGAATAAGCAGGTTCGATAATAATAATAATAATAATAATAATAATAAACTTTATTTGTATAGCACATTTCATACATAAACTGCAGCCCAAAGTGCTTCACAACAATAAAAAGAAAATACAGAACAAGAGCAATAAAAAATAAAACTAAAAATAGAAAAAGAAAATACAGATAGATAAAAAAAAAAAAAACAATAAACAAAGTTAAGAACATAGTGCATGGGTAAGAAAAACCTAATTAAAAGGCAGCTTAAAAAGATAGGTTTTTAGCTTATTCTTTTTAAAAAAGTGAGCTCGCCATTTTTATATCTAGTGGGAGGGTGTTCCATAGTTTTGGTGCATAAAAACAGAAAGCCGCCTCACCAGAGCTTTTGTGTAAAACCTTTGGAACATGAAGAAGGGCGGCGGTGGAAGACCTGAGGGTTCGGGTGGAGACATAGTGGGATAAACAGTGATGTAAGATGGTGCTAAATTATTCAATGCTTTATGAACAAGTAAAAGGGCTTTTAAATCAATTCTATACGATACAGGTAGCCAGTGAACAGTTCTCAGGACTGGAGTAATATGATCTCTTCTATTAGTTTTGGTTAAAATTCTCGCTGCAGTATTCTGTATCAATTGTAGTTTTTTAATACATTTTTCTGTTACATTAGTCCAGTCGGCTATAGTAATAAAAGCATGTATAAGCATTTCAGCATCTTTCTGATTTAGAAAAGGTCTTTGCTGACTTAGTTACTTTGTTAAAATGGATGGATGGATGGAGAACCCCACTGATTTCACCTGTCATTATAATTTAATCAATTAAAAGTGTATCCCATTTCTAAAATAATCATTTGCATTAACATTAAAAGCTTTAGTTGATCTGATTGATTAGACGTAGGATATGAACATGTGGCATTTATTCATGGCTATTTCTGACATAATAAGAGCTTATTATGAGCTTAAGAGCTAGTTGCCTTAATCATCCCTCATTAAAAGTGCCTGATTAAAAAAAGAACTTAGCAGCTTGTTACAATTCAGGGCCAAGCAAAGGTGTAGAGTCATCAGGAACATGCTGTTTATTGGCAGGTATCCCTTTTGGGGTGTTCAGCAAGTCATACATCTATTTAAACATGCATCTGAAGTTTGAATTCAGTACAGTGAAATAAAATGGTTTAGGTAGGATAGGTTGCCAGATGACTTGTCTTTATGTAGTTTTGAGTTTGACGTGTGTTTTTTTGTCTTTCTATTAGAATTAGGTGATTGCTATCCAATTAAGATAATAAATAAAACATAAATAATCACAGAGCTGAAATACATGTGGTAGATAATCAATGAGTTTTTGTCCAGAATGACCCTCATTGGGCCTGCATGCCCACTACCTACCCCTTCTTATTGCTCCCTGAATGTTGTGTTTTGATATCTGGCAACTTGACCATAAGAATTTTATTTGAAGCATGTCTGGTAATATTCAGTGGAGACTGTGGAAGGCATTGCTTGCAACTAAACTGTCAAAAATGCACTCACAAAGGACTTGCAACATAACAATGCCTAAACCATGGAGGAATTGTGTATTTATTCTGATACACAAGAACTGTAAATCTAGGACTTACATTAGTTATCTACAAACATTTCTAGAAAATCATAACAAGACAAGTACAAATCATAACAAGTTTGTAAAAACACTATGCTCAGATGAACCAAGAGGTCACGTCTTTGCCCCTCTCCATAAAGAGAAATGTGCACAATCTACACAAATCTTTTTCAGAGTCTAATAGATTAGGCAGCTTGAATCTTGCAAAAGGTTATAAGGTAGTGGAGAGGATAAAATAAATAATTGTGGAAATGTGAAAAGACAACATAGAAACGCTTCTAATAGCATGGCAAAGTAGAAAAATCTACACAATAACAGCAGCAGCTGAGACAAAGAGCAAGGCAGAGGACCAGATTAACAATACACATGAAATCACTAAATTGGCCAGGATGGAACAAATATTAACCTTACAGCACTGTTGTTACCCTGCTGGAGATCATTTTAACAATTTAAATAGATTGTTTTTGCTGTGTTGAAACAAAAAAGACAGACGCTCACAAGCTGCATCTAAAGGTGCAGCAGTGCAGTATTGGATTAATTAATATCCCAAATTTAGTTACTGATAAAACGCTTTCTTACTCTACGGATTCTGCTTTTGAGCCCTTATCTTAGATGGGACAGTCACATTTTCTGAAACAGACCAGTTTGCATTTTAAGAGACTGCATTTTTAGCATTGAGCTAGAAGAATATTATGGGCTTTGATAAATTTTTACTTGTTTCCTATACTGTACCTGATTTCACGATACTAATAGTTATTTCTAGTGGGGAGGATTTCTTCCATGTATATGACTTCAGCTAGACACACCACAAGGCAGCACATTGTTTTCAGATATAGCCAAGATGCTTTATTGCTGAGATTCCTTAAGGTCCCACATATGCACGTATGTACACATGATCAATTGATTATCCACAGGAAAACAAAGAGAAGCAATACTGCAAACAAACTCACCCAGATGAAAGCTCTTCATCTACTGGGGTGAGTGCACATGAATAAAACACTCAATAATGTTTAGTCACAGAGTAACCGATAGCAATTATATGCATGCTACATATTGTACTGTCAAACTGAAAAACTCTTCATTACATAGATCACTGATTACTCTGGACATACCAACTGTAGCACACACACACACACACACCTGACTCAGAGGCTCACAAAATCTTTCCAGCGTTTATGATCATTAGAATGTTAAAGTCCTGTCACCTCAACGCAACCATTTAAGAATGGTGAAATTATACATCAAGCAAAGCTATGATGGTTCGTTCAATGAGCTAATGGTTATGGGGTATTATTCCCACTTATCCTACAGTTAATCATAGCACTGTTATTGTCTGTTAACAAACAATGGCATGTATGAAAGTGTGATGATAACAAGGTAAATAAACATAAACAATTAAAGGGAAAGAGGAAATAAATGTAATTAACAACACAGTTAATTACATTTATTTCACAGTGGCCACATTATCCCTTTATCCATGGCGGGATACAGTTCCTCTGGTTGGTTTAAGCTAATGGGCATCACTATCAGAACTTTGTTGGGTGGGAACATGCTGCAATGTTTTCAGAATGTTACGCATTAGCCAGGTAAGAATCATCCATCTTTCATGTCCACATTCCATACGTATGTCAGTGGATAAGCTTTCTTCTTTCTGCTTTAGCATGTGATTAGAATGTTTTTAACTGAACATTCTAACGCTGATGTAACAAAACAATTCTAGAGTTCTAGAACACTTAGAATTTTGAGAAGAAAAAAAAACATTCCAAAAAAGGTACTCTAGGTTTTGTTAATGGACAGCCAGCAGCTTTGGTGATGGAGAATGTGCAGTTGTGCATCCCCCGTGTCTATGGCCATTTGCCTTTGAGGGCTGAAGTCAGCACAGCACTGTGAAACCTCTACAGAGTAAAAACATGGGAGGGAAATGCAATACGCAACCTGCACATGGCTATAACCACTATCTCCAAAATACAAATATTATAATCATAATAAAACAATATACATCTGGATTGCAACTTAAGCCTTGCACAGTTTACATTTGCTTTTACAAAATTAATAAAAATCCCTCCCCACATGACAGAATGTATATCGACAGCCCTCCAGTGTTACGACAATTACTGAGGAATCCCATGTTTGATAAGTTACATTTTAATTATGATTATTTCATATATGAAAGTTCCTATAATGTCTGAGGGGAACTCAGAAGTTTGATGCATCTTCACCTTTAGTTACTTCCTACAAACTAAATGTATACTGTATAGTCACATATATTATATTTTCCTACATTGCCACTTTGCTCATAGATAAATAGTTTTCTAATTTAATTCAGTCAACATAACTGTCCCACTTTAGAGGGCATAGGCAACTGAATGCATTACACATTTGACAGATTATTTTGTATGTCTTCTTCTATAGATAAAGATGTAGAATTGCAGTAATCTCTGATCACAATCTTTTGGTACCAAGTATTCAGTTATGAAAATAAAATGGATAAAAGCATATTCAAAATGACAAAAGGCAGTAAATACAACATACAGGTACACTGAGAATCTTATCTACCTTCAAGCATTAGATTTTTGTTTGAGTCGCTCTCATTTGTGTGCACGGTGGACGTGGAAATGAGCGGAACTGGGAGAGCGTGTCAGATGAAGCATAGCCTCAGTGGAGGATTCTAGCATCTGCACTTCTGCAGGAATCAATCATCCTTGAATGGGAGGCGCCAAGCCCCTGCCCACTGTATCCCACTGGTGGCTAAGCTTTCAACCGCTGAGTTTATTTTTCTACGTCCATCACACACTAACACCCTCTGCCACAGGACAGCACACGTGGCGCGTAGACGCATGCGAATCCAGGACCTGCAGCATATTGGGGAAACTCCTCCAGCTCAAACACCCTTTCAGACTTTCTGCTCAGTCTAGTTCGGTCAAAACATCAGTACATTGGTAGTCCTGGGTATGGAACTGTCATTGTTTGCAGCACAAGAATACAATGACTGGCTCAGTTATATGTTCAGATTAAGGGGTCTATGACACCTCTTGGTTTGAGTCCCAAAGTTCAGGGGTGCCGCGTCCTTTATACTTCTCTTTGTGTCTCTCAAATGAAGGTAGTTTTTGCTCTTCCTTTTTTTTGTTTTTTTGATACGGCAGGCTAGAGAGGGGTTTGCTTGTTTCGCAGATCACACTTCCTGTATTGCAGGCAGTCCTACTCTGCCACCAAAACACCAAGCTGAACAGATGACTGCTTAGCGTGCCTTGTCGAGAAGGTTCAGTGCCTGGGCGAGGCAAACCTGAATGTGCTCCAGAAGAAGTGTCTCGAACCCTCTCTGCCTGTCTCTGAGTCTGAGAGAAGGTGAATGGATTTTTCACAATAATACAGTGGTATCAGTCAGGACAGGAAGAGGAAGGGAAGACTGTTTCTAGAAGTGGTTCCTGTTACAAACACAAGACTACAGGGGCCCTTTGTGGCTTAGGGGAAGGGAAACCGAGATCACAGAAAATGCATCATGCTGAGATCAGTTTGATGTCAAATTTAAAACGATGAATAAATGGTTCGTTAATACAACTGTAGCACAGGGATGGACAGTATTTCTGATGTATTTGAAATATGTATCTGAAGTACAAAATTCTATCTTGTCATTTGTATTATATTGTATTATGGTGCAGGAAAAACAAATCTCCATGTCATTTGTATCAAAATGCTTTTTGAGTTCTGTATTTCTGTATTTTCAAAATACTAACAATACATTTACCACCCATCCCCCAAACTCTACCTGTCATTGTGTGTGTTCGATCTGTTGCCTGGGTTATGCTGTTTGGGCGTAAAGAGTATCAACCAGTGCACCAATCCAGAAACAACATTTTTATCTTTGTCCATATCATTCTTCATCAAGTTTAAATCACTCCTAAGTGGCTGAAAATCTAACGCAAAACACTGGATATTTAAGATGTTACATGATCGGTAATGTCCCTTATTACTCTTTTGCCATACACTACCTGACTAACACATACTGTGTGCTAACGAGCTGCATGCTTCACGTATAGGCAAAGCAATGATTTTCTATGTTAAGCTCTCGCCAAAGAAAAAACAAGCTAGAAGTGCATAAGGTTAAGTTAGCAAAGGCCCTCAGTGCTTACCATGAGGTTTGTGAACCACCGATCTAATGCTCGCCAAAAAATATTTTATTGTATTTTCAACATACCAAATACTGTATTTTATTTTGATAGATTTTTGGATGCAGTATTTTGTAGTTTATTTTGATACATTTTGGGGGTATTTTCTATCAAAATGGTGTATTTTGCCCATCCCTGACTGTAGGTTGGTCTTGCACAGAGAGCCTATGGGTACAGGGTTGATGTGCCTGGAAAGGAGGGAGCCCACGTGTCCACGCTGGGATCACGGCGGGCCCGTTATTAATCAGGGAGGTGATAAGGTGTGTGTGCACGGCACAGAGCTGACAGAGTTTGCAGGGAAGCTAGTAGGGCTTGTTGACTTTGCACAGCAGCTCGGTGACCTTGATGAGATTGGCCACGGTGCTCTGGGACTCGTCCTGCAGCCGCTGGTTGTTCTGCCTGAGACTCCGAACCTCGGCCTGGAGCACCGCCTTGTCCTTCTTCTCCTGGCGCCGCCCGTGAGAGGAAGGGAAAGAGCGGGTTAGTGAGACGGAGAGAGGAGGGCCTGCCGCACGTGAAAGAGCTACCAAACACACACGCGTGCGCCCGCACGCACACCTAAGATCACACAAACCCACACGCAACATACATCACACCTACCCATATAAACTGCACGCACTCTCTTTCCACTCCATTTTCAGTTTAATTGTCTTTCTTGTTCTAAAAACTTGTCATTGCAATTTCCACATTCTGTCCATCAAGGTGGAGTTCTACCCCAAAACACCAGAAGACAAAGAATGAGACAATTGTGAAAGGTTTGCCGCAGTCACCATCTTTGAAAAATTATTTTCACCTGATTCCCAGTGTCAAGACCTTTGCTATGTGCTGCTCAATCAGAACAACCAAATGTAATATTACTCATAGGTTACTTTGAACAATACAACCAAAGTATTGATTCATATAATAATTAAGCTCAGCTTCAAGTCTAGGTTTCAAAACTGAATCCCGTAACTCCAGTGTAGCATGACTGAGCATCCCAAAAAAGGGTAAAACTTGTGCACACTGCTTATACATTTTATGCCTCTTTCTATGGTTTCCTCTTTCCTGTGCCAACATTGTCCGAATTATTGGTTTGTCACAAAATAAGAAGGACGAAAGAGCCAGACATAAATGAAAAAAGAACCAGTCACAGGTTTTAGAGACAGTGGTGGTAAGGATGGTTTCTCCTGGCAAGTGCATTATGGACAAATAATTTGAGAATTGAAATTTGGTGCAGATTTAAATTGCTTGATGCCATGTAATGCCTCTCACTCATTTATCTCCTCCACTATAGGCCACACCTCTCTCCTCCACTATAGGCCCAAACCACTCTCCTCCACTATAGGCCCACACCTCTCTCCTCCACTATAGGCCACACCTCTCTCCTCCACTATAGGCCCACACCTCTCTCCTCCACTATAGGCCCACACCTCTCTCCTCCACTATAGGCCACACCTCTCTCCTCCACTATAGGCCCACACCTCTCTCCTCCACTATAGGCCCACACCTCTCTCCTCCACTATAGGCCCACATCTCTCTCCTCCACTATAGGCCACACCTCTCTCCTCCACTATAGGCCCACACCTCTCTCCTCCACTATAGGTGCACACCTCTCTCCTCCACTATAGGCCACACCTCTCTCCTCCAATATAGGTGCACACCTCTCTCCTCCACTATAGGCCACACCTCTCTCCTCCAATATAGGTCCACACCTCTCTCCTCCACTATAGGCCACACCTCTCTCCTCCACTATAGGACCACACCTCTCTCCTCCACTATAGGTCCACACCACTCTCCTCCACTATAGGCCACACCTCTCTCCTCCACTATAGGCCCACACCTCTCTCCTTCACTATAGGCCACACCTCCTCTTAGAATGAGAGCAGATTAAGAGTCGGATGCACCATTAACCCAGCAACACCACAGGCCTGGTGCTCTTATTAAAATCTAATTAGGTTACCAATTATAGCTATGCCTGAAATACACTTACATGGAAATAGAGCTTTGGACTGGAGTGCTGCGCATAGCTTTTGGCTATAAGGATACAAGTGTCCTGAAAGCTGCCTGGGATGGAAAGGATACCTGGGGAATGCACCACACAGTGCATGAGTCTAGCGTCTGACTAGTGTCCAGGCAGGGCTAACAAAATATACAACCCATGACGTTCTTACAATATTTATGTAACACTGAATAAATGTTTCCCACATATGAGAGGAATTCTGTTATTAATATGCAGGTTTCCCTCTGTATCAGTATATATCAGGGGGAGAGGGTATGTAGGTTTCCCTCTGTATGGGTATATATCAGGGGGAGAGGGTATGTATGTTTCCCTCTGTATGGGTATATATCAGGGGGAGAGGGTATGCAGGTTTCCCTCTGTATGGGTATATATCAGGGGGAGAGGGTATGCAGGTTTCCCTCTGTATGGGTATATATCAGGGGGAGAGGGTATGTAGGTTTCCCTCTGTATGGGTATATATCAGGGGCAGAGGGTATGCAGGTTTCCCTCTGTATGGGTATATATCAGGGGGAGAGGGTATGCAGGTTTCCCTCTGTATGGGTATATATCAGGGGGAGAGGGTATGCAGGTTTCCCTCTGTATGGGTATATATCAGGGGGAGAGGGTATGCAGGTTTCCCTCTGTATGGGTATATATCAGGGGGAGAGGGTATGTAGGTTTCCCTCTGTATGGGTATATATCAGGGGGAGAGGGTATGTAGGTTTCCCTCTGTATGGGTATATATCAGGGGGAGAGGGTATGTAGGTTTCCCTCTGTATGGGTATATATCAGGGGCAGAGGGTATGCAGGTTTCCCTCTGTATGAGTATATATCAGGGGGAGAGGGTATGCAGGTTTCCCTCTGTATGGGTATATATCAGGGGGAGAGGGTATGCAGGTTTCCCTCTGTATGGGTATATATCAGGGGGAGAGGGTATGTAGGTTTCCCTCTGTATGGGTATATATCAGGGGGAGAGGGTATGCAGGTTTCCCTCTGTATGGGTATATATCAGGGGGAGAGGGTATGTAGGTTTCCCTCTGTATGGGTATATATCAGGGGGAGAGGGTATGTAGGTTTCCCTCTGTATGGGTATATATCAGGGGGAGAGGGTATGCAGGTTTCCCTCTGTATGGGTATATATCAGGGGGAGAGGGTATGCAGGTTTCCCTCTGTATGGGTATATATCAGGGGGAGAGGGTATGTAGGTTTCCCTCTGTATGGGTATATATCAGGGGGAGAGGGTATGTAGGTTTCCCTCTGTATGGGTATATATCAGGGGGAGAGGGTATGAACGTTTCCCTCTGTATGGGTGTATATCAGGGGGAGAGGGTATGCAGGTTTCCCTCTGTATGGGTATATATCAGGGGGAGAGGGTATGCAGGTTTCCCTCTGTATGGGTATATATCAGGGGGAGAGGGTATGTAGGTTTCCCTCTGTATGGGTATATATCAGGGGGAGAGGGTATGTAGGTTTCCCTCTGTATGGGTATATATCAGGGGGAGAGGGTATGCAGGTTTCCCTCTGTATGGGTATATATCAGGGGGAGAGGGTATGTAGGTTTCCCTCTGTATGGGTATATATCAGGGGGAGAGGGTATGCAGGTTTCCCTCTGTATGGGAATATATCAGGGGGAGAGGGTATGCAGGTTTCCCTCTGTATGGGTATATATCAGGGGGAGAGGGTATGCAGGTTTCCCTCTGTATGGGTATATATCAGGGGGAGAGGGTATGTAGGTTTCCCTCTGTATGGGTATATATCAGGGGGAGAGGGTATGCAGGTTTCCCTCTGTATGGGTATATATCAGGGGGAGAGGGTATGTAGGTTTCCCTCTGTATGGGTATATATCAGGGGGAGAGGGTATGTAGGTTTCCCTCTGTATGGGTATATATCAGGGGGAGAGGGTATGTAGGTTTCCCTCTGTATGGGTATATATCAGGGGGAGAGGGTATGTAGGTTTCCCTCTGTATGGGTATATATCAGGGGGAGAGGGTATGTAGGTTTCCCTCTGTATGGGTATATATCAGGGGGAGAGGGTATGTAGGTTTCCCTCTGTATGGGTATATATCAGGGGGAGAGGGTATGTAGGTTTCCCTCTGTATGGGTATATATCAGGGGGAGAGGGTATGTAGGTTTCCCTCTGTATGGGTATATATCAGGGGCAGAGGGTATGCAGGTTTCCCTCTGTATGGGTATATATCAGGGGGAGAGGGTATGCAGGTTTCCCTCTGTATGGGTATATATCAGGGGGAGAGGGTATGCAGGTTTCCCTCTGTATGGGTATATATCAGGGGGAGAGGGTATGTAGGTTTCCCTCTGTATGGGTATATATCAGGGGGAGAGGGTATGTACGTTTCCCTCTGTATGGGTATATATCAGGGCAAGGGGCTTGATAACAGTGCTGCTGCAATGGCAGGAATAATGTACCTGTATGCAGAGATGGAGGGAGGAGAGTGGCTGTGTGTCACTGTCGGTTATTGTAAAGAGGCAGTGAATGATGGATGGAGGAAAGGTCTGGCTGATATTATCATCAATCTCTCTGCACGCTGTTAGAGTGCTGTGTGACATTCACTTCAGATGGTCATTTGCATTATTTATATGTATTCAGCATGTGAGGTATCTATCTATCTATCTATCTATCTATCTATCTATCTTTCTATCTATCTATCTATCTATCTATCTATCTATCTATCTATCTATCTATCTATCTATCTATCTACTTTCTGTCCTGCTTGCAGCATATTGCATAAACAATATTTTTTACTGTCCTAGCACTTTATATAATGGATGGAAACAGCAGGTAAAATGAATAGTCTTTTGGAGGTGATCTGTCTTTTCCTTTGTTTCTTGGTAGCTCAGATCTTGAAGGTGATGCTATCCAGGATGTTGGCTAAATGTCAGCCGCTGTATTTTAATGGACTGATGATAATACTGAACTAAAAAAACTCTGCAGAAGACATATGCAGAGGATGATCGCAGCTCCCTGCAGGCATGTTATGGGCAACGGACCCTGACCTATTCGCTTGTCTTAGTTCTCACTGGCGGTCGGATGTTCCACTACGTGGCAGTCAGCAGTGGGTTTGGGAGTATTTGGAACCCGGTGTAGAGTGGTCAGCCGCAAACAACAGAAAATCTTTGTTCAGGTCTTTCATACTCTCTGAATCGGTCAACAATGGGATCCCTCCTTTGAGCAGACAGAGGTAGAAGAATGGCTGGGGAAGGGAGACCTCTAATGTTACTACCCATTTTTCCCTACTTTCACATTATGGCAGCTTCCCCAATCCCTGATGCCTACTCTCAATTTTAGCAAGCCAGGAAAGCTATCGTGATGATAATTGGCTCCAGAAACACACAAATGTCCGAGGTGAAGTTCTGACTCATGAAAGACAGCAACCTTTCCCAGTTCAGGGCAAATTGCAGATTTTAGAAATGATCAGGTATGACTAACAGTACATCATGAAATTGTTTGAGCATAAATAGCAGTAAGATGTCTGTGTTGTCCCTCCCTCTGACTGTCTGTGTTACGTAGATGCCAAATGTAAGAAGGATGCCAGGGTTGGAAGGGGTGGGGGTGTTGGGGATGGGGAGGGGGAGGGGGGGGGGGGGCACAGGGGCGCAGAGAGAGCACAGGGGGTGTGACTGCCCATTGAACGGGTAGTACCTTTTGCAGGTCATCCTGCAACTTCATCAGCATGGACTCTAGCTGGGATACTTTCTCCTCCAGATAGCCAGAAGAGTCACTGCAGAAGAAGGCTCACGGTGAATGTGGGGCAGAAACTGAGTCAGAGAGGAGTCAGTGAGAGGATTAACAGCAGCTCTTACTAACAGCTGCTCTTACAGTTAATCAAGAGGGCAAAGAAAGTTCCTCAGTGGAGCAAATGTTAAATGGAGAAGTGGAGAAGACAGTGGAGAAGAAAGAAAAGCACACTAAGGGAGGGTGCACTAAATTACTGAAATTGGTCAGAGAAAGATGAGTAATTTTGCTGCAGATGCCACAAAGGCATTCCGGGTAAACTCAGTAAAGTGTCTTTGTGACAGTTCTCTGTAAAAAGAGCGATACAAATGAAATTGAATTGAACTGAAACCCACCTGTCTTTAAGCTCACTTGGCTTGGCGTCTGTGTTTCCCATTCCCACCACTGCAGGGCAGTCTCCAGCAGCCAGCCTTCCTTCTCCAGGTTTATGCTCTGAAATGTCACGCCGACTCGTTTATCCGTGTTCCCAGCAGATACTCTCCACAACGAACGAATAAGCTCAAATCGTTACATATTTAAAACCCTGTCCAAACTGATAGCTCCATTTATACACTGATATATTCAGTTCCCTTTTCTATGCTAATAAAACCTGCACGGTCACGGATTTATTCACACCAGAGATGGAAATTAAATGAATGGCATATGAAGGGTGCAGCGTGTTCCATTTCACCCCACCAAGACTGCAAGGCTCATTTTTGTCAATCAATGAAATGTCAACAAAATAGTATACGTTGATCTGAAACCACAAGCCCCACCCCCTACACATCATCGCTGTCTCCCAAAACTCGCACCTTCTCGGGACAGGGCCTCCAGGAGACCACGGCAGATACTGCTGAGCTCGGTGATGGACTGCCATTCTTCCTCACTGGGATCTGCAGTCTCTGTCAAGACTGAGGAAAAAATTAACAGTAGGATTTCCTCATTACAGGTAAATAACCAGCAATTTTGACAATGACGACAGTTAATTAATCATAAAATCTACATATGAATATTTGAAAAATCACCACGCTTCACTAGATCGTGTGAAATATTCAATAGTAAAATATTGAATAAGTTAATATCTCAGTCGTATGTATTGTGATATGCATTTACACAGATTTAATATAGGCCTTGACAGTTCACCGGTTTAACTGTAGGACAATATATCCACTAGAGTGCGCTGTCTATCACAGTACTGGAGCTGGAAGAGATAATATGGTAAATCTATCAACTTTCCGAATGATGTACTGGACTATTCACACTAGAGTCGTTTTCTTAATGTCCTCACAATGCGCTGGCATTTATGCCACCTCTGTGTGAATATTACAGTCGGAAATGTTTTATTATATCACCCATGACTTTGCATAGTTCCACATGATTGGTTACTGTTCACAGCATATCACCTATTTTAAAGCAGTTTACATGAAAACACCATGCAAATTGCAAACAAAGCTAAACAGCAATATGACAATATTTTAAAATACTGTACAATAATGCACACGTAATAATACAAAGCATTTGAAATACCTTGTTTTAGCCACGATGATCCCAGTTGTAAATGAACTACTTTACATTTACTTTTCATTTAATTTACTGTGTTTAGGTTCACTGTAAACGGAAACGTGGTTGGCTGTTGTTTTAACTCAGAACTCAACAAGCTGCTGTAAAAACATACTTCCTTATTGTGCGGGAGCATGGGTGACAGAGTCTCTATAAGGATCCAATAGCAGCAAGTGGCCATGACAAAAACACTGAAAAAAGCAGCATCAAAAAGTGTGAGCATGCTGGATGGTTTGCTGTGAGTGTGGGCAGCTGGGGGAGTATTTGTGTGAGGCTTTGTAGAGGCTGTGGGAGTATTTGTGTGAGGTTTTGAAGAGGCTGGGGGAGTATTTGTGTGAGGTTTTGAAGAGGCTGGGGGAGTATTTGTGTGAGGTTTTGGAGAGGCTGGGGGAGTATTTGTGTGAGGCTTTGTAGAGGCTGGGGGAGTATTTGTGTGAGGTTTTGGAGAGGCTGGGGGAGTATTTGTGTGAGGTTTTGAAGAGGTTTGGGGAGTATTTGTGTGAGGCTTTGTAGAGGCTGTGGGAGTATTTGTGTGAGGTTTTGGAGAGGCTGGGGGAGTATTTGTGTGAGGGTTTGAAGAGGTTGGGGGAGTATTTGTGTGAGGCTTTGTAGAGGCTGGGGGAGTATTTGTGTGAGGTTTTGAAGAGGTTTGGGGAGTATTTGTGTGAGGCTTTGTAGAGGCTGGGGGAGTATTTGTGTGAGGTTTTGAAGAGGTTTGGGGAGTATTTGTGTGAGGCTTTGTAGAGGCTGGGGGAGTATTTGTGTGAGGTTTTGAAGAGGTTTGGGGAGTATTTGTGTGAGGCTTTGTAGAGGCTGTGGGAGTATTTGTGTGAGGTTTTGAAGAGGTTTGGGGAGTATTTGTGTGAGGCTTTGTAGAGGCTGTGGGAGTATTTGTGTGAGGTTTTGGAGAGGCTGGGGGAGTATTTGTGTGAGGTTTTGAAGAGGTTTGGGGAGTATTTGTGTGAGGCTTTGTAGAGGTTGGGGGAGTATTTGTGTGAGGCTTTGTAGAGGCTGGGGGAGTATTTGTGTGAGGTTTTGAAGAGGTTTGGGGAGTATTTGTGTGAGGCTTTGTAGAGGTTGTGGGAGTATTTGTGTGAGGTTTTGGAGAGGCTGGGGGAGTATTTGTGTGAGGTTTTGAAGAGGTTGGGGGAGTATTTGTATGAGGCTTTGGAGAGGTTGGGGGAGTATTTGTGTGAGGTTTTGGAGAGGCTGGGGGAGTATTTGTGTGAGGTTTTGAAGAGGTTTGGGGAGTATTTGTGTGAGGTTTTGAAGAGGTTTGGGGAGTATTTGTATGAGGCTTTGTAGAGGCTGGGGGAGTATTTGTGTGAGGTTTTGAAGAGGTTGGGGGAGTATTTGTGTGAGGTTTTGGAGAGGTTGGGGGAGTATTTGTGTGAGGTTTTGTAGAGGCTGGGGGAGTATTTGTGTGAGGCTTTGTAGAGGTTTGGGGAGTATTTGTGTGAGGTTTTGAAGAGGTTGGGGGAGTATTTGTGTGAGGTTTTGGAGAGGTTGGGGGAGTATTTGTATGAGGTTTTGGAGAGGCTGGGGGAGTATTTGTGTGAGGTTTTGAAGAGGTTGGGGGAGTATTTGTATGAGGTTTTGGAGAGGTTTGGGGAGTATTTGTGTGAGGTTTTGAAGAGGTTTGGGGAGTATTTGTATGAGGCTTTGTAGAGGCTGTGGGAGTATTTGTGTGAGGTTTTGGAGAGGCTGGGGGAGTATTTGTGTGAGGTTTTGGAGAGGCTGGGGGAGTATTTGTGTGAGGTTTTGAAGAGGTTTGGGGAGTATTTGTGTGAGGTTTTGTAGAGGCTGGGGGAGTATTTGTGTGAGGCTTTGTAGAGGTTTGGGGAGTATTTGTGTGAGGTTTTGGAGAGGTTGGGGGAGTATTTGTGTGAGGTTTTGGAGAGGCTGGGGGAGTATTTGTGTGAGGCTTTGTAGAGGTTGGGGGAGTATTTGTGTGAGGTTTTGGAGAGATTGGGGGAGTATTTGTGTGAGGTTTTGTAGAGGCTGGGGGAGTATTTGTGTGAGGTTTTGTAGAGGCTGGGGGAGTATTTGTATGAGGCTTTGGAGAGGTTGGGGGAGTATTTGTGTGAGGTTTTGGAGAGGCTGGGGGAGTATTTGTGTGAGGCTTTGGAGAGGTTGGGGGAGTATTTGTGTGAGGTTTTGGAGAGGTTGGGGGAGTATTTGTGTGAGGTTTTGTAGAGGCTGGGGGAGTATTTGTGTGAGGTTTTGTAGAGGCTGAGGGAGTATTTGTGTGAGGTTTTGGAGAGGCTGAGGGAGTATTTGTGTGAGGTTTTGGAGAGCACGTACTCCTGCTGATAGACTGCTGGAGACTTAGGGCTCTGAAGCTCCGGTTTGCTCTGTCCAAGCATGTGGGAGGAGTCAACTGCTGGAAAGGGTCACTGACCGAGGGCTGCTCCTCACTCAGTTCCACCCCAACAAACTGCAGAAAAGAATAGGAACAGAGAGAGTGAGAGAGAAAAAGAGAGAGAGGGGAAAGGGAGGGAGAGAGAGAGTGAGAGAAAGAAAGAGAGAGGAAAGAAAAAAAGGGAAAGAGTGAGAGCGAGAAAGAGAGAGAGTGAAAGAGAAAGAGAAAAAGAGAGAGAGGGAGAAAGAGAGAGGGATGGGTGAGAAAGAGAGAGGGAGAGGGAGAGAGTTTGTATTATTTTGCCAATTTCACCATTAGTATAGGGTAAACTGAACTGTACACCAGTGTTTTCCAGTGATGCACCTGTTTCTGTAGCTCCTCCTCCTCCATGGGGACCTTGGGGTTCACTGCCAGGATAAGATCGGGCGTGGCATTGTGCATCTCCCACACATTCTCGTAGATGTTGCTGTCCACCGCAACCCGGACATTGTCATACACGTGCCTGGCAGAGAGAGAGAGAACATAAAGAGGGCTTGAACTCCATTGTGATAGGGTGGCTGTGGTTGCACATTGCTTGCACAAACCAAAATGTCGCTACAGGTCACGTGCCACTGCTGAAATGTTTTCCGATGCATTCAAATTAAGATTTGCACTGTGCAAAAGGGTTTAGAAAGCCAGATTCTGAAAAGCAAAGTGCACATTAATTTAGCAAATGATAGCGGCACTCATACAAAGTCATGGATCTACACAGGCAATGCCAGAGCATTGGGGCTGCTTACCTATCATCACCAGAGTCTTGACAGGTCTGGAGTGAGTAATGACGTGTCGGTGAGGGAGCCCCCATTTTGGCAGGCTGAACTGGGGGACCATCCTGTAGAGAGGCGGCTTGGAGTAGGTATAGGCTAGAGGGGGGCAGCAGTGAGTTTTTGCGCTCAACTTGTGCTCTGGTTTTCCCCTGTCCGCCTGGCGCCGCCTCCTTGCCCTCGGGCTGCTCTCTCTCCCATTCAGGCTCTTCATCCCTCTCATCAATCACCCAGGCCTCCCCCGCCTTGCATTCCGCATCTTGGTTGGCTTTCTGGTACAGCTCTGAAAAACTCCTTCAGCCAATAGCAGGAACTTGGTATCAATGCACAGAGAAACTGAGCAGTCAAAGGGTGTCAGAACTGACACAGTGGGCCAAAAAAAACACCACATTCACTCAGTTTTTATTCCTGACTTTAACTCTTGGATCTTTACAGTAAAACTATGAAGCCCTTCTGTGGCTTTTACTGGTAATATAACCTCTGTTTTACTGTTCATATAGGTCTCGTCAACTTCTACACAAACCCAGAAATCTACTCCTCATCTAATTCACAAATATTTTTTTAAATATAATATAATTACAATATAATAAGCACAATCAAACATTCATGGCTTGAATCTGCTTGTTTGTTTTAGCGATACTTTTGGCAGGGATAAATCATGATGCTGAATATAATTCACAGTTGACTCACATGGGTCAGTGGAATTAAAGAGAAAATAAGAGACCCGACAATGTCAACTATATTTACTGTATGACAACATGTTCAAGGCTAGACCCTTCACCCTGTCCTCTTTTTGCATCTGGACTCCTCCCTCCTTCACTCCCCTTTGTCCTCCTTATCTCCCCTCCCCTTGTCTCCTCACGTCGCGCGTTTACTTGCGGGGCTTGCCGTCTTTGTCCGGGGGGATGACGGTGAGGTGGATCCTGGGTGCGGCGCGCATCAGCGTGCCTCTCTCCTCCGGCGTGAGGGAGACCAGGGGCTGACCGCAGAGCCGCACCACCCTGGAGCTCCGCTGCAAGCCCCCGCTCTCCGCGTATCCGAACCGCTGGACCTCCACCACGAAGCCCTCCTCGCTCAGCAGAAAACCCGGCTGCCCCACCCCGTCCCGCAGAGGGGTGAGCTGCCACGCCTCGCAGCCCGTCGTCACCAGCTGCGCAGGGCGGGGGTTGGGCACACACGGGAACACACACGCAACTTAAAGGAGAATTTCATTCGCATTCAAAATCTAAAAAAGTACTTTGTCCTCGTGGTAACACTGTGTGTATGCTTATTGTTCATACAAGATTTATTCAAGCTTCAGCAAAACAAATGAGAATACTATCTTTTCTGCAATGTTCTTTTCAGCTTTACTGAAAGCACACACACACTGCAGTGTGGGAAAGTGAGGCAGTGGATCACTTCACAAGAAGTGCAGGCAGTACATCAGTCTGACAAATTATGCACTGCTTACGACTTTGATCCATTTACTCCAAGCAGAGCTGAAATAGCACACGTTCTAGAGGTCTTTCTCTAAAAGAGATGTAAAAGCCAGTGTGAGGATGATGATGATGATGTAAAAGCCAGTGTGAGGATGATGATGATAATGTAAAAGCCAGTGCGAGGATGATGAAGATAATGTAAAAGCCAGTGTGAGGATGATGATGATAATGCAAAAGCCAGTGTGAGGATGATGAAGATAATGTAAAAGCCAGTGTGAGGATGATGATGATAATGTAAAGGCCAGTGTGAGGATGATGATGATATTGTAAAAGCCAGTGTGAGGATGATGATGATAATGTAAAAGCCAGTGTGAGGATGATGATGATAATGTAAAAGCCAGTGTGAGGATGATGATGATAATGTAAAAGCCAGTGTGAGGATGATGATGATAATGTAAAAGCCAGTGTGAGGATGATGATGATAATGTAAAGGCCAGTGTGAGGATGATGATGATAATGTAAAAGCCAGTGTGAGGATGATGATGATAATGTAAAAGCCAGTGTGAGGATGATGATGATAATGTAAAAGCCAGTGTGAGGATGATGATGATAATGCTCTTCTGGCGTACCTCGAGCCTCTGCACCACTTCCCGGATGTCCTCTGCTTGGCCGTCGGGCACGCTGATGGACACAGACTGCCCCCTGTCATAAAAGATGTCCAGGTAAGGTCCGCCCCCGGTCCCACCATCTGTCACTGCCTTCCAGCCAATGACATCGCGGCAGCAGCAGTTGAACACCACCCAGCGCTCGCCCCTCTCGATCAGCACCACTGATTCGGAAGACACGGCCAGCAGGCAGGGCCGTTTGTGTTCGGCAGCTCCGTCCCCCATAGAAGTCACTGTCCACACGAGGGCTCCGGCGCTGTGGAGCTCCACCCCTTTGGCCCCCTTTAGCTTATCTTTGCGCTTGCTGCCCAGGGAGGGCAGTTGGAACTTGGTGGAGGAGTCGAGGGGCGTGGTCGTGACGTAGCTCCCCGCCAGGTCCTTCAGGTACTCCTGCCGCGTGCGCGTAGCCATGGAGCGGAACTTCTCGGACTTCTCTGCCGCACACTCCGCGTTCACTGCCTTTGCCAGCAGGAAGTCCCGAAAGGCCGGAGAACGGGGAAAGCGCGCCCCCTTGGGGAACAGAGGCCCAAAGAGCGGAATGTCCTTGGAGCGTGTGACAGCCACCCTGGAGAACAGCAGCAATAGGAGTGAGAACAGCAGTGACACCACATAACATGACAACTGATGTGTTACCCCTCAGAATGAACACCCAGCAAGCCATGGAAAGAAGAGGTTCATTCAGTGGGGTTGTGTCTCACTACCTGTAGTAGGTGTGGTCAGTGCAGGGATGGTGGACTTGGACAATGATGAAGACATGCTGGAAATGGGAGCGAATGGCTTTCGGAGTAAACGGCAAAGCTCCCGGCTCCTGGAAGACAATTGTCACAATATCGTTGCCAATGTGTCTCTTCCGCAGTAACTGGAAAGAAAGAGGGAAAGAGAGAGTGCTATTTAATATTCTACAATACTTTGACAATACTACTTTTTATAATACACCATCCATACACATTACAATTGCATAACAATCACTTGGCAGAGGCTCTTATCCAGAGCGATGTACAGAAGTACGTTATATTTCACACATTGGGCCTCATTCATGAAGCGTTCCTAAATATGCGTGTACATTTATGCCCGAAGAGAGTTTTTACGAAAAATTTACGCCGGATTCATCAAACCGCGTGGAAAAGGTCGATTTTTTCGTATTCACGTATGATGCGCGTCCACGTTATTTTGTAATTAGCATAAATCCACGCCCATGAATTGCCTTATATGGAGGCTGTCACTTCCATTTAAAGGTCCATATCTAGTCACAATGGCCCAGAAAAAGCAAAGGGAATAATTATTCTGACACTGAAATCAAAGTTTTATTAGAAGATGTTCAATCAAAGAAAAAAATTTGTTTAATATTGTCAGTACCGGCGTCATGACCTGGTAAAGTAAAGGCCTAGCAGAAGATGTACCATCGGAGACGTACCATCAATACGAACGCATTGCATTATCGCAGCCTGGAATTAAATTAAACGTTATTCATTTTGTAATTCTGTTGGGGTTCTGTGCATGTGAGTTGTGGTTTAAAATTGGGTAATCACATGTTGTAATCACAATTGCGGTCACATTGATGAGCGTGTCCCACACAGCTCAGGTTTTACCGGGATATAGCCTGCTGGCTACATTCTAACCGGTTAAAAAACTTAAACATTTAAATAAAGTTTACCCGGTTTTCCTCCTGAACTCGAGATGGCGTTTCACCGACTTCTCAACAAAAACGTGCACTGGGGTGTGCAGTCTATGGCACCGATAACATTGGACAGGTTGGCAATTTCATAAAAACCCCGCTTTACCTCCACCTGGCTTTGCATCTTGTAGGGGAACTGGATGTACGCGGGCATTAGCTGGATGATTACAATTGCAACCCTGGCTACATACATGTAAGCCACTTTAAAGCAAATGTTGTTCATTGGTTAAACGTGTGTTTTAATTAGCATAGCCTATCTAAGGTCATGTAGAATTCAATTTAGCCATTTAGAAAAAATAGTAGGTTACTGGGAGCGTTCATTAGCCTATGTTATGGCTATAATCAAACAGCTTCATAGCCTTTATTACGTTTGCAATGTGTATTTCAAAGGCTACATTTAGTCTTGTGAATTTAACAGAAAATAAAAATAAATTCATATTCTAATTATCACTCAGAAGCTACATTTACTGGCAATCTGAATTTACGAACGAGGTACGCGTGCTCTGGAGCAGGTGTAAATTTTGTTCGGAGGTACTAACAAATCTCAGATACGAAAATGTTGATGAATACCTAAATACGGGCAAAATTGCAATTACGAACAATTTACGTACAAATTCGTTCTGCTCACGTTTCATGAATGAGGCCCACAGTCATTAGCGCAACTATTTCATGAAAAAATTATTGTTTATAATATCAAAGATACAGCCCACAACAATCTAGTTGTGTTAATTCCTGATCACAACTCTAGAATGTAACAGCCAGTATGAGCCCCTGTCTTCATACTTGTTGCGTGTTTGTGGCAGTGTAGGGCAGCATGGTGGACACGTGGAACATGATCTCGTAGTCCTGGTAACGCGTGTAGAGGGAATGGGTGCCAGTGGAGTCCGCTGCACAGACACAGAGGGGATGTGTTATATGACCTCCCCGGGTAAATGACCGGGCGACAGACAGCATTTTGACAGGTTTCCTAAGTGGCACACTCACTCTTGATGTCCAACTGGGCTCTGTACTTGTCGAAGCCCTGAAGGCGAACACGTTCCCCCAGCATGTCCAGGAACTCTTCAAAGGCTGGTCCGGCGCTTTCGTTGTTGTACATGTCTTCCTCTGAGCTTTGGCCAGCCCTGCAGTACATCACCCCCACTTTCCTCTGGAAGTTCAGCTGCAGAGAGGACCAGCATCGGCATCTTAGTTTAAATGCTAACGGGTATAGTCCGAAACTGGGACAGGACACTACACAACGGGACGGGACAGCATTGCACACTTACCCCCTGCTCGTCCAGTTTCAGCAGGGTGTCTTGAACCTTGGGCGAGTTGGAAGCCAGTCGCAGGCAGTGCAGGTTAATTTCTGGGAAGATGTACTCCAGGAGCCTCTTGGGTGAGAGTCCTCGGGGGTTGGTATGGCGGGCTGCCGAAGACACAGACTCCTCCAGAATGGAACCCCTCAGGGTTTTCAGCTAGATTCGGATGCGAGAAGATCGAGAAGACATTTCAGAGACCTTTGTTTCCCTCATTTTCACAGATACAAGCTAAAAATGTCATTAGGACAGGACTACAGCACCATACAATAGAAATGATCCCCATTCTCAAGGTTGGTTGGCTAAGAAAATGTTTGTTTAAGACCATCATTTATATATACAGTGCTCTCCACAATTATTGGCACCCCATGCCAACAAATTATTTGGAAGGCATGCCAGAAAAAATCCATTCCTATCATTTCACCAGAAACGTAAGTGCCTGGAGTTTGCTAAACGCTACTGGAACTTTTAACTGGAACCGTGTTCTATAGTCAGAAGGAACGAAAATTTAGCTTTTCATCAACCAACACTCAAGGTGGATTTGGCGTAAAAAGAAGGATGGCTATACCGAAAATAACCTGATCCCCTCTGTTAAGTACGGTGGAGGTTCCGTTTTTCCTGCAAAGGCCCTGGGAACCTTATTAGGGTACATGGTAGGGGTGTGCCCGAAGCCGAAATCCGGAAGTGCACGGATCGTGGGTTGGAAACGGACCTGAAATTGCCCGTTCATAATTCGGATGCGGGAAATAATTAAATTGCAGCAGGGAAATATCTGAAATTACGGATACTCAACCGATATCTTTAACGTGCTCGCTATAATCGAATATTGTACATTGTTTATATCAGCCTATGTCAATCTTGTGAGAGCAAAAGAAAAAGAAACAAAACGTTAAATGAACAATCTCAACATTTTGCATGCAAACGATAATGCTTCTTGCTTGAATTTAGCTGCCCTTAATCTCTACACTTTTTCAGAATGTTTTTTTTTTGAACTTACTACTGGCTTAAAAAAATTATATTATTCATGCTAGCTGTGTGTGTTTTTTTTTTTTTATTTATTGAAAAAACACCTTTTAAAATGAAGCAAAGGAACAGCTAGAATCAGTAGCATATGTTCCGTTTTGAAATGTCACTTACTGTCACTTCCGTTTTGAAATGTCACTTATTAAAAGCTGTTGAAATGCAGTCATGTCCCGACTTTTTTTTCATTGTATTGAATTAAAAGCTATTCAGGCGTTCTAGTAGAATTTTGTTGTTACTGCTAGCTCAGAAATGTATCTTGTTGGACTGTTCATTTAACTTTTTTCATTTCGAGTGTTTTCTCAATACATCATTAGGCTATAATCCTTAAGTCTTCTCCTTGAATTTTATAAAGCATAATCATAAAAATAATAATAGTAATCATAATAATATTACTATACATAATCATTTATGAATTCAAGTTCATATAGTAAAATAAAAAAATACAAAAAAGTACAATATAAAATCACAACAGGCAGAAGGGGCTATTGTGGAAATAGTTTCCATTCAAATGTATAATGAAATGGTCGGATGTTTTTATAAAACTGCCTTTTCATTCTGAGTTGATTATATATTATATATTTTTGTCCAGTTCTTATCCAAAATGATTGTTCAGTGTCCCCCAGTTAGGGGGTGGGGGGTTCAAATAGGTCAACAAAAACTACCTTTAACAAAACAAAACAATAGATAAATAAGTATAAAGTACAGAATATAGTTCTTATAAAAAGTTTTGAAAAGAAAAAAGACAATGACAGTGAGGGGTTGAATACTCATAAATTGCAATAACAATTTATTTTAGACTAGAAAATATCACATTTCTTAGATGTAAAGCAACTTCTGGTCGAAGCCACGCCCACTTCCGGTTTCTAATCCGAATACAGATATGGATACAAATATTGTTAATGGTTGAACAGATACAGATACAGATAGTGGCATCGCTGCACACCCCTAGTACATGGCATTATGAACTCCATGAAATACCAGGAAATTTTAAATCTGAATCTGGCTGCTTCTGCCAGGAAACTAAAAATAGGTCGTCATTGGATCTTCCAGCAGGACAATAATCCAAAACATACGTCCAAAATGGTTAACTGAACACAAAATCAAGCTTCTGCCATGGCCATCTCAGTCCCCTGACCTAAACCCCATTGAAAACATGTGGGCTGAGCTGAAGAGGAAAGTGCACAAGAGAGGACCTAGGAGATATTCTGTAAAGATGAATGGTCTCAGATTCCTTGCTCTGTATTCTCCAACCTTATTAGATGTTACGGGACAAGACTCAGTGCTGTTTTATTGGCAAAGGGAGGTTGTACAAAGTATTATAAATGCAAGGGTGCCAATAATTGTGGCACACATGGTTTTGTTCAAAATAATTATTTCTTGATGAGGGATTTTATTTTTTCAGAATAAATTTATTTCAATTACAGGTTGGATTTTTCTATTTTTTTCAGTTTGAGAATAAGCTAATTTACCAAACAGTAAATTTTTTATAACCCTTTGTACTCATCTTTACCAGGGGTGCCATAATTGTGGAGGGCACTGTATATATATATATATATATATATATATATTATCTTTTTCAGCTTTATTGGACAGCACAGTGTAGAGAGACAGGAAGAATGGGAGCGAGAGAGAGGGAAAGAGATGTGACAAAGGTCGCACGGCTGGACCTGCTGGCGTCGCGGCTCAAAATGAGCATATGGACGGTGCCCCACAGGCTACGCCACTGACACCCACTATCATCATTTTTAATGTAAATGCCTGTGTTTTAATGTATGTGTAAGAGTGAGCCAGTCAGCTGAGTGAGAGAACAATAACAAGGTGTGTGCGCATGAGTGCGTGTGTGTGTGTTTTTACCTCGGTGGTTCGGAAGATAATTCTGTAGTTGTACATAGAACCGCTGGGGTTCTCTTTCTCCTCACGACGGAAGCTGATTGCCAAAGGGCCAAGACGATCATCAATGCCGAAGAAGTTCTGGTGATCTTGAGATTGGGCAGAAACAGAGATCTCTGCTTTAAACCAACCTCACAGTAACTGTAGCTCCATTCAGACATTCATATCACTGACTGAAAGACAGATAAAGATCTCACAGACAGACTTTCTTCAATGCAGTGCAGACTCATACATTACCAGAGCACATGCCGTACCAAGACGAGAATTCTCAGACATATGAAAATACAGACACATTAAACAAAATGACATCACCCTCACTGTGCAGGCAGTGGATAGACTCAGTCAATCCGAGGATCATGCACACAGAAGTTAAAAGATATAGCTCACTCATTGTAATAAGATAACACATACTCACCTTTATTGTAGAAGTACTTGCGGTAGTAGAGGGCCCCCAGGTCGGCGTGTTCAATGAAATAGTTGCTCTTCTCCTGCTGTTTCACGTGACTTTCACGGGGTTCCTCCAGAACGGACACGGCATCATTGGGGCTCTGTGGGCCCAGCGTCACCCCACCCGGACCCCGTGCCAGCCCAAGCCCGACCCGCTCTTCACCCCCAGTCTCGTTGCGGAAGTGGGGGCAGCTGAGTAGCATGTCGGTGTCGTTGCCGTCCCCTTCGTCCGGCAGTACCAGAGACTGCTCAGCGTCCTCGTGGCTGCCTCCGATGCCTCGGCGCTGGGAGGGTGAAGGGGGTCTCTCCGGGTTTGCAAGCCGCAACTGGGAGGCAGCGGAAGCCCCGGAGGTGATGTTCTTCTTGCGGCCGATGCTGTCGCGGTTGGACACCACCTCTGCCAGGTCAAACAGTATGCTCTGCACGTCGTAGTGGGCGAGGCCGCGCACCCAGATGCCGCCCTTCTGGCTGTCGCAGAATCCAGGTGAAAACAGCTGGGTCTTGGACTTCTTGCTCTGCAGCTCGGGCTTGAGACGTTTGGCTGGTTTTGGGGGGTCCCCTGCAGGTGCGGACAGGGTGCGGAAGAAGCTGTCGGGCTGGGGGTCAGCGGCCGGCAGACCCAGCAGCAAGAAGGGGTCTTTGAAACGTAGAGCAGCGGGACTGAGGAGACACTGTTCCTCGCTGCACTGATCCTGGCCTTGCGTCTGTTCCTCCAACGAGGACAGACTTCCGTACTCTCTGTGCAGCGCTGATCCCGAGTTCCCTAGTACCCCCGCACTCCCCAAACCCGCCTTCTCACCCTGGAAATGGGTGGCATTCGTGCCAGTGATTCCAAAAGAATCAAAGTCGCCCACAGTGACGTCGCTGTTGCTGCGTTGCATGATGTGGCTCCGGCTCGTCGAGCGCAGTTTTAAACCCACGCGGCTGGGAGTCAGGTTCCCCACCTCGATCTCTTCCTCGTCTCTCTTCGGGGGCCACTCCGCTATTGGCCGCGTACATCCGCCGCCGTCCCGCATGGGGTCGAAGCTGGCCGGAGTGAGAGACGGCCGCGGACTCTGCCGCCGGAACTTGCGAACGAAGAAGTCGTCTGACTGCATAGTGCTTCAAGCCCCACTTAGTCAGTCTCCTCCACTGCCAGTGTTACCTCCTGATTATTTCCTTTCCTTTTCAATTAAATAGTTCCTATTGTGGTCTCTACCCAACTCCTTTATTCTAGGCCTGCAGGGGAGCTATGCAGTGTTGGGCAGAGTGGAAGATCAGCACCATAGCAATCATACACCACTCTCTACATGTGTGGGAATTAACTTCAAAAAAGAGATTAAGCATGTCTTTACTGTGTGTACCTTGGTATTTACAAGATATTTTAAAAATTTAATTTCAGAGATGCCACAATTCAGTAGGATGGATGGAACAAAATAAATATCAGCAAGGGTCAGTGGGATGATCAATTTAAAAAATTCACCCCACGTACAAATCTTCATGGAAAAAATAGACATCTAGAAAAAACAGCATGTAATTGGGAATGCTAGTTAGGAATATCTTGGAATATCAAGGTTCCAGCTTTGTTTTCATTGACTCATATGTTTTCTACAAGATAAAAACCCAGAGATTGGCTGCAAGCAACAGCATCACTGGAACTTGGGTAACAAATGCCTTGGAGGTGCCCACTCTGGATCCCTGCTTGACCAACAGGTTGGAGGTTTTGAAGTGATGGAGGAAACAGAAGAAGAAGAGACCTCCACACAATCCTTACTCCTTCTCCTTCTCCTTCTCCTTCCTGGATTGTGAACTCATCAGCTTCTCCATCAGGGTTTTTACTGGTGCACCTAAAACAAAAAATACAGAGTAAGGGTACATTTTTTTAGTTTTAACATGTTTTATGCCTAGCAGTTGTATCCCATCTACAAATGTAACTTACACCACATTGTTTTATATCGTATTCATGCAATAATATATGCAAATATATACAGGTTATAAAAGAGAAGAAACTTCTGTGTGGTGTGAAGCTTCTTCCGGAGTCAGAGTTAACATGCTAACCACAAAACTGAATCAGGTAGGCCAGTATGACAAACATAGCTTAGTTCTCTCTCTGTCTCTCTCTCTTCCTCTCTCTCTCTCTCTCTGCAACCACCATGCTGCTTGTGCAAAACCACAAACTGAAGACCATCACTAGCTGTGCTACATACTTCTGAAGGGTTGGGCAGTCAATGCACTTGAGGGACCGTAGAGGGGATTTCTGCTCTCATGATTGTTTTTTGTCTTGATCTACACAAGTACAACACTGCATTGTCCTGCCCATTGTTAAATTATTCTATGTAAATAATGGCACAATACAATATAGGGATTATGAAACATTTTTGTTTTTCCTGATCAGAGGTACATTTGTATGGAAATAAAGAGTCAATTCGATCAGTTCATTTGAGATGAGTCTGATTGTATGGGCTGATACAACCCATTGTGATTTCTTGAACTTGATTCATAACTTTTTGCTAAACTGAAATAAAACTCAACCACAAACAAAACAAAACTTTTTTTGAATGTCCCCAATAGTCTACTATTTTGTATGAAAGTAACCTGTTTTGAAAAAAAAAATGGTGAGTATTAATTTTATCTGATCATCAGAAAATGCATAAGATCTATTAAAAGTGCCATACAACATTTAATATAAATGTGCCTGCATGATGCATTCCAAACAAGAAGATTTAACAGTCCTACAACATGTCGGCTGCAACGGCATACTGATCAGGTTGCAGAACTGCTGTTGTTACTGAAGAATTATAGTATCACATTTTTCACATACCCTCATATCTGGACATTACTACAGTAATCATACCAAAGAGATTTAACTTGAACCATTGTCTTACCAGTAAGCAAAGCTCCAATGCGGTCCCCAATCACAAGCAAAGGGTGATCAAAAAGTGTCTCTTTTCTGTTCCTGTATGCTGTCTTCGTTCCCATGTCTCAAAACCAAACTGACGTCAATCACGCATCGTCGGAAACTGGTTTGTCATTTATATATCAAAGCACAGAAACCCATGTGTCTATGTTTCCCGTCTGTAGCTCTTTCTGGCTTTTCTTATGTATGAGAGCAGGTGCAGTGAAGCTGCGCTGTTTCAAGATCCGTTTCATATCACCGTCTGCATAAAAATGTGCATACAGCTAGAGAGGAAGTGTCCACACACACTCACACACGCGCACACACGCTCACACACACACACAAAATACACACACACATACGCACACAATCCTCACAATAAGTGCTATTTACTATGTGAAAGTAAAAAATTTATTGGCTGTGGCTTTAGTACCCATAACCATTTTGTTCCGGTGACTTCTGTTTTTAAATGTGTGTCCCTGTAAAATATAATTTATCAATATTTAATCTTGTTCATTCTTTTGGCATCTTTGTTAGAGTTTATTTGATAAAAAACTGTTATGACCGAACAATTTTTGAAAATAACATACTGGATATTGATCAAGTTGTAATCTTCTTTTTTCATTTTTGCATAAATATTGCCTCTAAACACATATTCATAGGCTACATTTATTGGTCACGTTTGTATATTCACATTTAAAAATTGTTACCTGTATTCTTGGTAAAGTTTTTTTAAAATAAAATATCGAGTCATTTTGCTGAACAAATATCTATTCTTTATTTTCCTGAGCATATTCCATGACTAAAATGCCACTATATAGAATTATAATTTCTGCTTTTAAAATTGTATTTCTTTTTTGTTTCAGTGTATATTTTTGATTAGCCCTGTTTTTCTGTGTGATACAGAATATTTAACATAATTACAGAGGTTTCTGACAACCTGCTCGCTTCATAATGACTGCAGGGACATTCAGGTGTTGTGGACTGAAATGTGACAAATATTTTGCGGTGTTTTCGTCAAAAGACTAAATAAAATAAACAAAACCAACGCCGAAATGAACACTGTGTCTACCATACAGTAATTCATTGCATGAGTCTGCAATTGCAATTCTATAGATGCTTCTTATGAAGACCCTTTTAGTTTGGGTGGGTGGTAAGTCATCAAGTCTCTGCTGAGTGATGACTGGAATAAAATCTAATCACTGTAGTGGCAGAATATGATGCTTTGCAGTGTATCCTAATCTTTTTATTTATGAAACAATATATAAGTAACATGTTTTCATATCAGGGACCACCTAAGTAATACTTTGTTGGGCAAACTGCAGAGAGGTAGTTTTGGCTACCCGCTGTGTTTGCATTTTTGGGCCAGATGTTTAATTTCCCTGCCTTGCCACAGTTCAGTCAGCTGGGACCGTCAGTGTTAGTAAATTGGCTGCAGCTTTACAGATTATGTCACGGCATTGACTCAGATGAGTGGTGGTGCTTCAGTCCACAAAAGCTACAAAGTTGAAGCAAAATGGCATAATAAAAATGTAACATAACTTTGTATATTTGCTTTGTTAAACCATCTAAAATAAGCTTTTCACATGTTCAGTTATATTAACTGTAAAAATGTAAACTTTTTCTATAGTGAAATCAGTATTTAGTCCAGATGAAGAGATATTTTATGCATTAAATTTTACACATTATATTCACTCAATGACACTGGATAATGTGCTAAAAATGCAACAGTTTGTGACCCTGAACAGGCATCTCTGTGTAGAGG
The DNA here is from genome assembly GCA_022702515.1 of Ilyophis sp. 1 JC-2022. Lineage (NCBI taxonomy): Eukaryota > Metazoa > Chordata > Actinopteri > Anguilliformes > Synaphobranchidae > Ilyophis > Ilyophis sp. 1 JC-2022. The sequence continues at coordinate 31,786,810 of CM040401.1, read as the reverse complement.
GCTTGTTTATTGCCAGGGCCGCCTCTGACCTTTTGGGGGCCCTAAGAAAACTTTTATTAGGTTTCCTCTCCCTTTTTTTCCCGTGGCTATCATCCCAGAGACCCTAAGCATTGCAGACACACACACACACACACACACACACACACACACACACACACACACCTTGCCACACACAATACTGCTGTCCTCTCTCGGGCTATATCCAGTGACAAAGCCCCTGAAAGCTCATTTCTCCCTCACTTACGCGCGGGCCTGTTTATCGCTATGGCTGCCCGCTCTGTGCACCGATTAGGATGCGCTTTCAGCCATGCGTATCCATAATGGCTCCAGCATAGACTGCAGAGCATACACAAGCGCATGCATTTAAACGTTAACCCCTTTGGCTTACAGCACACCACTGCACCACTGCACCACTGCACCTACAGTATATAACAATTTTGCCATCAAGTCACTCATGGATCAGCACACCAGCCACACATATGATACCGCAGAAAATAGCAACTGCAATGAACGGCACTTAAGTAATTCTAAGCATATCCATGAGTATTGTTTTTATAGATTGCATGGCAGGTCACAAAGGGCTAAAGACAGTTTAAAGCCTATCTGATTATAGGTTTGGAGTTGAAGCTTCATAAACCCAAACCGTCTGATGGAATTGACATTGGTGACCTATCCTGCTGGGAGCAATCGCATGGGCAGTGACACAAAGAGAGACCCGCACAGCGCAGCAAGAATACCGCTGGGCTTATCAAACGAGGGGCCATCGGAGACAAACTGCCTCTCTACAGAGAAAAAAAGGCTGCCGTATGTCTCATGTCAGAAGAGCACGTGTACTGTGTGAGTGGCTTTGTGGTTATAGAGTTCCTGTCTTTATTCTGGAAGGTTTTGGTTTTGGTCTCCAATCTGATCAAACATAGACACGTTTGCCCCTTTTCTTTATTGTTTAATATTCAGCACCAATGGAATTAGTAGACTTTCTAGTAGCCTGTTTTGCACAATATGAGTGTCTCTGGGGGTTAACTCTCGCCCAGCTGTATGTAGTCCAGCCACAACGGTTGTGATGTGGCCTCTGCTAAACTAGATCAGAGCTGAAGCTAAAATCTTGGGCCTGTGAAGCTCCCGCACTTCCATTCAGCCCAGTCTTGTTCTTTTTTTCTCAAGTTTCACATAAAGCCCAGTCCAGCACATGATCTTAATTCTCACACTCAAAAAGTTTTTCAACAGGCTTTCGTTTTAGATGCAACCACAAGTATGACCGTTGGCGCATTGTGTGCGTGTCGTAATCAGGATACAGCTGTGAGGTTTCTGAGTGCAATGCAGCAAATATGTTTGTTCCTCAGTAAATGTTGGTTGTGGTGCCTGTTAGATGGGGACAGGGCTAGATGTTGGTTGTGGTGCGTGTTAGATGGGGACAGGGCTAGATGTTGGTTGTGGTGCATGTTCGATGGGGACAGGGCTAGATGTTGGTTGTGGTGCGTGTTAGATGGGGACAGGGCTGGGTGCTGCCAATAGGGTGGTGTGAGGGTGCAGCAATGGACGATGCTAGAGAATGGTTCAGGCTTTCTTCAGAGAAACCTGCTTCCTGTTAACTCTTCTGATCTATTTCTGACATATTTCTGCTCCCCTGCTGCTTCCCGTGTGGCAGGAAATGATATCATATGTGTCCTGACCTGTGCCTTGGCAGGATGTGTGTCATCACATACCTCTCTCTTTGACAACAACCAGCATCTCTCTCTCTATATTTCTCACACACACATCTTCTTTATCACTCTCTTTTTTGCTTTGAGGGTTCTGATCTGGCCTGTTCTGGGCTCCAGTTAGGACACTCGGTCCACCTCTTATGACTGTAAAACTGGCTGTTTTCACTACTGAAATATAAAGTTCATCAGTGACCACCACTCCCTCCGGTTTTCAGTATGGCACACTGAAATAAAAAGATAAGTTGGAAGATCTATTTTAAGATGTAGTACTTTAATATACAGTTAAATTAAAAAGTATTGGGACAGTGACACAAATTGTCTTGTTTTGGCTGTGTACTCCAGCACATTAGATCTGAAATAAAACAATGAATATGAAGTTAAGGTGCAGCCATACACACCCAAGCCATAACACTACCTACACCATGTTTCACAGAAGGAGAGTGCTTTCCATCATGAGCAGTTCCTTTCTTTCCCCACACTTTCCTCTGTCCATGACTGTGGGACAGGATAGTGCTCATCTCATCTGTCCATAAGAATTTGTTCCCAAACTCTACAGTCTAATCTAATATGGATGCATTTACCTGCAAATTAAAGATGACTGTCTGTCTGCACTTTAACCTCTTCATTTCAAATCCAAAGTGCTGAAGTACAGAGCCAAAAATAACAAAAAATTGTGTCACTGTCCAAATAAGTACAGACTGCACATACTTTATATTTGTTGTTGTCATGTATACGGTTTGTCTACTTGGTGAACTGAATGCTTCAGTAGGGTAATGTGTTCACTGCTACATTTGAATCAAGGGAATCCATAAGAGTAGATGTGAGCGCGACTGTTGAGATTATGTTTGTGCATGACACTTAAATAAGAGCTCCAGTTCGCCCAATCTCACAATAGCTTTCATCTTCAATCAAAAATGAACCAATCCTATAAATACAGTTCAGAACTAGCTCTGGTGCCTTTTATATCATAACCAAATACAAGTATTAAATATAAAACATATATGAATTAAAATATTTTGTGTCTACGTTAAAAAAGAGGGCTCCCCTACATACATATACATACGCCAGCATCTGTGGTGAAAATAACCTCCACTAGCTCTTCATTTGAATTCCATGCTGTGACTGTTATTATCCCCACCAAGCTTTTTATTTTAGTTCTCCCGCATCCACCAGGCCCCCTAGCTAACTTTCTTGCAGAGCTGGACATCCTGCTCAGCTCATTTCCAGAGGACGGTACTGCATTGATTTTTCTGGGAGACTTCGGCATCCATCCAACGATCTCCCAGTCACCCGACTTCCTCCCTGGACTCCTCCCCTTTGCCATAATCTCACTACAGTCACTCTCTAAAAAAGATGGAGCCAAACACCCTAGAAAATGGCTCCCCACCCGATCTGACAATTACCCACCTTCAGCACTCGCATCACTATCTTCTATCCGTTTCTCTTTTACTTGCCTCTATCCCTTTCTCCTCTGCCCAGTCCTGCCACTGTATACCACAATCTCCTCTGCCCCCTTCCCTCCACCCGCTCCTCTACTGTTGTTACATCCCTCCCATCTCCCAGTTTTTCTATTAATACTGCTGCATCCACACTCCTCGTAATCTCTCCAACACTCAATTATCCCTGCCTGTGACCAAATATGATCCCTGTTCCCTGCCCTGTTCCCTGCCTACTATGTGCCCTCTCCCCTCACTTTGCAAGCAGTGTGCAAAAAAAATCCTGCTAAACTCTTTCCAAACTAGTGAGGAAGTAGTTTGTAATATATCTTTTTATTTTTATTGAGAATATAAATCAGTTTATATATGACAATGGTTACATATATATATGACAAGTGTAGATTATGAATGAAGATAGACTTAACAAAAATAAAAAGAGGGTAGTTCGTAATATGTCCCGCTCTTGTACTACAAGTACTTCCTGTTTACTTCTTGAAATTGTCGGATGAGTGCACAGTTCTGTGTTCCGGACTCCCCTCAACAAAACCCTGGAAATAAGGGTTCCATCCTGGGATTTTAAGTGCACCCATTTGTGAGAAAAAGTTGCCCACTCAAAATTTTTTTGACGAAGTTGACTCAAATATGCTCCCTCAAAAGGGTGAAGGGATCATATTCAGTCACGGCCTCTGTTTCCGTGTTACCATACTTGCAAGGCTATCCCCTCTTATTCCATGGTCTAACACACTTTTTTTCTAACACAAAATTTGAGAAAATGGCGCAAAACCAGAGCATAAAAAGACAGCATTTGTTGTGAAACCACTGTGTGGATAATTTCCTGCTACTATTCCACACAGTCGTGTGCATTCGGGGGAAACAGAAACAAAACTATATGTGAAGATGGAATATGTATTACATCTGAATGTTGACATGCACAATTTCCTCCAAATTTGAATATTTACAAAACATTATACAGTATAATACAAAATATTAAGAAGCATGGCATTGACAATACATAAGAAAGAGAAAAATGCAAATGAAATATTTAAATTTTGGGCTTTCTGTTTATACTTTAGCAAATCATTTTGATTACAAAACCTCTTAACACTTTTTTGTTTCCCATTCCAATTTATCTTAATTCTGGTCCAAATGACAAAATGTGAGTGGAAAAGCTTTGATAATAGAGATAATGGAGATAAAGAGGGCTGGGCCTTGAGAATAACCCTGTGGGACACCTTTACTGATGGTGCCGGATTGGTACATGTTCTTTTCTTGCATTGAGTGCGTTTTGTAAAATCATTTTCGAAGGGGGAGATGAAAGGGCAAGTGAACCTGATTTCACTGAGCTTTCCAAGGACATGAGAGTGCTCAAACGTACCAAAGATGTATTTTATGTTGATAAACAGAGACGTGCATGAGAGCTGGCTATCTATCGTGATCATAACGTAATCCCATCCATTAAATTAGCAGTGACACAGCTATGAACTCTGTCAGAGCCAGAATGACTATGCCACTCGTATTTTGGTAAGTGTGGCTTTGCTTATACGTAGCTGTTTAACATGACCTAAATTGATTATACACAAAAAAAAAACATGTCTGTGAGGGTTCTTCTTATTCAGTGTAAGTTGTCTTGGAAATTAGCAAATGCCAAATTAATTAATTAAATGGACAATACTTTAATGAACAGAAATTGTGAGGGTGTAAATTTCTACATCATGAACGCTCTAATATGTGCGGGGTTAGGGGCTTAGACACATAGTATAGCATACAAATAACGTTTTCTGTTTTCAGTCTGTTCACTGAGTTATGGTTATAGTGTATGTGTGTGTTTCAGTCTGTTCACTGAGTTATGGTTATAGTGTATGTGTGTGTTTCAGTCTGTTCACTGAGTTATGGTTATGGTGTATGTGTGTGTTTCTGTTTTCAGTCTGTTCACTGAGTTATGGTTATAGTGTATGTGTGTGTTTCAGTCTGTTCACTGAGTTATGGTTATGGTGTATGTGTGTGTTTCTGTTTTCAGTCTGTTCACTGAGTTATGGTTATAGTGTATGTGTGTGTTTCAGTCTGTTCACTGAGTTATGGTTATGGTGTATGTGTGTGTTTCTGTTTTCAGTCTGTTCACTGAGTTATGGTTATGGTGTACGTGTGTGTTTCAGTCTGTTCACTGAGTTATGGTTATGGTGTACGTGTGTGTTTCAGTCTGTTCACTGAGTTATGGTTATGGTGTACGTGTGTGTTTCAGTCTGTTCACTGAGTTATGGTTATGGTGTACGTGTGTGTTTCAGTCTGTTCACTGAGTTATGGTTATGGTGTACGTGTGTGTTTCAGTCTGTTCACTGAGTTATGGTTATGGTGTACATGTGTGTTTCAGTCTGTTCACTGAGTTATGGTTATGATGTACGTGTGTGTTTCAGTCTGTTCACTGAGTTATGGTTATGGTGTACGTGTGTGTTTCAGTCTGTTCACTGAGTTATGGTTATGGTGTACGTGTGTGTTTCAGTCTGTTCACTGAGTTATGGTTATGGTGTACGTGTGTGTTTCGCTCTCAGTTCTTCTTCATTGTTCCTCTTTGAGACCCTCTCACACCACAGAGCTGAGTGAGAATCTGCACAGTCTAGCTGCCCTCTGGAAACTTCTGGGAAATGTAGACATGCAAAACCTTTGGGCTCACGTTATGTTTATAGAGCAACTGTATGTGTGCATGTTTTTAGAAAGTAGGGCAGAATCCTCAGTGTCTCTACAATGATAATTGCCATCAGCTATTTGGTAGCTGACAGAAATAATCATCATTCATTAATTTGTTCTGAGTAGACAATCTTCCCAATGGTGTTAGTAACTAATTCAAGTGTGTTTGCATTAGTTGCTGACAAATTTAGAAAAAAAAACAGATTTAGGACTTCAATAATAAAGTGGCTTGGAACTTTTAATCTTCCTAATATAAAGATAACTAAAGCATTTTTTTCATTGCCAGTTTCAGCAAAGACTCTTCAGAATAAGGAAGCACTGTAATATACACTTCAGCACTGTACTGTAGTGTAGTGTACTATACACTTCAGCACTATACTGTAGTGTAGTGTACTATACACTTCAGCACTGTACTGTAGTGTAGTGTACTATACACTTCAGCAATGTACTGTAGTGTAGTGTACTATACACTTCAGCACTGTACTGTAGTGTAGTGTACTATACAATTCAGCACTGTACTGTAGTGTAGTGTACTATACAATTCAGCACTATGCTGTAGTGTAGTGTACTATACACTTCAGCACTGTACTGTAGTGTAGTGTACTATACACTTCAGCACTGTACTGTAGTGTAGTGTACTATACACTTCAGCACTGTACTGTAGTGTAGTGTACTATACACTTCAGCACTGTACTGTAGTGTAGTGTACTATACACTTCAGCACTGTACTGTAATGTTGCCATCAAGTCTCCACTTCCTCTCTGAATAACCTCCCTAATCCTACTGTGAGGGGAGAATTGCTGAGAAAAAGAGAAAGTTGATATCTGCTAATAGCTCATTGTTGCTGTCCGTTGACCCTTCATTGTTTCTAATTTCCTCTCTGTATAGGGTAAGCCATGTACTGTATTTGTGCCTGTTAGGACAAGAAATTGAGGCCAACATAATTTTATTTTGAATACAGAACTGTCTCACTTCCCTGTACTCGCATTTTAGATTCAGAAGCTGCTCTAATTAAACCTCCCTTTAGATCAATGCAGAGCACAGCCTAGTTCCTAGGCTTTCATCATTGACTGGTCAACACCCCATTTCTCTGTATTTATTTTATTTAGAGTATTGTGCAAATATGGTTGAAAATACAGTATCTTGATACAAAAAATATGGCCAGTAAATAGCAGTATTAATAGTCACAACAGTATTGCAAACACATTAAATTATTTATTAAATCAATATTAATAATCTCTCTCAATGTTCAGCTATCCTGTGCCACTCTTTCACTCATTCTAACTTGCAACATTTCCTGTTGAGACACAGAATGATTGTTATCAAGGCAGTACTTTCCTAGAAATACACTTTTATTTCATAGCAATTGTTTAGTAATAGTAATTTAAGGGTTTATTAGACCTGCTTAAAGACTATGAAATCGTTTCTTTTGTGGTCAAAATTATAGCAATGGAGCCAATCGCAGCATGCATTGGACGAGAGGCAGGAATACACCTTAGACAGGTTGTGGTAAATATCTAGTACTTAGGGGACTTTAACAGGAAGCGTTAACATAACTACAATTGAATTACTGCAAATGACAAGATTATTATAATATATTGTTATATAATCTCACATTATACAATACAGCAGTATAACATATTTATGTCATTTCCTTAATATATTCATTTAAAATTCTGACATTTCCAGGATGATTAGGCAATTTCTGTAGTTGTACTACGAGGCTGTCAAACACAAGCATCTCCCCTAAAGAATGGAGCTGATCCTCAGCTGTGTGGCTCTCTGAAGGGTGCCTTTAGTCACAGTGTCAGCCAGTCTAGCCCAGCAGTGATATCACTGGAGGAAAAAGCCAGCCAGTACACCATGGCCCTGCTCTATAAAGCTGTCTTTTATTAAAAACAAGACATTTTAATAATAGTGAAGGACAGCTTGTGTGTCACTGAACGGGGAGAGTGAATCATTTTGAGTGTCAGAGAGCACCCATGCTTCTTACTGTGCATTTGTGTGTCTGTTTGTCTGTCTCTACACGGAGTCACTTCCCCTCTCTCTCACTTTGAGCCGTTTCGGTTAGTAAATGGCAGTCATTTACTTTAACCAAATTAAGGATCCAAATTAACTGCCATGATTTTGAACTTATTCACATCAGAATATTTACTATACTATATACAGGTATATGCAATGAAAAAAATGTTAGTATCTGTAAAAATACATTTTTCTAAAAAACTTCAAGAAACCTTCCTTTTGGCTTATTAATATAATCCAACTGTAGATTCTATGTAGCATAAATACATGCTCAACCCCTTATGTAAAAAGAATATACTGCAGTATATTGTAAATATATCAAAATTATCATCACAATGTATTTAAAATATACTGCAGTATATTACATTTCCGTAATGGAAGCTGCAAGCCAAGCTGGTAATGGCTGTGTAAATATTTTAAGGTAAAAATAAAGATACATCAATTTTATTAATGCGTGATTTATTTTAATTAGATAGATAGAGTATGCATTCTTTTGCTCCACAAATCTACATCATGTCGATTTACAAGACCTAAAATGTCTAGGTGATAAAGGCAGGTGATAAAGGATAGGTGATAAAGGCAGGTGATAAAGAATAGGTAATAAAGGATAGGTGATAAAGGATAGGTGATAAAGGCAGGTGATAAAGGATAGGTGATAAAATAAGGTGATAAAGGATAGGTGATAAAGGCAGGTGATAAAGGATAGGTGATAAAAGCAGGTGATAAAGGATAGGTGATAAATGCAGGTGACAAAGAATAGGTGATAAAGGCAGGTGACAAAAGATAGGTGATAAAGGCAGGTGATAAAGGATAGGTGATAAAGGCAGGTGATAAAAGATAGGTGATAAAATAAGGTGATAAAAGATAGGTGATAAATTCAGGTAATAAAAGATAGGTGATAAAGACAGGTGATAAAGGATAGGTGATAAAATAAGGTGATAAAGGATATGTGATAAATTCAGGTAATAAAAGATAGGTGATAAAGACAGGTGATAAAGGATAGGTGATAAAGGCAGGTGATAAAGGATAGTTGATAAAAGCAGGTGACAAAGAATAGGTGATAAAGGCAGGTGACAAAGAATAGGTGATAAAGGCAGGTGATAAAGGATAGGAGATAAAGGCATGTGATAAAAGATAGGTGATAAAATAAGGTGATAAAAGATAGGTGATAAATTCAGGTAATAAAAGATAGGTGATAAAGACAGGTGATAAAGGATAGGTGATAAAATAAGGTGATAAAGGATATGTGATAAATTCAGGTAATAAAAGATAGGTGATAAAGACAGGTGATAAAGGATAGGAGATAAAGGCATGTGATAAAAGATAGGTTATAAAATAAGGTGATAAAAGATAGGTGCTAAAGGCAGGTGATAAAGGATAGGTGATAAAATAATGTGATAAAGGATAGGTGATAAATTCAGGTAATAAAAGATAGGTGATAAAGACAGGTGATAAAGGATAGGTGATAAAGGCAGGTGATAAAGGATAGTTGATAAAAGCAGGTGACAAAGAATAGGTGATAAAGGATATGTGATAAATTCAGGTGATAAAGGATAGGTGATAAAGGATAGACGATAAAGGCAGGTGATAAATTCAGGTGATACAGGATAGGTGATAAAGGCAGGTGATAAAGCATAGGTGATAAAAAATAAGAGATAAAGGCAGGTGATAAAGGAAGGTGATAAAGGATAGGTGATAAAGGCAGGTGATAAAGGATAGGTGATAAAGACAGGTGATAAAGGATAGGATAGGTGATAAAGGATAGGTGATAAAGGGAGGTGATAAAGGATAGGTGAAAAAGGAAGAAAGTACAAATGTCTGGAAGTCGATTAGAGGATGAAAAACAAATGGCAAGCCAATATTGGGCGATATTCCGAATGTCGGACTTTGCAAGCAGGCCGCATCTTTTCCTACCCTTCAGCTAATCATTTAAACTGCACCAACAAAAATCTATTTGATTTAATGTGTGGCAGAGGCATAATGTAAACTGTAAGCTTCTGTGGATGAGGGCCTATCCAGTGCATGCCTATTAAAATGCATAAGGATACAAATGCTTCTAAATTGGTCTACATAGTGTAATGAAGGCTGCATTTCGATTAGAGAATACATTTTAGAAACATATTATTGTTGGCTTGAAAAAGTGGCTGTGACACGTTAAATTATATTTCACCAGGTGGCCGCCGCGGTGGTACCATGGTAAGAGTTGTACTCCGAGGATCGGGGTTCCCGCCCCGGTCCTGCCAGATCCGAGCATGGCCAGTGCCCTGTGGGAGCGGCAATTGGCGGCTGCTTCCGGGTGGGGGGAGGGGCTCGGAGAGAATCGCTGTGCACAAAAAGGCTCTGGGCGAGTTGGAATCATGGTCAGGAGCTCGAGTAGTCACGCCCTGTAGAGGACGTGGCGTCCTCCTTCCTACTACTGGCTGACAGGATTGTATAGCGGTGGTTCGTGTATCTAGTGGTTGCTACATGGGGGGAATTGAATTAGAATAGGGGTTCAATTTGCTACGAAATTGGGAAAAAAATGGAGAAAAAAAACTCAAATATATTTCACCAAGACAAATAATGGCACATTGTGTATAATTTGGTGACCGACATAGGCCTGAACATGTCCATTCAGGAGAGCAAAGAGTGCGTTTCTCCAGTGAAACACATGGTGTCACCAGCCTGCTTCTTTTCGGGGAGTCACAGGAGAGCAATGAAACGTGGATCCCTAACCGACTTAACTCTCCCGTACCCGAGGTGACACAAATGTCAATTGCAGGTCGCCCTATAGAGCTACCAGCCACAGTTGGCACTGGCATGGTCCGGAGTTCATCCGAGACCACAGGGCTCATACCTGCACCACAGCATGGTGCCTTAACTAAATGAGACACCCAGCAGCCTACACATTTTGATTCTATTGTGACCAGATACATTTTAGCAAGAGAATATGGTATTCTATATTTTGTGAAAATTGTGGACACAATTTCAAATGCAGGCCCATACAGAAATCTTATGCAGGTAAACCCCACAGAGGATACAATCACTCAGAAAGCCAAAATAATGATTTTTACACAGTAGTGGTGAATTGGGACGTTAATGTTAGCCCCCCACAGTCTAAACAGGGTGGTTAACAGTGTACAAGTGTTGAAAACATTTAGATAATTCAATTAAATATGTCCATATATAATTCAACAATTATAAATATATCTTTGTGAAATTGTATATTTATACAATATATTTCACTACTATAATTTATAATTGTGGATTGACTATAGGCCTACAGTGCTGGACCACAGGCTAACAAACTAAGGCTATGTTTTAATCATCCCAGCCACTATGACATGATCCTGTTTTGGTTGTAAAATTGTAAAGCCATGGTTTAACAAAATCATCTAAATAGTAGGCTACCCTTTCAGCTTTGATTTTTACAACACAATAAAAAGAGACCAATATCAGCACAGATACTGAGGCATATTTCCCTGCATAAATTATTCTGTGTCTGTGATGCAACCGTGACAACAAAGCGTCATCAGACTCACATGTGTGCAAGGCCCGGCCCTTTCAGAGGGTAGCCAATCAAATCACTGTTTCTAGCGCAGCAACACTGCCTGCTCAGCACTCAATTATAACCGTCACCTATCTATGAGGAGTCTGCACAGAGACATCTCAACAGACAACAACCAACTGTTATGCATAGATATTATAACAAGCCATTTGCTTAAACCAAGATCCCAGATGACACATTTATATATGAAAGACACAGAGAGCGAGAGAAATATGTCATGCAAATGAAGCATTTTGAATTGAATTGAACTGAGAGAGACTGAACCTACCATCTTAATATCTCTTATATTGCATTCAGCTGAAATTTTGCATTCAATTCACAGATAATGTGTAATATGTGCCTTCCCACGAACATATAACACACGCACATGCACACACACACACACACACACACACACACACACACACACACACACACATGCATACACACTAACAAGCACACGTTCACACATACTCACACACGCAATGATTCAGTTCTCAGGTTAACTGCATGTTAACTGCCCTAATCCACGTTTCCATACTGCCCATTCCAATTTCACTACTATGTGTTCAAACACCTCTCCCAAAAAGCAGCTTATTGCATCCCTTTATTAAATCAAAACCCCAAATCCCATGATCTCTCATCTGGCAATCCAAAACAGACCATCTCTGTGGGGACATCACTATTCATCTCTCTTTTTCTCAATTCAATTGGAATTTACTGGCTATGGGCACACATGTTTACCGGTCTGTAAAACAACAATGGCCAACAGCAACAACTGCTGTATATCAACAATAATCTTTCTCAATTCATTTCCACAGATTGTATTGTAAACCTTAGAGCTTCATGGCAATGTCACAACACTATTTCAACAAGAGTGAAACAAGACAGAGAGGTGGGGGGTGGGGGGGTCTCAAAAACCATAGAACCTCCTAGAAACATCATTTCCCTAATTGCTTGGAGACATTTCCTCTCTTACAGTACAGCGCTTGATTTTTTATGACGGAATCACTGAAGGATGCATTATTATTGCCAGGTGAGTGAGTGCACTGAGAGCCGCTGGGTCATGGTCACTCATGGGCACCAAGAGAAAGATCTCGACACCCCTGAAAATGTGGATGAAGAGAAAAGACACATTGCTTACCTCCACATTGCTTCCCCTTTCCTTCCTCTTCCCTCTCATCTGATTCCTCTCGGTCTTCTCCCTCCTCCGTGTGAGGATAGCATTGTGTTCCGCTATCTGTCCCAGTTTTTTTTTTTTTCCTTCGTTCTTTTTTGACTTGTTGGTTCTTTGCGTCTGTTCCTTCTCTACTGGTTCAGAAATCCTTTGGGGTGAGCGTGCAGGAAGTGCTCATGCTGTCACAATGCTCCGTCATAAGCAGCACGAGCAGGTTGATTTCCTCTCTCGTTCCCCCGCTCTTGTCCTTTCTATTCCATTCACATCCCTCCTTCTCCCTTCACACCACATTGCTGATCTCCCTCCCCCTCCCCTGTTTTCTTTCTCTACCACTCGCTCCGTCAGAGAGGAAGAGATTGCAAGACAGCACTGTGTGGCTGCAGTACTTTCTCTCTCACACACACACACACACACTCTGAAGCTAATGTTTGTTTGACTACAGACTACATCACTTGGAAGAATGAAAGCCACCAGTGACTGTGGACTCTACTTCTACTCTGAGTACTCTATTCAAAGTTATACCTTCCTGTGTTTCACCATCAGCTAATGTACAAAAATACAAAAATGTATCATTTTGTTTCAGTAATTTCCTCCCTACATATCGGTACCCTGGAGGTGCACAGGCTACATTCTCACAGTCTGCTCTTCATATTCTGCTGTAGCAATGGTGCAATATTCTAAGTAATTCAGAGAGCGGTTGCTACATGTCAACAGGGATCCGAAAGCATTTATCAAAATAGATTTCAGTGGGGATCCCCATCTGAAATGGGAAGGTGTACCGCTAGTACACTCATAAAACACCTAAGATTTTAGTCACATTCACAAGTGGTATATTATGAAATTGAGCAATAAATACAAATGCACAGTGACGCAGATCCTCAGCCCCAATAATCACTAAAGACAATGATTCTCTACGCAGTCCAATGACCAGTAAAGAGCAGTGAAACGGTGAGAAGATCCAGGAGAGAAAAGTTGTTTTTCTATTTGTCTGGAGTTTCTCACCCCTTGTTTGTCCCCTACAAAACTTGCTTTCAGCTGGAGTTTGCGATTACCTCCCTTTGCCTGGCCATATGGCACCAACTAGGTCGGGGGAGGGGTAGGTGGCACATGGCGCCGAGACATGGCCTGCAAACACGTAGTGTTTGTGAGTACCAATATGCTGGATTCAAAAAAATGTTGAACAAAGGTGCATTAATTTGGCAATAAATAAGAGTGGCTACTAAACAAAACTGGATATTTTCTATTTTTTTCATGGAGCCTTTTTCAGACACCCACAGAACATAGAAGTGTGTACTTAGCTGAGCTTCCATTCCTACAGCACATCACATGGTTGCATGATTTACTCTGGTCTTGCAGCAAACAGGAAGACCAAGTAAAAGCAACCTATTGGTTCATAGTCTGTATTGATGAACCGACCCTTACATAAACCAATAGCAATTTCCTGAAACTCTACCAACACCTGGTTTTAATCCATGTTAACTCAGCTTGGCTGAAATGATGATGAGCTCTTGGTTTTTTAAAAACTTTCTATCGCATACTTGTTGCTCAATATGTGAACAAATTTGCAATATGACAGAACATCGGAAGTCAACCCTTTCCTCCTCCACTTCCTACAATTTCATTACAGAATATCAGTGACACCTGGTGTTCATTATCGGTAGTACACTTTACAGTGGTTGCTTTGACAAGGCAGCCAGAATATAGTGATGAACGTATCAGTTAGTATTGATTTATAAATTATTGGGTATGTTCACAATAAATAACTTCAATAACAGATTGTTTTCGGTTTTCTTTTTCAGAGGGAGAAACACAGCTGTCTAGTGGCATTTCTGAGGGTGCGTTTGTGACGAGTAATAAATGGGAACAAGGTAAACGTGAATAATACAGACACATTCCAGGGAAGTATGGTTAAATAATATTCAGATTTACTTAAAAAATCAAACTGTACAGGGTCACTAAATGCAAATTCTTGTAACAGTTAAACGTGGCATTTGAAATGATCGCCATATTTCTTTTAATTAAACAACAAAAATGCATTACCATATTAAAAAATAAAACTTTACAAAGTGGTATGTACATTAGAAGTGGTGCCCATCTTACACACATGGGCATCAGTCAGACGGGCTATTCTCACTATGCATCATGCAGCCAAGCCCTTGCAGTTAAAAGTAAGACAGACCTTCATGTGAAACTATTAATTTAGTCATTCCTTTGATCAGGAAACCATTTATTTACATAATGTATTAGTCACTAGACATAATTGAAATATGCTGTTCCCCAATTGCTGACTAAAACGGCCCACTCCTCCCAAAAAATGAATGGTTTTGCTGTAGTCCACAAAGCCATAAAGCCTTATGCGCCCTTTGTGGTGGTGACAGGTGACGGTGACTGATCAGGCACAGAAGCAAAACAATGTTATTTAATCATCAGAAAACAGAACAGCCGAGCAGTTAAAGGATAGGTTGGCCATTTTTCAACCCGGACCTTATGAAAAATAATTATTTTATGTTAGACCGAAAAATGGGTCGCAAACCATTTTTCTATCAGGTTTTATTGAATTCCGCACTTCTGGAAATCCGTTCTCTTGTCTTGGCTTCGTCCACGCCAGAATAAAAGAGAAACTAGTTGACAACAACGCAGCGTTCGTCTTCTTCCATGTGGCTGCTTCCAGATCTACTGCAGAAGTTTACAAATGGTTGGATGTAATGCGGCAATTGTAAGTAGTAGTTCCAAATCAAATGTGGTATTACATGTTCTGAATAAACATTAAATTCCCTAAGAGGTGCACGAGTATACTGTGAGTTTCCCGTTTTCTAAAAGGATATTCCTTGTGGTTTATGAAGGCCTAACTACTTGCCCAATTGAAGCCCACAGAGAAGCTGCGGTTAAAAGGTACATTTCTCGATAATAAAGCCATCAGTGAGGTTGTGCTATGCAAGATTATAAATGATGGGTAACAACCTTTCAATAAGGTCCGGGTTGAAAAATGGCAAACCTATTGTTTAAGTATCTGGTCCTGTTGCAGTAGTGGTGATGGGGGGAAAAAACAAAACAAAACAAAACAAAAAAACCCAGGGCCAATAGGCATATTCACTATATAGGAGGTTCATTCACATTGATTAATGAATGTGGGTGCAATGTCCCAACAACGAAATAAGGACTGTGGTGGAAATGAGCTTTTAATTTAGGGGATTTGGACCGATTCAAACATGGCGATGTGCATTCTTATGGGGAAAGAGAGACTATGATTATATTAGAGTGATGAACACAGCACGTGTGTTACTCTGATCTGAAGAGCCATGGCTTCTCGCTGCAGGCAGGGTTATGGGCGCCAGTGGACGGAGACCTCAGTGGAGCCTCTACCACTTTCCTCTCTTGCTCCAGTCCTTGGGGGTGAAGTGGAGGCATTTGGAGTCGATACGGAGGTGCCGTTTCTCCATGGCTCTCTCGTGCCCATCCACGATGTCTTCCGACAATGTCAGGATGTACTGACCCTGAGCGGAGAAGCATGAGAGGTATATGAAGTCAGCTCAGCACACCGCCTTCAAGTCCCAGAGACACACAACACCCAAACACACCCCGCGCACCCGCGCCCGCAGTCAAATTCTGCAATGCTTTTCAGTCCCGGTAAAGCCGTACAAAGGAATGCTGAGTGACTCTGGAACAAAGGCATTCTGGCCACTCTGGAAAGGACTGAAGTGGCTTTTTCAAAGTTGTGCAAACTACACTAAACGGAACACGTGCATCAACGGCCATTTGAATACCCCCCTGTGTAACAGGAGTGGAAATGGCCCAAACTCCCACACCTTGTAGTAGTTGATGAGGTTGAGGTACTGCAGAGTGGATATGACGTCCTCCTTCTTCACACTGGTTATCTCGCTGATCTCGCTGCACACACACGCACACGCACACACACACACACACACACACAGAAAAGAAAAGAATCGCAATCAATCGCCATAATAATTAACTATCATTATGCGCACACCAATATATACTCTCTATGTTATACAGAGATCAACAGGTTATGTAAACCAATTACATTTACATTTCAGATAGAAAGGATGGTTCAGAGACAATTGTCTAACTGGCAATGGATTACAAATGACAAATGATTTGATGCAGCAAGCAAATTAGCTGACTAGCTAGGAATATACAGCTCTGGAAAAAATGAAGAGACCATGGATACAATCAAATGAAAGCTGACAGTCTGCACTTCAACCTCATTATATCCTTTCAAACTCAAAGTGCTAGAGTACAGAATCAAAATAACAACGAGACACCTGATCATTTTGCAGTGGTCTTTATTTTTTCCAGAGCTGTACATAAACATCTGCTCAAGCTCAAGCAAATGCCTCAACTCATTGGACGGCACTTCATCCTAAAGCAAGACAATGATCCAAAACATACTTCTAAAGCAACAAAGGAGTTTTTAAAGCCAAAAATTGGATAATTCTTGACTGGCCAAGTCAGTCACCCGATCTGAATCCAAATGAACATGCATTTTATATGCTGAAGAGAAAACTTAAGGCAACTAGCCCAAAACAAGCAGGAGCTGAAGATAGCTGCAGTACAGGCCTGACAGAACATCACCAGAGAAGATACTCAGCACCTGGAGATGTGTCTATGTGTCACAGACTTGAGTGCATGCAAAGTACTAAACATGACTACTTTCATCTACATAACATTAATATGTCCCAAACATTCTGGTGCCCTGAAATGGGGGGCTATGTATAAAAAGTGCTGGAATGGGGGTCTCTGTGGCGTAGCCTGTAGAGCACTATCCACATCCACACTTGTCCAATAAAACTGAACCCTCTCCCCCTGGAATTTCTACCAGGTGAAACAAAAATATCTAAAAATACCATTAAATAAAAGATGAGCACACTGCACTTTAATGATGATTACAAATCTAGAATTATGGAGTACAGAAATTATACATCTCTGTCCCAAACATTAGCAAAATTTCTGCATTTGCAATTGTATTTTCTAGAAAAGACAAAAAGAAATGACAACACAGATTACCACTCATAATATCAGCCCAATGATCAGCAGCTAAAATGGATGAAATACTTGCAAACGCACTTGATGGTGATCTGTGGCCTCTCCCCATTGTCAGGCTTGAGGTCCATGAGAATCTCCAAGATGGTCTGGGACCAGTAGCTGCGGTAGGACAGCAGGCCCAGGTCTGACAGGGGCTTCTCCGGGGTTCCCGTCTTTCCTTCCACTTTAGAGAGCTCGTAGCCTGAGCAGAGAGACACGCGTGACTTGGGAGAGCTCGTAGCCTGAGCAGAGGGACACGCGTGACTTGGAAGAGCTCGTAGCCTGAGCAGAGGGACATGTGTGACTTCAGCCAAAATTAACACACAAACAGCAGGGCCTGTGCAGTTTTAACTCATTTTTAACAGAAGAAGAAGACTTGAAAATAACATGAATGTCATGACAAGCATAGGGTTGGGCGATATGGCCAAAATATCATATCATTGACGGTATGAGGGCATTTGACTGTGTTTGGTTTTCTAATGCAAATTACACGTTTTTACGACAGTATTGCAAAACTGCATACCGTTGCATGAATTCATGCCGGTATACTGAAAAATACAGTACACCGCCCAGCCCTAGACAACCAATGAACAGTCCTTTATGTCAGCACACTCCTATCAACACTGGTCTTCACTGGACCGATTCTTTCAGAAATAACATCAAAACATATGGGGCCTGAGCCCACAATGGGTTATTAAAAAGAACTGAGCCTGACCACGCTGCTACATATTGATTCTGAATGTAAGTTATCGAATGCCACCTGAAGATGCACAAGCACAAAGCCTCGGAGGCCAAGAAAACATTCTGTAAAATAATATATAAAGCTATATGGGACTCATTACAGACTTACTGAATTCAATGAGCAGTTTCCCATATCCTCTCCTTTGGTAGGGAGGCAGGGTCAGGATGCAGGCTACATTGTAGTCCTCTGTTGACTCCTTCTCCTGTAAACATCACATAACAATTGTGCATGCACGTTATTAACTATATCACTGTGGGAAAACAACTATACATTACGCCTGCAAAGGTGCAGAAGTTACTGGCATATTTGAGTGTTGGTAAATGGCTTGAATGTCACAATTCCTAAATCGAACAAAGTCAATAGGTTACAGTATGGACGGTTACCATGGATACTCAACTCTGGACCTTGAATCCAAGTCCAGCCCTGGTTTTCTTTTCTCCCAGGCAATTAACAGAACAAATAGTGCTACCGATTGGCCAAACTGTCTTCACACCTGACTCCAAGGTAAAGGGAAGGTAGAAAACCAGAAGTTCTCGGCCCTCCGGGACCGTGACTTGAGTAACACTGCAGTATGCCATTATGCAGCAAGGATATGCCAGTATGCAGTATGCCATTATGTAGCAAAGATATGCCAGTATGCAGTATGGCAGTACATAGCAAAGATATGCTAGTATGCAGTATGGTAGTACGTAGCAAAGATATGCGAGTATGCAGTATGGCAGTACGTAGCAAAGATATGCCAGTATGCAGTACGTAGCAAAGATATGCCAGTATGCAGTATGGCAGTATGTAGCAAAGATATGCCTGTATGCAGTATGCCATTATGTAGCAAAGATATGCCAGTATACAGTATGACAGTCCGTAGCAAAGATATGCCTGTATGCAGTATGCCATTATGTAGCAAAGATATGCCAGTATGCAGTATGACAGTATGTAGCAAAGATATGCCAGTATGCAGTATGACAGTACGTAGTTCAAGATTTGTATATTGATGACTTGGCGGGAGGTTCCAGTACCTTGGAGAAGTAGCCCACAATGTGAAAACCCTTGCAGTCATACTCTGTCATCACATAGAAGAGGAAGGGGTCGGTATCATAGTACAAGGTCTTGTGGTCCAGGAAGCATTTAGCCAGCAGACACAGGTTCTGAGAGTATGTCTTCACAAAAACACAGAGAAAACAGATTGAATACTGCCAGCGAGAGGCTTCCATGTTTCTGCTAATTAAAACTAAATATGACAGCCCATGTCATCGGACCCAAAATCTCAAAATGGACAACCAAAAGACACCAAGATGTATGTTTTCTGCAAAGGATTTAAGAAAATACCAGTGAAACTGTGTTACTTCCTGCAAGCTCTTTTAAAATTATCATCAAATTCCTGGAATAGGTGGGCCCCACCATTCAGCAAATATGATACGTCACCTACCTAATACCATTTATTTAAATCTCTGGTGGGGAAAATGAAAATAGCTATTAACATTTGCTCTTAAGAGAATGTTTACCTTGATGATGTTTAAGAAGAAGGAAGCATTCACCAATACATTTACTTCTAGCTCCCACAAGCATACCATTTTCCCATTACAATTAAATCAGCAGAATGACATCATTGCTCCTTTGGCTAAAGGAGAAAAACAGTAGCTATCACAAGTCTGAAGATAATTTATTCTAAATAGTGAATAGAAATAGTGAAGTGGGCAAGGTGTTCAGTCCACAGAACAAAAGATCATACATATCTTCAGCTTCATTAGCACTGAGCTATATCCACATTTCATGACAAGCTCCACATCAGCCTGGAAACATGAGGTGTCAGAGCACAATCACCTTGTTTTTCCGGCCATCGATTTCGAAGAAGGAAATGGTGCCCTTACGGTAGATCTCATTCCCTGGTGGGTGCCGTAGGTTGCACTTAGTCTGGTTAAAGAGAGAGGGGAAATGAGAGATGGACAGGAGGAACAAATTCAACCAATATTCAGGTCAATCCAATCTATAATTTGTGTACAAATGTCAACTGGGTTTTTTTCACCACTGTCTATAAACGGCTGACATTGTGTAACTCAGTGTTTTTCAACCTTTTTTGAGCCAAGGCACATTTTTTACATTTAAAAAAATCCTGAGTCACACCACCAACCAAAAGTGTTACAAAATGACACATTTACAATGACAATTTAGTCTCTCAGGAGGCACACCTGACGATCTCTCACGGCACACTAGTGTGCCGCGGCACAGTGGTTGAAAAGTGTGAGGTCAGCCGGAAAATAATTTCACACAAAAGCATCTATATAACTAGTCAGGCTCCACCACAGGAGCTGGGGTGAGACATAGGTTTTAATCGGTCTCTGTAAAAATGTTTTGAAATGTTGAGATTACGCTTGTTACTGTTCCATGGGACCAGACGTAGCTCCTCTCACCAGATGCCTCTGCAGACATTTGAGGCTCTTGAGGTACTTGAGGCAGAACTCGCAGAGGTACAGGATGGGCAGGGCGGTCAGCTCCTGCGGGTATGGGGAGAAGTACCAGGGCTTTAGGCGGTGGCGGCCCAGCTCGATGCAGTCGATGTTCTTCATGCGCGTGATGATGTCGTCATGACTGCGGTCAGACACTAGGCTGCCTGTCATGCGAGGGGCGGTGGGGATGCCATCGGAGCTGTCCTGAGAGTCCTGGGGGTGAGAGGTGTAGGGGGTTTTAACAGCCAAAACGCAGCCAGAGACACGGCAATAATCCTGAATATTTACACAGTGTAGAGGGAACGGTTTTCTTTACCTCATCCGTTCCTCCGCAATTCGCCTTCCTCTTTCTGCCTGGTTGCGAGGAAATGAGGGGACGGGCTGTACCATTCTGGAGACATAATGGGGGGCAGGAGTAGTGGAAGATCTCAACAACATCTCAACAATAAAGAAACAAATAAACACGAGTCTGAACAGTGCTAATGGGTGTTGGGAATACCGTGGTGAGGGAGGTGACCTGCTCATGGTCATCCCGGGTATTACACTTTTGGGCGAAGGTGTTGGTGTCCCTCACAGCTGGATAGAGAGCAGCCTGGGTGGTTTCTGTGGAGCTAGGCAATGATGGCACAGGTGTGGCCAGGGACACTGTCACCGATTCAGCTTTCCGCTTCTGAAACAAAAATTTATACCGATTTTGCCACTTTTCAAAAGCAAGACTGGATAGAAAAAAAAATCGATAAACAAACTGTTCGACCGTGGCTGTTAAAGCCACTCAACGTAAAGTGGCAGAATCAAAAGCATGTTGTGTCAGTTGAAAACTATTTGTTACATCCACCCTTTCCTCTGTCACCTGATGCTTCAAGCAGTCAATGTTCTCAAATTCAAGTTGTTGAGTTGTGTGGGTTCATGAACCATCTGAGGAGGGCACAGCTTTGTACTTCTCTCAAATAAAACACTGAGTACTTTCTGTACTAAAAAGGTGTCAAATATCTGCCTATTTTTCAGAGCAACTAACAACATAAAAGGTCCACACAAAAACTCCAAAGCATATGAAGTGTAATAAATAATGGAAAATACAATGGCTCTTATCTGTAAAGATGACAGATTATCATGCATCAAACTGCACTGTGACGACGTCATGGACTTATATTACCACGGTAACATTTACAACCAATCAATTTTACAAGGCTCACAGTTCAGATGACACTTCAATGGCCAGTTACATTTTACACAAGGGATTCCGTTGGGCCATCTCCAAGCGGAATGTTAAAAACATTATAAATATGAGTGTCATAAAATTTGTCAAAGGTCTACTTACTTAAGCTGTTCCATGCCCTTTTTAATATGATGGGAATAGGTGACTAGAATGTCTATTCAGTGTACAGCTTGTTGTTAAATACAAATTCACTTGTGAAAATAAAAGATGTATTGAAGCTCAACTTATTACTGTACTTGTATCCATTCATTGCTTCAAACACTACATACTTAGCCATTTCAGCACATGCTAACAACATTCTAATGGTTTTGTAGAAGGAAGAATAAAGTTTGTTCAACATGGTTATTATATCCATGTCAATGTAAAAGCATGCCTTCGGTTCATTAGGATACTAATAATTCCTTTTTGAATTTCATTTTAGTGTACAGTTTAGACCAAAAAAAAAGAGGTCAAATTATATAAAACAATGAGAATGTTTTAAAAAGTTACAAAGTTCAATTTAACTGAATTCAAATTCAAGGCTATAACCTGAACACATTTTTAAAGCCGTTTTACCTTGAAAAGTATCATTCAAATGATGGCAGAGACTAAAAGGAGGGAAATGGCAATCAGTATTGATTTACTTATGATATAGAGCCATTTTGTAACTGTATGAAGCAATTCGATGCATTTCACACATATACAATCAAAACTGCTGGTATTCTTTAAGCCACAGAAAAGCTTTCAGAAGATGTACAATGAAGTACAAGCGCACATACTAACTGCAGTGAAATCCAAGCGCTCAGATCCAAATACTTTGACAAAGCCAGTTTCAAAAAGTTAGTCTGCCCAAGGACATATTCTGAGACTCATTTGTTCTAACCCAGTGGACATGACCACAGATCAGTGAAAAGGAAATGGATAGCGGGAATTTGTACCGTTGAGGGGATGGTCTTGCCTCTGGATGGAGCTGTAGCAGTCGGGAGGCTGAGATCTACACTCTTCCTCTGAATGTACATGGAGAGGGGGAGTTAAATGTTGCTTCCCCCCCCCCCCTTTAAAAACTCTAAACATATGAATCTGGTGCGCTTCATGCTACACGTGAGCCAAAGAGATTAAATTGTCTCGAATGTTTCTCAGAAAACAAGAAATTGCCAAGTCAAGTCACACTCTAAACTCATAAATAAATAACTTTAAAAAACCTTAGGTTGAGAGTCGCTGTATTGGTAGAACTTTAAAATTCAAAATGAAATGTGTCCGTGTTGATACGACTACATCTCACCTTGTTTGGGGAATTTAAAAAAATAAAATGACCCTCTATACATTTCAAATGTAACAAACGATTAGAAAACCATAGATAAATTCAATACCTAAAAGGAGCAATATTATTATTTTTATGACATTACTAAACCTTATATATAAAAAAGGGGTGGAGAATCTTATCCAAAAAGGGCTGGTGTGGGTGCATGTTTTTGCCTGAAAAGGGCCGGTGTGGGTGCAGGTTTTTATCTGAAAAGGGCCGGTGTGGGTGCATGTTTTTGTCTGAAAAGGGCCGGTGTGGGTGCATGTTTTTGTTTGAACTTATCAAAGGTCTTGATTTAAGACCATGTTTAGTTAATTAGTTGAATCAGGTGTCTTAGTGCTGGGCTAAATCAAAATCCTGCACCCACACCAGCCCTTTACAGATAACATTCCCCACCCCTGATCTAAACCTTATGATGCATATGTTGTGACCAAATCATTTTGTTATATTACAACATATTAAGGGGGCTTCGCTATATAAGTTTGAAGACAATTTCCTTCAGGTATACTCCCCGACTAAACAAACAATGAGCTTAAAATGTGTCAATTCAGCAAACTGCTAAAACTGCTTCTTTTAAATCAAATTAATACACAGATGACAGCCAAGCCATTGTGTGCAGGTTTTAGCACGTTTCACAGGCCCAATCCACAAAGTAATGAATCACTCGGAATGCACCACAATTACACAGATGCTCAACTAACAGTCACAATTTAGAATAATGTCCTCATATAGAATATACAGACTCATCAAGTTTGCACGCACGCGTGCCATTACAGTTCAATAGCTGGGAGCGTTATGAGGAGGGGCCAGCTCAGGCCTGGCCTACCGCGGGGTCTCTCTCAGGGGAACTGGGCCGTGACCCTGG
Source organism: Ilyophis sp. 1 JC-2022 (assembly GCA_022702515.1). Lineage (NCBI taxonomy): Eukaryota > Metazoa > Chordata > Actinopteri > Anguilliformes > Synaphobranchidae > Ilyophis > Ilyophis sp. 1 JC-2022. The sequence goes on along the minus strand of CM040401.1, from coordinate 31,762,675 downwards.
GAGGCCATTCTTGGTTGGCGTCTTTGCCTCCTTTTTAGGAAGCTGTAGTTTGTTCATGTCCAGCCTCTCGGGGGTCACCCATTCGTCCAGACGCTTGTTGACTTTTCACGGGCGCGCACAAAAAACAAACATGAATTACTCTAAAACTGTGATAGCTTCATACAACTGTAACAGTTTATTTATGTTATAGAAATAGTACTCCAAAGAATTATAATTAGTGTTGCTTACAGAGACAAAGATTTCAAGCCACGCTATTCACTGTAACTGCAGACTGGTAATTGTACAGTGAACCAGTGGAGAGTACTCACAGTCAATGTAGTGGACATAGTATAGTTTTCTCCCTGGGATATCTTTAACGCTCAGAATTTCTGCCAATGCTGAGGGGAAAAAAAAATAAGACAATGTATCGTTACAACAAAACAACAATTAGGTGACGGTAGAGTAGCTAGTATCTTTAAAATTTCCTATGTAGCTAGATATCAGTATCTCTACTCGTGACCATTTAACAGGAGTCCAGCAACTGATGGACAGCTAGCCAGCTGCCCTAATTCATGGGACAAGTCAACATGTTATTGAGCCATGTTAGTTTGCTAAAATAAAGACTTTGATCACAATTATTCTTTTTGATGGTAATCAAATGATGGAAAAGAGAATAAAAGGTTCAGAGGGAAATGGCAATCAGCGTGCAACAAAAAAAGGTGTATGAATAGGCTCCTATTTGGTGAAATTGTGGACAGACACACGGCCGCTAAAACAAACTATTTTGTAAATAATAAAGAATTCAAAGACAAAGCAGAGTGGCCCAGACACCCCTCACCCAAGCAACTTCCTCCAACTCCTCTCAGGGAATCCCAAGGCAACCCCAGGCCAGCTGGGAGATATAATCCTCATATAGAATATACAGACTTATAAAGTGTGTGTGTGTGTATATATGTGTGTGTGTGTGTGTGTATATATGTGTGTGTGTGTGTGTGTGTGTGTGTGTGTGTGTGTATATGTGTGTATCCTGGGTCTGCTCCGGGTCTCATCCCAGCTAGACGTGCCCAGTATACCTTCATAGGGAGGCACCCAGAGGACATTGTTACATTGATTACGAGATGTATTCCGGTCACTCACCCACAGCTTGTGAGAGTAGGAATGAAGATTGACCGGGAATCGAGAGCTTTGCCTATTGGATCAGCTCCTTCTTCACCACCACCGTCCGGTACAACACCCGCATTACTGCAGCCGCTGCACCTAAACGGCGGTCAATCTCCTGCTCCCTTTTACCCTCACTTGTGAATAAGATAAGTTCAAGAATAAGAGATACTTGAACTTCTCAACTTGGGGCAATTATTCCAGCACAATGGCTTCCAACAATTTTGTGGACTATATACAGGATGATGACACTTTCCGAGAAGGCTACAGTTTTGAGCCTGAATACTGCTCATGCTGTAGCCCGACCGGGGACTACATTACATTACATTATAGGCATTTAGCAGACGCTTTTACCCAGAGCGACTTACATACTTCTTATTACATTTATCCATTCATACAGCTGGATATATACTGAAGCAATGCAGGTTAAGTACCTTGCTCAAGGGTCCAACGGCAGTGTCCTACCTGGGAATCGAACCTGCAACCTTTCAGTTACAAGTCCAGTTCCTTAACCATTATACTACACTGCCGCCAACGTGGTGCAGGTGTAGTAACTGTGCAGGTACCTGGTATATGCACAGTAGTTTGGGGCAATATCTCTGCTCTCACTACAGGTATAAAGTTGGCTGAAAGCTCATTTTAGGAAGACAGCTACTCTTCTACAGACCAAACATGTTTTTTTTTTGTGGAATTCCCCTTTAATTTGATCAGCACAATGTGAATTTGGGAATTTTATTATTCATGGAAGGCATACTAGCCATTTCTGACAAAGTGACTTAAGAGGGTAAATAATCCCTCAACATGAAAAGCACCTAACGTTAATTAACGAAAGCTTGTCAAATTTCTGGGATTGCAATCTGAAGTTGAGAACCACTGTCTCAGGCTACCTAAAGCAGGGGTCCTGGAGAGCAGATCTGTGAGCTCAGCCTGAGCTGGCTTTTGTTCTTCTGTTTCAATTGCCTTAGTTTTAGTGTTCTCACAGCTCTATAAATTACGCTGGTGCGCATCTGTATTTTAGAAATGTAAAATATTTAGGATACAATTGCAATCTGCTGCTGAATGTTAGCTGGTTCTTATACAAATGTCAGATCAAGTTATGATTGAGCTAATTAAATAATTAAGAGCATACGTTTGAAAAAAAATCCTGTAACGGATCGACCCTTGTTGTGCACCCCTGCTCTAAAGCAACATCCATCACTAGACATGGTGTCTTGCGGGAGTACACTGCGTGAGCGGTAGATGTTTTTAGCTTGGTAGCTAACTAGCGATCAAAAATAATCCTACTCACGCCACTCGTCTTCGTGCTCCTGATTTTTTCTAAGAACTGGAAGGCGACATCCCTCGACAATTTCACCCTGAAGGTAAATCATAAGGTTTTAAAAGCCAGTTACCACAAATAATGGCCAATATTTAGTTGCAAATAAACATTTGAAGACTGACTTACCGAGTCGGCCATATTCATCGCTACTTCTTCTCCTTATTTCTAGATTTATGCTTTATTGATTCCGCACATACGCATTACTGCCACCTATAGGACCGGCTGACAACAAAAACCCATCTCAGCGAAGAAAAGAAGCCGTTATGTACGAAAAACGGAGTGAAGTCATACAGTCAAAACTGCCTGTATGCTGCCTCACCAACAACACTCATCACGCCATCCAGCAAACATCCACCGTCACCCTTCTATCCACCACCAAACCTCAGTATCTATCTACTTATAGGCTAATACAGATAATGTACTGAGTTTTATAGAGACTACAGCTCAATTTTATAAGCTGGATAGGCTACTTTAACAACCTATTTATAGTGTGATTTTATTTTATCATTTGGCTTGTTATAGTTTGGTGTCTGATTGCTTTCCCACCTCATAAAAGTGCTATACAAACATATCATCATGAAAACCCATTCATATTCATAGTTACAGTGTTACATGCTTTGCAATATTGGTTTGTTTCTATTTTATTAGCAAGCTGATTCTGCACATGACAGCCATTTGTCTGGCAATATTTTTAAAGAGTAAATAAAAATATTATTTTCTTGTCTCATAAGTGGCATATGACACTAAAGTTACGTTGTTTCTGAGTAATGGGACACACAATCACTTGAGAGTAGGCCTGTCAAGTTAAAAAATATATATATTTGAGGTCAGATCCTGTCTGGTAGGCTATGCTATTTTTTCTACAGACAAAATAGTTTCTGTTTACTAAACATATCAATAATAACCTTTGTTCTGTAATCAATACAATCATCACGGCATTTTCTATTTATTATCTATTTCTTCATTTATTTATTTGATGGAAACAGAAATAGAAAAATGTAGAATGTACACATCCACATATACTATAAAAAAGTTGTGAAGTCAAAATATTAGTAATTACTTGTCATAAGAAAAACTGCTAAACAAAAGCACAATTAACAAAGCAAATTAAATCATCAAGACAACTTAAGGTGACATATCACTGGTTAAACATCTCACCCTTTTTCATCAAATCTAGGTCTGTTACATATTTGCCTCACACAGAAAACATTTGACCAAAGAATATTTACAAAATTGCACTCATCATCCCTGGCTAAAGGGATAAATCTTTCACAATAAACCTCATGTGATTAATGGACTTCTACTGATTTCTGATGATGAACTGGCTCATGTTGGATGTCAGATTAGAATGAGTGAAAATTATTAGGGGAGTTCATCAACAGTTAGAGGGGCAGTTCACCCAGAAATTTTAATTTGATGTTTCTACATACCTGGAGTGCTATCTATCCATCCAGGTAATTTTGCTGAGAACTCACTAGTTTTGTAAATATCTGCTGCAGCTCACTGTGATATCACCCTGATAGAACAGATCTCAACGGGTCCAAAGTTTGTGGCCTCAAACCACCAAAAATATACATTTGAAAAAATCAACAGCAACATCTTTTTCCAAATATAATGACAAATTTACACACAAACATCCACAGAAATTATTGTCCATGTTTTTCTTTCAAAAATTACTTTCTACCGAAGCACACCAACTGTGTATCCACGCAAAGAATCAACCAAAGCATGGCAGTATTCTGGGGCTTATGTCAACAAAGTACGCCCTAGAATAATTTCTTCGGTTGACTGGCGTGAGGTCCGTTATATTGGGGTGATGTCAAGGTGAGTTGCAGTGGATATTTACAGTGAGTTCACAACAAACCTACCTGAATGGATAGATAGCACTCCGGGTATGTAGAAATATTAAAATATATATTTTTGGGTGAACTGCCCCTTTAACAGTAAACTGATAAGTGAGATAAGATGCCAACTAAAAAAACAGTGATAACACAAATAGGCATCCTGTTATTTTCTGGGCACATCATCAACAGTTATGTTTATCTATGTGTGACTTTGCTTGCATCATTGAAAATTATGTGGTTTTATTGATGTTAATGGCAATTTGCTGATGAATCACCTATTAAATTGCCAATTAATTAAAATTAATTAATTAAACCAATGTGCAGCTTTGTCTTCAATTTTTGATCATTTAAGTTGTGGGCATGAATGTCAGAAAAATTATTTTGTAGATTATTTCAGCTCTAGTGCTGAGCCATTCATACAAGTTAAGCAGGTCAGTTGTGGTTCCTGGGCCATAATTTAGGGATCTCTGGTCTAAAACAATGGACTGTTCTTATTTCTTTAATTTTTAATAGGCTGTATTGTGCTTGACCTGACCAATTGTAAAACTGTTTCAACCGAATTTACTTACTACAATGTAAAAATACAGTTGCCTGACCACAGAAGAGAAATTGTAAGAATTATATTAGAACAGAAACAACATCTCATAATAGCAAATATCTTACTTAGTCCAACATACAAGTTATAGCACATTTTGGATTCCATATGTTGTCCACAGAATGGTTGCATGTGACCACTTTGTGTCTTGTGCTGTACATGCAAGACAGCTTGTGCATATTTGTACTTTTGGGCAGCCACACCAGTACAAATGTAACATAATGGAGAACAGCAACTTAAATAAATAAACCTTTACAAAAACTTGCATCAACTATAATAGAAATCAGGAAGTATTCTTATCTTTAAATTCATAATTCTATACTTCTCTCAAATTACCCTACTTTCATCCCTTTCCTTCATTTCCAACACATGTATCTCAGTGATCTGCGCTTGAATTTTCCCCTTGGCTTTGTGGGGGTGGCTCAGTGTCCAGTCTGCTTTGTTTAGCAGGCAGGCTGTGGTCGTGGGCTTTGCGAATGTGTCGATACAGGTCCCCAGACTGGGTGTAGCTGCGGTAGCAGTAACGGCACTCGTAGGGTCGCTCCCGCGTGTGGACAATAGCGTGGCGCCTCAGGGTGTAGGCACAGGAAAAGGTCTTCCCACAGGTGGCACAGGTGGGGACATCTTCTACGTAGGAACCCAGGGAGTCCTGGAAGTCCTGGAGATATATGGGCTGCTGGTGGGACTCTTGTGAGGGAATGTGGTGAGAGGTGGATGTGAAGAGGCTTGGGGGGAAAGATGGAGAAGTGGAGGCAGATGTGGTGGGATTGGAGCCCTGGGGAGAGAGGGGGAAGGGGAGGGCCTCCTGATGGTGTGAGAGATGGAGTTGGTGCGGGTGAAGAAACTGAGCTCTGTTGAGATCCTCATCTTGGCTGTCTTTGTCATCAAACTCACCACTTCCCCCTCTTTCATTCTCTTGCTCTCTCTCTCCGCTCTCTCCGACTAACATTCCTTCCATGTCATCCAGCTCTTCATCTGAAATAATGATGGCCTCAACCTTCACCTTCACCCCATTGTCATTCTCATCTGCTCCCTCAGTTCCTTTCCAAATTGTCCCTGTCAAATTGTGCGAATCTATATTTTCAAAAGGGCTCTTCGTCTCTCTCTCTACTCCTAAAACAAGTTCCTCAGACTGGACCTGGTGTAGGCTGCAAGGCTCGGGGGACAAGGGCAAAGGCTGAGAGTGTGGTAGAGGGCTATTGGGCCTGTGGGTAGGTGGCTGAATAACAATAGGTTCTGGAGTCTGAACTGGCAAAGTGCCTTGTGTTAGCATCATGGCATCCTCACTGGAAATCACCAAGCTTGCATGAACTGGACTGGCACAGCTACTTTTTCTTGTGTGTGTTAATGGGACAGAGGTAATTGTCACTGTCTGTGTCTCAGAATTTGAAATAGGGGTTAACAATCTTCCTAAGGAGGATGAGGAGGAAGAGGAGGATGAAGGGTGGTTGTTGGAGACCACTTCTGTGGAACTGCAGGGACTACCTAAGGTAGACTCCCCCTGGCTGTGAGATCTTGGATGGACTACAGCACAAAAACCAACTCTGGCTGCTCCAGTATCCCCAGTAAGGAGAGAGTCCATTCCTGGTTGGGTGGTGTCAGCCACATCAGCACTGGTGGAACCAGTGAATCTGTCAGGGTTGGAATTAGTGAACTCCTCTTGCTGTTGTTTTGCCTTTTCTGGAGGGGAGAACTGATGAAGGTGGGAATACTGGATTGTGGGTGTTTTCCCAGCTCCTGTTGTTGCTTCAATCACATCTCGCCCAGAGTCCTCTCCTACCTCTCTGAGCAGCACCCTAATTCCACAACCACCATCTCCCACCATCACGCACTCTTCTTCCGCTTTAGTACTGTCTGCCTCAGCCAGCCCCCGACCTTGCAGCCTCTTTTTACACACCCTCACAATGTCATTCATGTGCAGGAAGCTTGCAGCCGCCAGCAAATCCTCTGGCGGGGGCTGGGTGACGAGCCTAAGAGTCCCCTCATACATGAAGTCCAAGAGAAGCCCGAAGGCCATTGGGGTCACAATCTCCCCATTTATGGTAACGGTTTCAGTCTTGCCCAGGGGTTGCTCAGAAAAGAACATGTGAAAGAATGGGGAGCAGGAGGCCAGGATGGCTCGGTGGGCCAGGAAGCGACTGGACCCAACCTGCACGGTGCAGTCACACAGGAACCCCTGTAGGCGCTGGGCCCGCAGGCTACCCAGGAGCTGCCGGCTATGCTGAGGGAACTCCATTGCCATTACGAGGACAGTGACGTAGAGAACACACTGATGAATTCAGAAGGAATGCTAAAGTAGTGTGAATGTTGATTGTTAGGGACTGGTTGCAGTGAGTAGTGGGTAAAATGTCATACAAATATCGGGAAGATGGCAATGTGTAAACTGAAAGGAACAGCGAGATCAGAGAGGCTGGAGGATTATGTGCAAAGTAGCATCATAGGAGAGACATAGTCCTGTGCAGAATAAGCAGCCTCAAATGCTTCTCTTTCTGTTTCCAAGGAGACTGCGTTGCTTTGTGTGGTAAGGGCTTGTGGTAACTCAGGTTAGGTTAGTCTCCTCATTCCTATCTCTCCTTGCAGACAAGTGAAGAAGTTTGATGCATAAACCTGAAAAATAAATTAACAATTATTAATAAATAACCTAATTATGTGAGCACCATGCAACTGAAAAAAAAATAATTCAAAAGTTTTTTTTTTTTTTAACCCACCTCATTGATTGAACCCTGCCTTTCAAAACTTCCCATCTTGACGTGCCTTATACAATTTAAAATGACCTTAGCACCAATTCCCCTGGGAATTGGAATGGGTGGAATGGGGAAAAGGATGGGTTTTGGATGATGTATGTTGACCTGAAATAAAAATTTTCAGTGATATTCTGGCATCATCTTCCAAATTAATACCGTGGGTATGACCACATATTCGTGCTCTAGAATTATTACACGATCAATTTAATAGGTGAATGTAGCCCATTGGTTTAATCATTGAGAATCATTATTCAATCATTATTATAACTGAAATTACATTCAGCACAAACAGAAACAGTCTTGCCTGGTGGAATCCGTTACTGTCTGCTGTCCAGCAGGGAAGAGCTATTTTGTGAATAAGCCACTGCTCATCACTAGCTAGCTGATAGGCTTATAGATCTTCGGACAATTGCATATCACTAAGAATGCACAGCATGGTACACCAGCTAGACGGGAAATTGTCTGGCATCAGCTGTCTGCAGTAGCAGGCAGCCATTCTCAACGATAGCTACCTGTGTACACATGCATGCAGCTACATAAAATGCTGCTTGCTGCTAAGCGCAAACCTTTCATCGTCATTTCAAAAACGGCCTCTCGTGGGCACGGCCAGGGAAAAAGGTAGCCTTCGAAAAGAGTCCCAATACAACGACATCGTCTCTATGCGATTTAAGTTAATACAACGTCAACTAGAATTGTCACCATCACTCACCGCAGTGTTAGCCGTTTTACTTGCTTCTTCCGTGAAAATACGGCATGATCCCCATCGGTTCTTAACCGCCACTCTGATTGGCTCGGTCCACGTTGCCTATGAATTCCGATGTCACTATTCTAAGAAATTCCAGTAAATTAGAAAATCCGTCCTGACCAATTACGACACAATTGCTTACATAGACATCATTATGTTACACGGGGGCGCATAGTTTGACAGCAACGGTAACGGAAGCCTTGGTGTCATGGTATTTACAATGATCTTGAATACATTTGTTTTCATAATGGGTGGAGCATAGAGACACAATGAAGGAACGACACAATAATGAACTAGCCTGCTGTAGGTTAGCCTACATATCATCGCATATAATTTAATGGCTCGACCTTGCCACGTTTAATAACTGGGTTATTTCGTTTAAAAGTGTTAACCGCTTAGGCAATTCCAAAAAATATATGTGAGAAGTCCAATTCATTGCTTGGTATAGTTCAATCAGCCATTAACTCTGAGATCACAGATTTTGCAGAGCCAACATTTTAGAATAGAATAGAATAGAATAACTTTTATTTCCCACTAGGGAACTTCAGTTGTAGCCCCAGCAACAACAAAAAAGACACCGACAGTGGGGCAGACCCACAACACACTAACATATCAAACAAAGACATCCAACAGAATCATTACATCAATCAAGTGAATTAAAGTGCAATACAGCCATGATTAAAAATAGCCCCCGCTGTCCAGTGTCACCAAGCACATCATGTAATAATATAAATTCAGGCAGCCCACAGATCAGCGTGAGAGGACGTAGTTCAGCCTCACCTGAACGTTTGTGTTATACTAATAGTGTTTCCCAAAGTGTAGTAGCCTACCCGCAGGTGTATTGCGAAATGTCTTCGAGGGTACGCGAGTAGGTTTAATAATAGCTGGTCTTACAATGCCAAACATTCCATACCACAAGCGCTATGTAGAGCTGCTATGTGACTGTATTCTGACTACCCTGCCAAAAATGACCCAGTCTAGTGGGTAAAGCAAATATCACCATAAATAAAATTCTAATAAAATCAGTGTGCTACGAGTGCTGCCTTGCGTTCTCCTCATTTAATTTCTGGGCACATTGCTTGCTGCAGCCTGCTCTGTAGTTAACTAATTATCCTGTCCACGACGGTTGCATGGGTCTCGCCAATATAGAGCCAGGCATTTTAACGTTTATTTGTAAATGTGCTACTAGATTTAAGGTGTGGCGCCTAATCCTGTTTGCTTGTTTTCCTACTGCATGGACTGCAGTGTTGTGTTGGTCGTGTGCAACTTTGGATTGCAGTGGAGTTGCAATTGTGTGTGTGAAATACTGTCTTTTACAAAGGCCTTAAAGTATCTACCAGTGGCGTCGAGTGTTTCCAGCCCAATTTGAAATAATAGTAGCCTACGCATCCCCAGTAGCCCCTTCTCCTGAACCTATGCTATACTGTGTAATGAATTTTAGTGTCAAAAAGTTTTTTTATCTTTGAACTTGTGGCTGTGTCCAAAACCTTTGACACCTGAGCAGATCAGTTTATTTCACCTTACTCTGCTCAGGTGAGTAACCGCTTCCACCCAGGCGGTATTATCCAGCTAACGTTAGCTCTTATGTACCGCTCATAAATCTGTGTCGAGTCATTGTAGATGCGTGTAAGCCTAAAAGTGCTTGTAATGTGTTTAAACTATAGGTCAAGGATTTTACTATAGCTATATGGAGCAATACAATTGTCTTTGTTTCAGTCGTTTATGTAGCCCCGTAAAATGTGGTACTGTCCATGGTTCAGAAAGGGGTAACGGTACGCAGAGTGAGGTTGAATTTCACAGGGTTAAACCACTGTACTGAGTACTGACAATTTGAAACATGTTGCTATTATAGTGTCTCATTTTAAAACAACCCCAACCTATACACACAATGGGTTACATTATTACATTTCAGTTGTAAATCAAACGCCATAACCATGCCACTCACTGAACATTCGCATTCATTTATTGCAGTTTTTACAGACACGTTTCATAAACACATCAATAATATAAAGGACCACAACTTAAACTTAACAACCTTCTTTCTTTGGAATAAGGCAGGCATTTCATAAAGGTGGTCAGCTACCTTCGGGTTTTCAAAGTGTCATCATGCATTAGCCAGACATCTATAGCAGGTGTACAATCCGGGCTAAAGTGCTGGGAGAAACCGTGGTCGAAAATAACTATAAGATCAGCCGTCTCGCAGCGTGCAATGCAATTTCATCACAATGCATAGTGCCCTAAAAGCCAGTGGACTGTCTGAGCCCAATCAGAAAATGTCTATGACATCACTCTGCCTACTATGGGACACAGGTTCGGTTCACTACCACTTACATGAGTGGAGCAACTTCTTGTTCAAATGCCAACTTCAATTTAAGTGCAAAACTAAACAACTCTAAATACCAGATAACCAAACAGAATTTTGGGTCCAAAATACAGTTTGTATTAATTCCATAATTTGTCTGTATAACATAAACCAGTTAAAGCGTAATTTCTATACCATTCTGATTGATTTGTAAAACCATAAAATCACTGTGTGGACCATGTCTACACTAATGGATACATAATTGAATCTCTTGAGTAACTGCACATTCTTCCCAGCATGGCCGTGTATCCAAATAATGTAAGTGAAGTGGTGCAGGCATCAATATTTGACCAGAGCTACATCTGCAGCTACATGACTGTAGGTGTGTCCACTCCCACACACACCAGGAAGATTGCACCACATTCATCACTGCACTTGAGGGTTATTAAGTGCAGGAGTGTTTTACCAGTGAAAATGCTTTCAAGGATAGTACATATATTACAAATTACAGATCAGTCATAATATGTTAATGTTAAGAACAATAAAAATAACCAAAACAAGATATGTACAATGTTACAAAAAAGAATTGCTTGAATTGGTGAATATGAAAACATATGAAAACGTGCATTTACTGTAATAAAGGGGAAACAAGGAGCTGGGGTGAATGTTTTTTTTTTACATGTCCTGTGTATAAAAACACATTCATATCTGGACCTGTATGGATATATAAATATGTTAACATGTATTTGGCTGAGCTGGTTCATAACATGACACAAGGTTCTGATGGTACTATATAACTGAGTTCCAAGACCCTCAACAGGGACAAAAGCACACAATTTCATTGTTGAGTTATACTGGTAAATAGACATAGTGAAAAGCTGTTGCGTTGTCAGCTGAAATATAAATAAAAAATAAAAATAAAACAACAAAATGTGTATTTCTGTGGGAGGCTACAGAGCGAGGTATTAACTAGGGTACATAACATTTACTTGTTGATGTCCTGTGAATGATACAGGAACCTTAGCTAAGTTAATATGAAGGATTACCAATCATAACAGATGCTGCCTGGTGAAACTAGTAGTTTCACAGTTAGGCACTGCGTAACTTAGATACCGGATACTTTATACACTAAATAAACTCTGGATAAAAAAAGTTACTCTGTATGATAGCATCTGTAATTCTTTAAATGTGAATGTAATGATAAATACAGTCCCTAACTTACATGGGAATGTAATGGGGTAATCATGAACAGGATATTGAAATTGGACCCATTTCTTAGGATAACTCATCCATGTCTGTAAAAACCCAATAAAATGTATCTTGCGAAAGGCCAATAATGCGGCACTTTCCCTTGACAATGACTTTTATCTAAATCTAATTTTCCCCATTAGTCAACGTTGCCTCTTTGTCTCATTGGTAGAGGCAATCCTGAAATCACATCAACTTCATCCCATTCACATATACACATATTTACTACATTCAAACTTCCCATATAAGTTCACATTTTGTCCCTCTTTTTATCAGATGAAGAACAAGTTATTTTCTGAGAGTCAGAGTAGAAACATCACATGGGTGAGGGAGGATGTCATAGACAGTTATTTTTGTCACCCCTCCATCCCCAATTCAGACAGAATGACCTTGTTCCCATCAGCTGAAAAGACTATCCTCTTGCAAGTACATGCAGGCTTACTGAACTGAAATTCCATAAAGCTGTAGAACAGCATTCTTATGAACATGTCAGAAAGCCCACATCAGCTGAGGGTTCTCCCAAGATCTTTTTCACAGAGCGGCCTCTGGAATATAAACTCCAGAAAATAAATATTAAAACTGAAAGTGAAAGATGAATCTCTCACATCAAGGTTTATTATGGAATATGTGAAAAGTCCAGACTGGGCTTAATGGGTATCCAGTAGTGTAACCCAGTAGCTGAACTGTACACTTTACAGTTAGTTTCACTTTACGTAACTCACTTGAAAAACAGCGTGAAAAAATTTTCTATGAGATTTCAGGAAGATTATTTGATGTATGTCAATTGCTGGGCCACTATTTACACTAAATTGGCAACTGTGAACTGTTTTTGTCTTAAATGGTTGGCATGTGAAATGCACTGTATGGTCACATTTTTCCTGATCTGCCTTAACTTACACTCAAACTGCAAAAACCGAGAAAAAGGGGCACTTTTTTCACTTTGTTTAAATTTCTTTTTGATTTGTTTGTAAATTATGGTTAAGTCCTGAAACATTATTTTGGACCTCTGTGTACCTGCAGAGAAATTACAATATAAAGCAGGAGCAACATTAGCAACTGACATTATTTCAGCCATTTATGTGGTCCCAAGCCACATTAAATTATACACCACATCTGCTACCAATGCATTTAACTGAGCAACAATTAAATGATAAAGAATATATACACAGTATATACATATATATATAAAACAGCAGCTTTAACATTTATGATCCTAGTCACATTGAATGTTTAATCTTTGGTGAGCACAGTATAACACAATCAGATATAAACCAAACAAAGAAAACCTGACAGCTCTGTGTGACCTTAAAATAATTTAAGAAATGTAAAAAAACACACAACTTCTAACCACTCCTTAAGAAAAGAAGAAAATCTGAGAATCACTGGTTCCTGTAAGGTTATACCAGTGGCACAACAGCCGGGTGTAAGATAGGGCTCCAGGACTTAAACGGTGACAATCAAAATTTGCATGAAATGTCAAATTACTTAAATGACCCCTTAGTCTTGTATCTTAAGGCAATAAATAAATAAATAAATAAATAAATAAATAAATAAATAAATAAAACAAAATTGGTGAAAATCGAATGGTGAAAGAGTACTTCTGCAACTGACCACTGTTTAATTGAGACAAATTTGGATTTGGTTGAAACTGAAAAAAAGGTGGGTAATGGGGTGGGGGGATTAATTATTGTTCCTCTGTAGCCCCCCCCCCCTTCTGTATTCACCGGATAGATATCAGTCCCACGTCGATTAGTTTCCGAATTTTCTGGGCAATGATTGGGTTCTTCAAGTGTCTGTTAAGATAGACAAGACAGGGACAAAATACCATAATTGCAACTAAAATCATATACAGTACATAGCAGATATACTGTGTGTGTACAGTGCCGTCCAAAAGTATTTGGACCATGACACATTTTTTGTTGTTTTGCCTCTGTACTCCAGCAGAATGGATTTGAAATGGAATGTCAAATGGTCTTCCTGATGTCTGTAACCCAACGACATCAAAAGACTCTTGCTTTATATAATAAAAGCTGAGAATCTGAGTAATAAAACCTGAGTACAGAAAAAATAGGTCAAAATGTTGTCCCAAAACATGGAGGGCACTGTATATATATATATATATAAATGGTTGAAGGGTTTCTTCTCCTAACTTGTTTTTCCATAGAGTTCAATGGAAAAATTTGTCAGGAGAAACAACCCTTAAAGTGATCCATCCATATCTACCATATCTCTCCACCCCTCCCTACCTCCCTGTGACTATTGGTATTAATGTTGTGTAATTACCCCCCCCAAAAAAAAGACAAAAAAAAAAAGAAACCCCAATCATACTGAGTCTTATTTCGTATTTTTTTTTTTTTTTTTTTTTTTTAAACGTGTTTTCCTCCTAGAAAAAATGCACATGTACGTCGCTCTGGATAAGAGCGTCTGCTAAAAAATCTATAATAAATGTAAATGTACTGCATATCTGGCAGCAGAGTACCAGAAAATAAGATATCAAGAGTCTTTTGATGTTGTTGGGTCACAGGCATCAGGAAGTCATGGCATGCAAAGAATAGGCGACCAAATATAAAAAATGATTACTTTATTCTATATATAAATGCAGGGGTGCCAATAATTGTGGCACACGTGGTTTTGTTTAAAATAATTATTTCTTGATGAGGTTGGACTTTTATCATTTTTTCAATGTGACATTAAGCTAATTAACCAAACGGTGAATGTTTTATAACCCTATTTACTCATCTTTACCAGGGGTGCCAATAATTGTGGAGGGCACTGTATATGTATAGGCATGTGAGAGTTTCTTACTCGTTGATTGCCTGAGGGTCTTTCTGCATCTGCTCCAGAATAAGCTGCATTGCTGGGTCGCTCATTATTTGCTGCACCTCTGGATCAGACATGGCCCTTCTTTTGACCTCCTCCGGGCTGTCATTACGAGCCGCCTGGTGGATCAAACAGCGCTGCAGTCCCTCTACGGCCTCCTGCACAAGGGAGCATCAGTCAAACCTCCGCAGGCCATTCGGCTGAGAAACTGCTTTTGGCGTTCAGGCGGCAGAGAGAGTAACTGTAAGTCTAAGATGTGCGCGCGCCGCAGTCCAGATACAGACATGTGCCTGCGTCACACACTGCACCTTGGATCTGGGGTCGATTTCCATTGCTTGCTGGTAGACGATCATAGCTTTAGTGAAGTCCTTCATGGCTTCCAGAGCCGCCGCCTTACGAGTGTAGCCCTTTACTATGGAGAGAGAGGGAGAGGGAGAAAGAGAGAGAACGAGAGAAAGAGGGAGAGAGAGACCACATGTAGAAGCCTGTTCTGTGGGAATAAATTATTTCAAATGACTGTAAGATGAAATATGGTGCACTCTGAGCTGGGTACATACTAAAGCTGGGGTCCAGTCTGATACAATCTTCACAGTCCTGAGACAGAGAGAAGAGGGAGGTTGGCCTTTATAATGACTCAGAGCTGCTCACATGCAGGCCATCTTATGGAGAATGTTTAAGAGAATTAGAATGAATGAGCTAAGCTGCTTTGTGTGGCTGCTGTAAATCACCAATTATGAGCGCTGTAATATCATCGGTGAGTGCGTGGGCTGGCTCCACACTACCCCACTTGGCATAAACCTTGGGCTTTTTATCGAGAAGGTGTGGTCCTGATTTCCATAAACTGTGTGTACTACAAGCGTTCATTCTAAAGTGAGAGCATAAACTATGGAAATAACCATTAAATTACTTCATACCCAACGTGAAAAACGAGGTGGCATTGTGTTCTCCCGCTGTCATGGTTCGTGAGTTATTGTTTTCTTTTCCGTTGCGGTTCTTGTCCTGGTTTTCCGATTGAGAATCTACCGGATTTTTTCCGTGTTCCATTCCTAGTTTTGGTTTTCCCTCTCTCGTTATTTGTTTCACCTGTGCTTCTACCTGCAGGTTATTTAAGTTCCTCACTTCCGCTTCCCCGGTGCTTCTTTGTCATTCGACATTGCATTGAGCCAGGTATAGCCAGGTACTAACGACCTTGTGATATTAAACGCTGTTTATGTTCACGAGGGACTTGCTATTAGCTTTATTTCAGGTATAGGTATTATTCCTCCTGTTAGCGTTCTGCGCTATTTATTTTGTCCTTTGCTGTTCTCTCTGAGACAGTTTTTCTTTGTTGTTTTGTTTTGGTTTTGCACTCTTCTGGCTGTCCTAACTTATGTGCCGAAGGTGTTCTTTTGTTTGCCGTTTTACTTTGTGTTCACTCGTATATTCGAGTTTGCCCTATTTTAGTGGGTTGATTTTCGTTTGGCTGTTTAAACACAAAGTTAGTTTCCAGTGCATTTGTTTTACTCCCTTTATTGGTCCTCACTGCGTGAGTGACTTGTTCTGATCCCTCTTTATAGGTCCTCACTGCGTGAGTGACTTGTTCTGATCCTCCCACCTTCGCGTTTGATTATCCGCCACTAAAATCCATTACACCCACATCATAAACATGTGCCAGCAAATCAATTGTTGTAAACCACAGACAACTTCAATGACAGCAAAATCAGCTGTAATTTGCTGGTTCATGTGAGATGTGAAGACACAAATTTCAAAGCACAGTTGGGAGAACACCTGGAAAAATGTCAACGCCATTCGACATGATTTAAAAAAAAAAGTCTAATATGTTAGGGTTCTGCGTTCAAACCCCTATAACCTCGCTTTCTTTGCGGTTGTCTCAGTTGGTCTACACTCCTGTCTCTGCTAAGGGAGACCCTAAGAATTATCAAGGCAGTGATGTTAAGAGCTTTAACTTTAAGACATGTCCGTCATTGTCAGGACATAAATGTCCGTATGATCTTGTGATCTACCTTAAGAGCTAACTGAAACTCAAGCAGCTTGGTGTAGCAGGCTACACGGTTGCTGAAGAGCTTGACATCATGGGGGTTCCTCCTTATGGCCTCTGTGTAGTGTTTCGTGGCCAGAGGATAGTCACCTGAAGAAAGAAGGGATTTAACAGGCCATTATACAGTTATTCTACACTTTACAACCTTTCATTTATTTGCGTCGGAGACATTTTTACATTTATGTCTTAAACTTCAGGCTGATTTACAGAAGCCATTCAGGTAAAGTGCCTTGCTTAAGGGTTTAATGGCATTGCTTTCCAACCCACAGTAATCAGCCCAGTGCCGTAAAACTATTAAACACTATCACACATTGCTTGCACCTTCAGCAATATTCCGCTTCAACCTGCTTCAGTTCTACGATGGTCGCAGGTCTTCTTGTGAAAGATGCTACAGTAAGGCTGCACTACTAAGCAACGGTCTCTGGTGAAAAAGTGCCAAGGACCTCCAGCTGGTGGCGCACTTGAGTCCACCACAGAATGTGACCTTTGTAGGTATGTCTGAGCCACGTTATCTGTGTATTGTACAATCCTTTGTTGTGTTGCGTGGAGGGCGAGCGTTTGTCTACAATGAACGGCAGGGTACAAGGATCTCACCCCTCTGGAAGGCCTCATTGCCCTTGTTCTTCTCTTCCAGGGCCACATTAGGGTCCATGTAGGCCAGCTTCTCCTTCTCCTTGGTAATTTTCTCCGCCTAAAGAGGCATGGAACGTGGAGAGAAGCTGAGCCTCGGAACACATTGAAGAATATGTACTTTGTATCGACTCAATAGCCCCATACCTGTTGGCACTTCTTGAGCACATCGGGGATGCGGTGCTCAGTCAGGCTCTTGTTATAAAACTGAACCGCCTCTAGGTACCTCTCCTGCTTGAAGTATGAGTTCCCAATTCGAGCATAGGCCCTAAGAGTGAGAGTGAGCCATAACCATTAGAGCTGAACACACTAGCGCCGGTTGTGATTGCTGCCGTGCAGGGTGGCACATAATTGGCAGTAGTCACCCTGGGAGAAAAACATACCACACAAATACAGTTGGTATCTGTATGTTGCTACTAATGTTTATTGTGGTAGTAATCCATACCCAATGTACACCGATTCATTAAAAAAAGTTATAAATCAAATGTTTTTTCTCAATTCTGTCCTGCTTAACTAAACCAATGTGATTGCTGATTTGACAATCATTTCACCAAAATCTCATCGACATCATAGATACTTCCCCTGGTGGCAGTGTAGTATAATGGTTAAGGAACTGGATTCCCAAAGGTTGCAGGTGGGAGTCCCAAGTAGGACACTGCTGTTGCACCCTTGAGCAAGGTACTTAACCTGAATTGCTTCAATATATATCCAGCTGTATAAATGGATAAATGTAATAACAAGTTGTGTAAGTCACTCTGGATAAGAGTGTCTGCTAAATGCCTGTAATGTAATGTAATGTAATGCCCCAATTGTAATTGTATTGTATTTACCAATTCTGGCAAGATATGTCATGACACAAAGCAAGGGTGCCTGAGTAGCTAAAATAAACTATCTCTACATGTCACTATTGTAACCAATCAATGGTAACCATTTCTTGTATATCAAAATTGTATATCAACTCTATATCTTTGGCAATATTGTTTCATTACCTTCATGCCAATAAAGCTCTTTGAATACTGCAAGTATGGGAACCTGGGGCAAGAGAAACATTAAAATGGCAGCATTAACACAAAGTTAGCTAGGAACCCTGCATTGGCCTGCCGAATTGCTTGATTGACAGAGGAAGGACTGGCGCATGTATAGTAACTACATTTTTGCAGTTTGCAGACACTCTTAACCAGGGCAACATGCACAGATTACATTTCTTGAATATACAATTATTTATCCAGCTGGAGATTTTATTGAAGCAATTCAAGTTAAGTCAATTTATCAAGGGTACAGTGGCACCATCACAGTGATGAAAGTAACTTTTTAATTACCATCATCAGAAATGTGAAAATACAGGCAATGTACAAGAGGTTCTTGCCCCTTCTTCCTCGTTAATATGAAGTAGGCATTCTCAGCTTCTCCATTGGTTTGGTCAGTATGAGAGGGGAAAACTCAAGAAAACTCACTTGGCTATCTGTCTGTAATCTTCCCGGTTCTCTCTTCCCAACTCAATGGCCTTCTCACACAGCTCCCTGCACTTTTCAAAGTCTCCCTTCTCAAAGTAAACAGCTGACATGGCAAGTATGGAGAGAAAGAATTTGAAATGATGCAATAGAGGGAGAGAAGCGTGATGAGGAGAACAAGCGTGAAAGAATCGAAAGCAGGCATTGCAAATAAGAGAAAGTGAGAAGAAGAGAAAACTCCTACACATATATACATACAGCATAATTTATATCTACTATGCAATTTATATAATTATGCAACATCTGGTTTCCATATTTCACAAGAACTGCACGCTTATCTGGTTCCCATATTTCACAAGAACTGCAGATTATTACAGTACGGTCATTTAGCTGACGCTCTTAGACAGTGACCTACAATGCTTTTGTGTAGAAACAAAACTTTCAGAACATCTGAATGCAGATGTGTCCCAGATTCCCGCTTGTGCATTACAGCTGCCGTTCCATATTTCAGATTTTAAAGGCATATGATAGACTTGATACCACAGTGAGTAGCACATCCTATCTGGCCACCAAGACATTTCCACGGAAAATGGACTGCAGGAACAACTGCAATTCATCCAGTAGTCTGTTGGACTCTGTTGGACTCTGTTGGACTCTGTTGGACTCTGTTGGACTCTGTTGGACTCTGTTGGACTCTGTTGGACTCTGTTGGACTCTGTTGGACTCTGTTGGACCCAGGTATGATGAGCAAGCAATATGGGAACCATATTCAAATTAATTTATAGCATAATTAGTATATATATATATGGACGGGTGACAAATTAAAGAAAGAGCCAACATAAAGTGTCTTAGTAAGGTGTCGGGCCACCACGAGCCACCAGAACAGCTTCAATGTGCCTTGGCATAGACTCTACCTCTAGTCTAGTGTAGATTCTAGTCGCTGGAATCTACTGGAGGGATGGAATACCATTCTTCCAAAATATATTCCCTCATTTGGTGTTTTGATGATGGTGGTGGAGAGCGCTGTCTAACACATCGGTCCAACATCTCCCATAGGTGTAATCAATTGGGTTGAGATCTGGTGACTGCGAAGGCCATAGCATATGATTCACATAATTTTCATACTCATCAAACCATTCAGTGACCCCTCGTGCTCTATGGATGGGGGCATTGTCATCCTGGAAGAGACCACTCCCATCAGGATAGAAATGTTTCATCATAGGATAGACAGACTGAAGGCAGACTGAAGGCAAGATGAAAAAGGGGGGTTTTGAGTCCAGTTTTGAATGAGGAGAGGGTTTGGTACTCTCACAGGCGGTTAGGAAGGGAGGTCCCTATTCGGGGGGCAGCTGCACAAAAGGCACGGTTTCCCATAGTTTTGTGCTTGGTCTGTGGGATGATGAGCATGATGGAGCTTACAGATCTGAGAGACCAGGAGGAGTTGCGAAGCTGTAGGAGATCTTTAAGGTAGGTAGGGGCATCATGATATATGGTCCTGAAGGTGAGCAGGGCCTGCTACATGTATCATGTAGTTGATACATTGTGTGATTGGTAGCCAGTGAAAGAACTCCAGGATAGGGGTGATGTAATCATATTTCTGGACCTTCCTCAGGATCTGAGTGGCGCTGTTCTGAATATATTGCAATTTTTGGAGTGATTTGTTTAGAAGGCCGACCAGGCGACCATTGCAGCAGTCAAACCTTAAGGAGATGCATGGATGAGCTTCTCTGCGTTAGCGGTAGTTATAAAAGGGCGGAGTTTGGCGATGGAAGGATATTTTACAGATGTTCTTGATGTGGCTCTCAAATGACAGAGAGGTGTCACATTTTACACCTAGGTTTTATAACAGCAGTTGACAGAGCGATGGGAAGGTCATTAATAGTAAGGGAGGTTGTGGTGTTGCCGTGGGTTTGGTGAGGAGTGCCAACCAGGAGGATCTCAGTTTTGCTGCTGTTGAGTTGGAGGAAGTTAGAGCCACCAGAGCCCACTGTAGGGGTTTTTCCTTTAATTTGTCACCCGTATGTATATAGCTGAGATTCTTTCTTATATTATCTGTTTGTGTGTATTACATTTATGTTAATATTGAGTAATGTTAAATGGTTTGGAGTAAATCAAGAAATTTGAATCTAAATTATATAGCGCATATAGCGCATTTCATAAAAAATTGTCACAATCGCTTCACAGAAAACCCTGGCCTAAACCCCCACAAGAGCAAGCCAAAGGCAACAAGGGCAAGGGAAAACTCCTGGGTGGCAGATAGAAAGAAACCTTGGGGAAGCCTTGGGAGAAACTAGTTTCAAGGGGGGAACCCATTCTCCTCTGGTCGGCTCAGGACGTAGATTTCAATGACCACTGTAAGAAAGTTTCAAACTCATAGTTCGTTTCAGAGTCTCATAAGCTACTGTGAAACTGAGTGTATGTGCATGTGTGTGTGTGTGTGTGAGTGAGAGAGAGAAAGAGACAGTGAGAGAGCTACCTGCTTGATTGGCTAGGTAGGTCATGCTGGTGGGATCATGTTGAAATGCCACTTCATAGTGCTTCAGTGCAGTAGCAAAATCTTTCTCTCTATAAGCTGCATTCCCCAGTTCCTTCTCTGTCAGGGCCTGGTGGGACAAACACACAAAAACCCTAGGGCCAGGCCCAAAAACAGATGCATAAAGAGGTCCCTGGTCTACCAGGTGTGAGTCCAACCATAGAAACAACGCTATAAACGATATCAAATGGCTTCAACCTGTCTCTTATTCTCTGTGATGTCCTCTTCTGCAGGAGGGGGAGTCTGTGGTTTGGTTTGGGATGCTGAGGATGGGATGGGCTCTTCCTGCTCTGCCCTACCCTGGTCGAACCCCAACAGGACAGAGAGGGTGGTCATCACCCTGGGGTCCTGTACATTCCTGGGCAGATAGAAAGAGAGAGAGAGAGTGTGAGAAAGAGAGAGAAACAGACAGAGTTTTAAAAGCCCTTTATTAAAATTCTGGTTTCCAATGTACATACACATCTCGTCAAAAAGTTTTTCTTTCAAAAATGATGTACCAAAGGTGACTATAAAAACCAATGAAGGCAAAATTACAACAAAAAAAAGAGAGAAAGAGAGAGAGAGAGAGAGAGAGGGAGAGAGGGAGAGAGAGAGAGAGAGAGAGAGAGAGAGAGAGAGAGAGAGAGAGACAAAAAAACAAGGATGGAACAGGAGGAAGGCTCTATGCACTGAGATGTTGATACCCTGGGCATAAAAATGCCATCTGTGAGAGGCATGTAGCAGCTTGCCTTCACCAGTTATGTGGTTGTTTCTCTGTTGATGTGAACTACGCTGGGTACAACCATAGTCCCTGTACTACAATGAGTATCTGTGAATATATGATGGGTTCAGAGTTTTGTCCTTAAAAGTACTTACTCATGTGTGTGTATTGATCAATGATCTATTGTAGCAGTTGAGGGCTGATCCTCGGGACCTTGGTTGTAAATTGTATGGCAGGCAGGAGGGCAAACACTGAGATTGGACAGGCCTCTGCCCTCCCTGACCGGACATCTAGGTGCATCAGGCATGACTGTGTGATGTTGAACAAGCATATGTCATTGTGGTACAGAGATATGCCCTCACAGATAATATGGACATGTGCGTCAAGTCAAAGCCTCCGAGGGTATTTAAGCCCGATTCGGCAACTTGTGCTGGGCTTCAGTGATCTTCCCGCTGGCCGGCGTGACATACAACATTTTTTTAACCTTTTCTAGTAAAGTGTTTGTTGTGTTGGTGATTTCCTGCATTGCCCTGACTCGGATTACAAAAAAAAAAATCTGGGTCCTAACATATAAAATGTTATCTATGAAATGTGTTTGTTGTTTCAGGCCACCATTGCTTTGGCAGCACTCTCCAATGACATGCCCATTATGCACTTCCTCAGGGGAAAAGTGGGATAGAGGCAGAGGGAGAAAATACAGTTAATTTCAGTGTGAGAGACAGAAGACAGAAGCCTGAGTGAGCAGTTTGTGCACTATTGCTGACTCACATGGCAAGCTCGGACGGCTTCTTCCTGAGTTGCTCTAGCAGTGCTCTGTATCCAGCATCTGAGAGCAGTGCATGTGTGCGGGGGTCATTCTCCAGCTTCTCATACATGTTAGGCATAGCAAAAGGATTCTTCTTTTTCTCTAGTGAAGAGATAAACCAAGCACAGTGAGGAGCGAGTCTGGAAACTATGGACAAAGATTGTAGTCTTTCACCATCTTCATCTACCTTCTAGCCGGGCCTCCATGTTGTGAAGTCCCTCCTTGAGCTGGTGATTAGTCGGCTCGTGCTCGAGTCCCTCCCGATAGGTCACTTTGGCCTCCTCAAATCTGCCGAGGAACTCTAGTGCAGCAGCCTTTCGAGAATATCCCTGGGGAAGACAAACTGAGCGTGTGTATTTTGTGCCATTTTCAGTCAGCCAGAGTAAACCTCAGTAAACCTACTGTGATACGCACCTTGGCCCAGTCAGGTTTGATCTGTATGGTATTATAAGCATCCTGTAAGGCACTCTCATAGTCACCCCTCTTTGCATGGGCAGCTGAGCGGTTGCTATAGAGAACATGGTTGGATGGGTCAAGAGTCAGTGCATCGGTGTAGCAACACACAGCCTCCTCAAACCACCCATCGCTCAACGCCTTGTTTCCCTGGTCTTTCAGCTCTGACACCTGGGCAAGGGATAAGAAAATATATAAGTGGGGAAAAGGAGATAGTAGAACGATGTGGGTTGGGGGGGGGGGGGCAAGGATCTCAAAGTATTTCACAGTTGGAAGGGTGACTCACCTCAACAACCTTAAATGTGTAGCAGACACCTGAGTGATGCACAACAGCCATTACATACACACTGAGGGAGAGATGGAGGGACTTACTTGGCTAATAGTTATCATTGTACAGTGGCATTGGGGTTTCTACTCGAGGGGGCAGCCTGCCCACTAACAAAAATGTAGCAACCTGGTTTCTCAAGGACATCCTGTGCAAGTACTAACTCTTCCCTGTACCACTTCAATTCTGAGGATTTGACAAGATAAAAGTATAGGGTGGTGCAGTTGCTGAAACCTGCTTGAAGCAAAGCTATAACCTGACAAGAAGGTGAAAATTGTGAATTTGTGGGTGTCTGGCCAAGTGCATGGTGTCCTCTTCACTCAGACATACTCTGTGCTACTTGGAGTTTATCTCCCAGGAACCCTATGAGCACTGCCTGGTCTAGACTACAATATATTGGGTTGCTGATGATGATTAGCCTATTGCCATATTTCATGACAATTTCAACTTGGTTTGTTTATGAGTCAACAGCATTTGTGAAAATAAATTCAGGAGGGCAAACTTCAATCATCTATAATTGCTGACAGTGAAAGCAGAAATTGTCTAACTGGCCAGTTGAAATCAGATCTTCTAAAATGGAATTTTGTGAGCTCTACGAGTTTCTATTTTTGATACAAACTCACCACTCACCAGCTAAGAGCAGCCTTTTTTTCATTTACGAGTTCATTTCAAATTTGACACGACTACTACTACTACTACTGTGGTGCTTTGTAAATTTTGGTATGCGACAGCACTACTCAGTTAGGATCAGCCAGTGAAATAAATTGTGGCATCCAGCCACAACACCAGCAATCTACAGAGAGCAAAAAAGCTTGTGGAGGTGCTTGGCAAAGAATGTGGCCCAGATTTAATTAGGCCTCAGTCCAAAGTTAACATATGATTCACATTAAAAGACAAACACTGTCCTCTAGGATCCACAGAGAACTCAAATTATGTTACTAACATCCACCGAATCAGCTTTTTGGTTTATTATTATTAGAAGGCTCGTTTCAGCATGTCACTTTGCCATACTTATTCAAACTTAATGAGCCTATTTCAATGACAAAAGCCACAGCCTGTTTCCAGAACACCAACTCATGGTCAAGACTACTCATGGTCAAAGTCATGACTCCCTGATCACTGCGCAAAGATTATAAGCAAAATAATTGTGCAAGTCTTGCTCTCCAAACACCTAAATTCTGACCTCAGCTGTGTTCAGCATCAACTCAGCTTCCACTGACATCTGTCAGTGTGACAGGCTACATGTTGACCTGCAATTGAACAGCTGTATAATGATGATGCCGAAACATTGCTTGGATTAGTAATACTTAAACACCTCCTTCTAGATCTTCTGTTTCATATATCTGTAAGTTTATAGAAGTAATGCACTGGTACTGCCGTCATTTGCACAGGATTAGTGATGAATGTAACCACTTGACTGCTAAACATTTTAGGGAGCCTACAGCACAGAAAATAGCTACCTGAAATTATATTACCAGACACATCATATTTTGTGATGCTAGCTATAATTTTTATTTGCAACAAAATCGCACAATTAATTGTTACCCCATCAGACAAATGTGCAAATACCCCATGCATATTTTTATTGTTTAGCAACATAGCTATAACAATATATATATTATGACTCAGAAAGGTGCTGTAATATGAGAGCCATTCCAGAAAAATATAACAAGCCATAGATAACACTATGAATTTAACACTGAAAATGCTATATGTAGGCCTACACACACTTGCAATATACAAAATTGTTAGAGCTTGATATAGGTCTATATAAAAAAATGGTGTTTTTTTAAAGAGCTAAGTTATATCTGAAAGGATCCGTCCCCAACCTTGGTGCACAATTTAGCTCGTCACGTTGACAAACATACATTTTTCGCTAGCCGTAGCCTACCAACGTGTTAATTTACGTCAAAATACAGCTGTGCTTCGGAAAATAGCCACAACTGCATCAACACCTAGCATAGCTTTTAAACATGTAACGTCATGGGCTTAAAATACAAAACATCGCTAATAACGTGTATAGCTGGACATCAAAGCCGATTCGCTCAATTTAAACGTTTCAATTTATATTATATATGAATCTAGCCCATGTAATTTTCTAAATCGAAAGCTAATTCTCAGGCTTTATGTTAGTTGTCTAACTATAGTCAGAAATCGCCTCCTAGGATCGAGCAA
Organism: Ilyophis sp. 1 JC-2022; assembly: GCA_022702515.1. Classification (NCBI taxonomy): domain Eukaryota; kingdom Metazoa; phylum Chordata; class Actinopteri; order Anguilliformes; family Synaphobranchidae; genus Ilyophis; species Ilyophis sp. 1 JC-2022. The sequence goes on along the minus strand of CM040401.1, from coordinate 31,736,812 downwards.
ATCAAGCTCTAGCATGACAACAACTATCAAAGTTAGTCATGTATAACGCATCCACTAAATTAGACTAATTTAGTCACTACGCTACATATACAGCTGGTTTACTAAATTAAGCCCGGCTGGGTAGCACGCGAGCTGGCTAGTCTAGCCATGGTCTCGCCCCAATAGCAGTTACGTTAGACTGTAGCTAGCTAACGTTAGAGAACAAGCAACTCCATTGGTAGCCAGCAAGCTACTGTGATTTAGACTTTTGCAAGCTAACATACTGGACAGTAGGATTATATTGACATTCATACTATTATTTTATTAGCTAGCTAGCAAGCTAGGTTCATAGTTAATATTGCTAAATATCTAACAACAGGCTATGGCAGCTGTGTGACTCATTTTACATTTAAAGATGAACTCGTTTCACATACCATTTGACAGCGGTGGTTTCGTGATGTAATAATGTATTTTAAATCAAACAACCAACCAATAAGCACTCACACTTACTTTATCCATAGCGCTACCAAGAGATTCTAGAAGCTAATATGACAAGCCAGTCCTCTGCATTCCCCTCCCTCTGGAACATACGATTACCTTGCAGCCAGCAACATACTGGAAGCAGCAGACCCTGACTACGGCCTTTTACAATCCACAGGACGTCACGATACGATAGTTTTTGTCTCTGGTCCCGGTTGCAGTAACGGTAGAAGGAAATGATTAGGCAATTTTCAGTGCAAGCTTCTTATTTTCCCCCCAACCTTAATCTTCTCTAAGTCCCTTGTAACATTATAAACTGTTAAGCAGATTCTTCCTTATAAGAGAAAGGGATAAAGCAGGGACTTGATTGAGATTTGATTGGTTTGCTCATTGAACGAATTATAGCTAGCCATTTTATGGAGTTGGCTGTCCTTAACCTCTGTCATCAAGTAAAGCCAATTTCATTGCTAAGTATTTATGACTGTGGATCTGCACAGCTGCAGTCCACATAGAAACAAGTAGTGCGACAGTTTCCATTTCACCTGGACTGCAGCACCTTGGAGAGCGCCAAATCATGCTTTGCATTAAATAAATTTTTAAGCAAACCTGCCAATGCTTCCCCATCACAGAACTATGCAATGCTATCATCAACCCTCCTTAACTTGCATTCATAGAAATACTTGACCAACATTTAATGCACTGGTGTTTTTTGAAACATGGACCAAGATGACAACACAATAGTTTCTTTTTCTTTGGTAGACCAATGCCCTTCTGTTGACTTGGGGTTTTCAGCCTGGTAACCCTAATGGCTACCTAGGAGTAAGTTTACCTTGATAAAGTTACAGAAATAAATCTAATTTTGCACTTCTGCCCTGACTGTGCCACTTCCTGTGCACCGCACCCCAGCAAATAGCTCACTGAGACCCGAAGCCCAAGGCTCAGCTAACAGGCTATTACTGAGAACAATGTGGGGAGACCACCCATCATTTGATTATGTGCTTAGACTGAGACGGGATGATGTGTGAGCTGTGAGGATTACAGGCACATATGGGCCTTGTGTCAACATATAATCCAGCCAGAGCTGCAAGCTGTCCTCTTCCAGCTGATGGCAAATGATATGAACAGCTGCTCGCGCACCTTGGACCCACCAGATGGCGCCTTGAGGCCCTGCCCCATGGGCCTGCTGGAGCTCCCTCTCTTTGTTCCAAACCACAGGGCGTACATAAACTGCGTCACTTGTGAGTGTCTTTGATCTAATGTCTGTGCAACGTTGTGTTAACCACACAAACTAGAACGTCTATTTTCTTGCGCTTACTTGCTATGGTTGTGTTGAGGTACTGTAGGTTATACAGTATATAAGAGTGATTACAACAGCTGGACAAATGTGACTACAGCACCATAAAAGGTTTACGCCCATGATGCAATTGTATGAGAACATGGTTTGCAGGGAAAAAAAATACTTCTCACAGAATAGGTCAGAGAACTATAAACCAGGCTTAAGAAGTAAACCAGGCTTTTTATAGAATGTGTAGGGGCTGATTTAGGGGCAGTATAGTGCAACGGTTGAGGGACTGGACTTGTAACCGAAAGGTTGCAAGTTCGATTCCCAGGTAGGACACTGCCGTTGTCCCCTTGAGCAAGGTACTTAACCTGACTTGCTTCAGTATATATCCAGCTGTATTAATTGGATAAATGTAATAAAATGCTTGAAGTTATGTAAGTCGCTCTGGATAAGAGCGTCTGCTAAATGCCTGTAATGTAATGTACAAAGACCTTCAGTGTGTGCAAAACTTTTTAGCATACGCAAAACCAATAACATGACCAATGATTGGTAATGGCATTTTTTTTTGCACCAATCATTGGTTGTGTTATCAGTTTTGCGTGTGCTAAAAGATTTTGCACATGCTAAAGGTCTTAGTAAATCAGGCCCTTAAAGTTTATACCCACCGTGTGACCCAATGAAAACGCCTCTGTATTTTGCATTGAATTACAGGATTAAAGGCTGGTCAGTTGATAATTTCAGCATGCATTTTTTAATTTCTCCTCATTGATTCATTGAAATTAACTGAAGTTTTGTCTATTTTTTAATTAATCACTAAAAGGGTTTCCCCGCCTTTTATTTTCTTCCTCAATTTGAAATAGTGAAATTTACTGCTGTGCCATCTACATTCACACTGCAGGAGTGCAGCCACTGAAACATGCACACTCTTCTAAGTGCACCCACATGAGCTGTATGAGAAACAACAGATATAGATTGGGATATCAAATCTTCTTGAGCTGAGACAGTGTATGTATAGCATCATTAAAGCACTAATGAGGTTAATTATGCCAACCCATAACCATGACACAATCATAAATACATACAATTACAAGTAATAAAGGTCAGCTGATGTTTCTACAAGCTGGTGTCAAGACAGACTTGTCTGAGTGATCTCTCCCCATCAAACACAACACTTAGTGAAACAAATGAGAAACCCTAGCACATGTCAACCCACCCTTCCCCTGGCAAGACAGGTTTGACGAGCCGAATATTACACGGGATTGTAGGAACGGCACCTCTTATCATGCTTATATGCTTAAATGCTTATGAGTGTGAATGTGAGTTTGGAAGTTTAGGGTTTTTTGCTCAATACCAAAAAAACAGCTAAGTGAGTTCAGTTCTTTTCAGACATTCTAGTTTATTTTGATTTCTGCCACCAGTTTGGCTTTAAGTAAGCAAAGTAATTTGGTAACCTTAAATTGAACTTACAGAACATGGCAGAACTTTTTTGTGTGAAATGAAAGCACCCCCCCCCCCCCTCCCCCAGAATTTGAATCGGTCTGGAATTTTCTGACAAAAAGCACTCAAGCTCAATCAATCTTGTGGTCCTGCAGTTCTCCATGGAAACCACGGAGACTGCAGATTTCTGTGACTCACATTAATATTGCAGTCAGTTCTGTGCACACTCCGTTCCCAATTCTGCCCTTTTTCATTTTCTCTGAAAACAGGTATTTACATACATAGTTTGAAACAGAGTGTTTGTGAATATGAGCCGGCGCTGATCATAAAAAAAGCAATACCAGTGCTTCATTATGGTATTTCATATCAAACAGATTTAAAAAAGATATCTGCAAGCTTATGAAGAGAATGATTCACTCTGTTTAAGAAGCGACAAAGCAATTGTTATTGTAGACAATAACAGAATTATGAATTCAATCTGCCTATACTTCATTATAATTCATATTTAATTATAGGCAGGTTATAAACAGTTTAAGTTGAAAAAAATTCACATAGTTTTTTTTTTAGCCTGGCCAAGTGGTGTAATGCTTTGAAAACTTGACATAACAAGATTGCAGATTCAAATTCTCAGTTGGGCTCTTTCAATGCACACAGGAGATACTACTGCAGCTACTTTAAAGGTCATAAATTACATTCAACTGCATTAGACAAGAAACAACATTGTGCCTCTCTGTTCATTGACTTGTCAAACACTTTTGAAAGAGTAGATCACAACATTATTACCAAAAGACTAAAGCCTATTCGTCTGAGTGATTAAATTATTGGGTGGTTACAAAACGGCCTCATTGAGAGAACTCAGTGTATAATATATCCCTGGAAGACATTAGTCATAGGTCAGATACACAAACTATTTACAAAGATATTCCACAAGGATTGATTTTGGGAACAGTTTTTTTTAACCTGTTTATAAATAACATCTGTGATAATGTACATACTGCTAAATATGTGCAGAGGATAACAACTTTAATCATCTACTACCCTGCTACCATACATTTTATTTGAATCTTTTCAATGGGTTTTTAATGAAATTCAGAGATGATTGCAGTATATTTTCTTAAAAAAACACTGAATGCAAATTCTTATAATCTCAAAAAAAAAGTGGGAACATCTTAAAATCAGCCATCTGTCACCACTGCTGTTTAATTTAGAACTGAAACCACTTGAATACAAAATAAGGAATTCTACTTCAATAAAATAGCTGTCAGATTACAATTCTAAATTTAATAAGCACCTTGATAATCCTGCAAAAGACAGTTTAATCTCAATGAGACTAATCTAGTTAAATAAAGATTAAATGAACACACACACACACACACACACACACACTGGAAACATGCATTAGTAAACATTTTATTTATGTACATTGCCCTGGAAAAGGCAAATAAGAATTAAAAGCTGTTGTGGACTAACACACACAGCATAATGCAATATTTTGAATTGAGGGTGTACAGTATCTTGGGATGTTGCACTTCATAATACTTAACACCAGATGGCGGTAAAGTTTGTGAAGTAATAAAGTATTGGTGATATAATTTTGTGTGAGAACAAACGCCCCAACCCCGCCCCCCAGCCCCCCCGCCCCATTTTACACCAGATGTGCATTCAAAATTCACACACATACACAAACCCTCTAACCAGTTAAAGAATATTACCAAGTCTAAGATTGCTTCTGGCTTAATGCTCAATTCTCAGTTTCCGTAGACCTTTTTATGTTAATTCCTATGCTTTTTGTGCATTTTAAGATCTGTGTGTATTTGACTGTGTATTTCAGTGGTTGTTCTTTAGTGGTGTGCTGCATTCCCCACACATGTTGTATAGGATTTGGGTGAAAATATATGGAAATATGTCATACAATTTTTTTGTCAGCTGTATTTTGTTCTCACCAGACAGTTTTATAAGTATGTGGATGCATTGTGACTGGAGTTGACTGTAGTTGTAATGGATGTGTTATCAATAGAAGGAGAGAACAGATTGAAGAAAAATGTGGGAGAATAGCTGTCACAGCTCACCGCGTCGGCTAAATTGCCTAAAAAACAGAAAGGGAAGAGGGACAGAAAATGGATGGAAGAGCAGATCCATCCAAATGTGTTTTATGTAAAATTTTTGGCACTGAAAGTTTCCCTCAGTCAGGCTGTGTGCTTAGATGGTGTATAATGTAATGTAGCATAATGAGATATAATGTAATGTCAGGAGATTGAGGGAAAGACATGGCTCACAGTAGCAGAAAAACAGGCCAGTGAGGGATGGAGATGATAACAGCTGGGAGGAATGTTTGACAGAGAGGTAGAAGACAAAGACAAGGAAGAGTCGGCTTCAGAGTTTTTGATTAATTGCAAGAAATATGCAAGTAGGATAGTTGGAGAGGGGGGAAGGAAAAGAACTGGTGGTTGTGGCTCGCTATGGATTGATTCAAATTTGATCAATAAGTTGTCTGCCTTTCCTATGTGTAGAGACGCTAGGTTTGAAGTGAGAACGTATGTAATTATCGAGGTTCAGAGAAAGGGCAGAGGTCAACAATAAATCAAAGCAGGGCATAAAGACAGACAGCTGGAGGCAGGGAAGGCCCCTGTGCCCAGAGGAGCTTACTGTATTTATTTTCAGTCCACCACCATACACAGAATCCAACCTCTCAGTCCCCAATGCCTAATGTAAGAGGTATGTTGTAAATGTGAGTGCTTTAACATTTATTTATCCTATCATTGAGAAATATCAATTTAAAATCAAATTAAAAGGTTAAAATACACTTTTAAAATGGATGGTTCCTGAAGGGTCCATTCTGTAAATGCACTTGCCATTAGCACACTTTGGACCAGGTTTACGGATAAGCATTGTCATGAAGTATTACTTGGAGTGACACGTTTTGTGCGATCACAGTAGGGGCGTGTTTGCTAGTCAGGTCTTCCCAGGTTACCGCTGCCACCAGGCGCCCAGAGTCTAGCAGCTCTCCTCAGTGACAGAGGCAAGTTCATCTGTGAAGTGGAATGCTCTTTGTGAAGTTTGTGGGGGTAGACTAGTGACTTGAGGCACTAGTTGTGTCAAATTGTATCATATTACAGTTTGAGCTGTAATTATACAAAATGAATCAAATAAAAATGTAAAATAAAGTAGTTCAATAGATGAATTTGCTAATTTTGAATGAAATTAGGCCTTGAATTCAATGTCTCTTAGCTAAAGAAATAAGACTCTATATCAATTCTAATTGCATTTATTGATTGATTGATGTACAGTCTGTTTTTAAGGGCATGTGCACAGGAATAGAAAGATACCTAGTGATTCAACAAATAACCACATACAGGGACACAAAAACAGACAGATGGGGTGTTAGAGAGAAAAAATAATAATAAATGCAAGAAACAGGCAGAGAAACACAGTGACCTGATCCTTACTTTGTGCTAACTGTCAAAGAGAAAGCAAGGGGTGGGGTTTTGTGTTCTTTTCAGGATCTGGAAAGAAGACCAGGGAGCTGCCAGAGACTAACAAGGTATCAAGATAATAAAGGGGACAGAGAGTTCGCAAGGCACACCTGCTTTCATGTTCTGTGTTAATTTGTGTTCGTGTTTGCTGGTGTCAACAAATTGCAAGGTGAAAATGTAATGACCGGAGAGGGGCGTGCAGCACAGCTAAGCAAGATGACAATTTACCACGGTGGTTAAGTAAAAAATGTTGAGTGGCAGAAGTAGATAATGATAAAGGGTAATTGGTGTCAGGGTTGCCATGACGTCCACCATGGATTACCCTGTCACTGTGCGTTCATTGAGAGGAGAGGAGAAAGCTGTCAGAGGAAGAAAGGATGAATATACTGTAGATAGGCTTTTTTCCTTCCTTGAAGAGGACTGGGAATTATTCCCTCCAGTTAAGCACCAGGGAGGGAGCCTGCCATCAAAGATCATGCAGGTGGATACTGTGCGTGTGCATTAGCACAGTATTAGCATTAGCATTCTGCAAAAGGGAAATTATGATTGGAGTGAATAGGTGTAGCCCTTGTGGTGAAAAACGCTGTAGTCACACAATGTAGGTAGCAGGAAAATTTGCTGCAGGTGGGAAGCAAGAGTGACCTTGTTACAGGGTGTTTGTGGGGTTTAGTGGGTAAGGAGAATTGAACGTTGGGTATGTCACATTCTGCGATCTGAAAATGAAGATTACTTCCTGTTTCTAGACTATTCCAAGACAACGAGGCACGGCAATCACAAGATAACCTGCTGTTTCTCTTTGTTTTGTTGTCATGGGGACTGTCTGGAAGCCGTAACATTGTCCTTTTTTATTTTAAAATATGCACATTCAGCTTTTGTATGAAGATATTCTCTTAATGTATCACTTATTGTAAACTACTCTACGCAGACCCAAGTGAGCACTTTCATGCTTGCTATAATCTATGTTATAAACTTTGCATTGCATCGTTTACTATTTTTTCTTGGATTTTCCCATTTTTTGATGAGTCGGCTTTTAATTTCACCCCCCTCTTCTTGACTCATTTGTGAGACAATATAACAGTCCTATATAGTTCAGTGATTCTATTATGTCTCTATTGTGGTGACATATGTGGAGTTCATGCTTGAGGCAAACTTTTTTAAATTTTTTTACTAATGACTAAAACATTATGTGCACTGAATAATTAGTTTAAAAACATATTTGCCTGCAGAAAGATATTCAGAAATTGCAATCAAACTTTGTCAGAAAACACCCAAGGAAAATTACTTGTCTTAGTGATGTTACCATAATAAATAATGATCTAACCTGGAAAGCTAACTGCCATTAAAAAATATATATGAAAAATGAAATGAACATTAGTAATGGTGGCACAATTCCGAATAGTTGGCTAATGTAATGAATCTTGTCTGTACTGCGATATTATAAAACATGAATATATTTCTGGATAACTACCTTTGATGAAATGTGCAGTGATCATATAATATTAATCTTTAACTGATAACAGCCGAATCCCACAGAACTCCCCCGTATTTCTGCAGAGACTGCTTTGAATTTCACAATGATGAATACAGAAAAAAATCGGTGAATAAATGCACATAAATAGTTTAGCACGTCTTTCTTTTAATCACATAGAAAATAAGCAGCCTCTGGACAAATAAATTTTTTTCTGTTTGATTTACAACAATACCCAGAGGTAACAACATATTAACGGCAGCAACCTACAAAAAATACCGTGGAAAACAAAAAAACAAAAAAAAGAACACAAACAACAACCCCAATAACAGTCACTGTCTTTTTCTATCCTTCTTTAAAAATAATAATAATGGTAAAAGCACGCTTTGCTTGTTTTCTGAAAGGTCTGCAAGGGATAGTTTACCTACAGGGATTCAGTAAATAAATGTTTCCTTCTCCTTAACTTTGATGAAAGCATGGGATGTGCACTCACTAAAACACATACTGGCAGGATTTTAAAAGCAAAACACACACTCCTCATGCCTGTCTGCAAAACTGTTTGCCCCTCAGTATCTGTTTGAATATCATTCTATGATATTTCATGGAAATTAAGCAATTTGATTTTCAGTAGAGGTAGTGGAACAGAGAGTGGCAAGATACACCTGTCTTAATGGACAACAGCTGGAAGAGCAACGGAAAAGATGGCACAAGTACTGTGAAATATTCTAAAAGATTCAGAACCAACTCTGTTGTGTTAGAAACAAAGTAAAAATTTAGGTCTGCCAACTCAACTGTAAATACAGCACATGAAATAAATCCAATGTGTTTAGTTTATGATGAAACAGAAGGAACCATTAAAACTTTGAATGAATGTGGGACATCTATAGTCCTGTATGGTAAACAATCCTTTTCACATTAATGCAATAATGTAAGTTTGCATTGAAAATGAAAGCATAAAAGTTATATTATGTTATTATTGTACTGTAGGTTCCAACAGACATGACATGGCTATCAATGTTTCAAAACACAGTGTGAGGCATTGCAAATGCATGTGTACACACAGATGCACTCAGACACACACACACACACACACGCACACATGCACACACGCAGACGCACACGCATAAACAGGAGACAGACAATTACTGTACACAAAAGAGGGTATAAACATTTTATGTTCAGAATTTTTTGGAAAACTGTTTCTTGTACTGACACAAAAAATGAAGATCAGTCTGATGCTTCACAAAACCATTTTTACCTTATATTATTTAAAATTTCACCTGTATTAAAAAAAACCTCAAGAAAGAAAAGTTGTTTTCTGTCCGTCACATTTACACGTGTGTTCTGGCTTTGTTACATTTGAGATATGAAGATACCTCTACCTCTTTCTTCTGACTGCAGAGTTAAACAGAGGGCCATGAGTGAACGGTCTACAGCCGCAGCTGTCTTTGAACCAGGGCAGCAGTAGTTCAAAGCTTCAATGGAGAACACTGCTGTTTAACAAGGTAGTTTAACAGGATTTGACAGAAGATATGCATTTGTGTGCTCTACAGCTCGTGTGGTATCATCTTCAGCCTATTTTTTTTGTTTACCAATCTGTTTCTCTATCCCCTTCCTATACCCAATAAGCGCTGCTTCATTTGCATTTTAATTGCAATTTCAGGAAATGGTTTATAAAATGTACAAACCAATGCAATAAATCACGTTACCCCTTCCTCCACTACGCAAGATGTCTACAGTCGACCGGTCCACAGTGTTACGGTTTAGTATTTTCCTGATTTTCTGTGAAATTCACAAGCTCATCCTCCCCCCAATCCAAGCTCTCCAGCCCTCATCTTCAGTGAAGAGGAGGGACTTCCATTGCTGTTTAACAGCCCTGCACTATGCAACTCTTATATTCATTAGTCTTAAGGGGACATTCTTTACTAACCACTTTAATGAACAGAAATATAAATCTTTCAGTTGCCCCTCAGTGTTACTGCTATCTATAATTGTCATCCTCGGTGACAATGCCAGCTCTTGTCATTTTTAATGAAAAAGATCAGCACTTTATGATTGTCTTTTTGTCATTTGACACTCTAGTGATTTACACTGCTGACAGAGTTCACTTGATCACTTAATACCTGAAGCCCCCACCCCCCCCACTGCCCCCCCCCCAAGAAAAATATACACACACACTCTTGTGGTGCACATGCGTGTACACACAGACACACAAAAATAATCAGAATATTAATTACTTTGAAAGGTGTGGTAAGAGTGCATGAATGTTCATATGTAATGCACGACCATCTACAGTGCCCTCCACAATTATTGGCACCCCTGGTAAAGATGAGTTAAAATAGTTTGGTGTACCATTTGGTGTACCAAAGTACCATTTGGTGAATTTGCGTAATCTCACACTGAAGAAATCTTTTGTTGATTTGGACATATGTTTTAGATCATTGTCCTGCTGGAAGATCCAACGACGACCCAGTTTTAGTTTCCTGGCAGAGGCAGCCAGATTCAGATTAAAAATTTCCTGGTATTTCATGGAGTTCATGTTGCCATGTACCCTAACACGGTTCCCAGGGCCTTTGGAGGATAAACAGCCCCACAACATCACGGAACCGCCACCATACTTAACAGTGGGGATTTCCGGTATATTTTTGGTATAGCCTTCCCACTTATTTTCGGTATAGCCATCCTTCTTTTTACACCAAACCCACCTTGAGTGTTGGTTGCCGAAAAGCTCAATTTTCATTTCATCTGACCATAGAATACAGTTCCAGTAGTGTTTAGCAAACTCCAGGCGCTTACGTTTGTGGTGAAATGACAGAAATGGCTTTTTTCTGGCATGCCTCCCAAATAATTTGTTGGCATGGAGGTGACGTCTAATAAAAATCGTCGCACATAAGACAGCCCTGGGACAGCTGGACTCACGGTTAGGAGCTCGAGAAGTCACGTGCCCTCTATCCTGCTACCGGACGAAGGGGCTGTAGCGGTGGGTCTCTAGCGGTTGCTACACGGGGGGAATTTAATTACACAGGGTCCAATTGGCTACCAAATTTGGAGAAAAAGGGAAAAAATCGGAATTAAAAATAAAAAAAAATACATCTTTTTACTCATCTTTACCAGGGGTGCCAATAATTGTGGAGGGCACTTGTATGTCGACTCTACATTCTGAATACTCAGCTTAATGTCAGTTGTAAATCAGGTGCTCAGTAAAAAAAGGGCTGATCTACTTACGATCATAACTTAAGATGCAGTTTTTTGGAATAGTAAGTTGCTTATCAAAGAATGAAAAATGAACATGCCCCTTCCCACTTGCACAAACATGCATGCACAAACAAACACACACACAAGCACACGCGCACAGACACGCGCACACACACACACACACACACACACACACACACACACACACACACACACACACGCAGGCACGACCACGACCTTCCTTTCTCCTGTTTTAAGAAACCAGACGGAAATTTGGGCCCCTTTGTCAATTAAATGGTCACCATCATATCAGCAATGGTGTAGTAAATTATAACTATGAGCAAAACAGTAAAACGCAAACAAAGCCAGTGGACAGTACACTGTTCCCACCTATATTTCTGTACTTGTGGTCCTTCTGACCAAGTAATCTGATCAAGGAAATACTGTGTGCGGTTTTCAGTTCCTCCGTGTCTACAGTCGGGCGACGGGGCACGTTGCATTGGCTTGAATCATGCTGTTTTACCTTCAAGTCAGTCACTTGAGTCAATCACTTCAGTTGCTACAGTAAGAATACAACCATATAAATGGATTACATAATGTAAAATATGTAAAAATGCAAGTAAATGCATGCTTATTTTTTCTCTTTTTTTTTGTCTGACCACTTTCTGTGAGGGAAAGGGACATTGGAAAGGTACACACTGTTATCGCTGCATGAAAATAGTGGTGTCGCCAATACGGTACCTGAAGAGGTATATTTACCAGGACTTCAGTTATTAAGTAATGCTAGGATTTCTTAGGGCATAGCTGCCCTTTACAAGTCTCTTAACAGTAAAGAATGGGATTAGTCTGAACAATAACTAATAGGCACAAAGGGGTGCTTCAGAGACCAGTCTGAGAACCTCAGCTCTGGATCAACACTATATATATATATAACAGTATAGAGAGGTCTATCACGTGTATGAGTAGTCTGTATCCGGGATTCCTCCTCCTCTGTATCCACGGTTGGTACCATACCTAGTGCTCGCCACATGCTGGGTGTTTTTGTAAAGGCTAGTACCATTGGAAGGGAAGATAGTGTGGATGATGTAATCTTCCCTTAGGGGCTTAGGATGCATTTGCTCCCGGGCAGCCATGGGTGTCATCTGGAAGCCAGGTCCCCGGACCTCCAAGATGGAGGTGTCCTTCTTGGTGCCTGATTCAATGTAGTCATCGCAGTGTTTGCTGTGGCGTGAACCGTTTCGTCCGTAGCCAGAGTGCTCGCGGGCGGAAAGGTGTCGAGTCCGGTGCCCGTACCAGCAGAAGACAGCGAAAATCAAAGCAAGGGAGACCAGGGCCGTAGCTCCGCCAATGATTCCCGCGAGGGGAAGGGCCTTCAGCGGCTCGGACCCCGCAACCTCCTCCTGATCGGAACCCGGCTGGACAGGGTCTGAGGTCTCGGTCCTGGCACACACCGGGGTCTCTGCTGGGTCCGCCCCGTCCCCCATGAGCGAGCTTTTGGCGCTGGTGCTGGGAACCTGCGGTACCATGCAGATGATGTAGATGGAGCGGGGCTGCAGTGCGGTGAGCAGGTACTCGCGGCGGTCACCCGGCACTAGCGTCTCCGTGATGGAGCCCATGGCCATGTTGTTGCCCAGGCGGAGCCAGCTGAGGCGGAAGGAGGGTGTGGGCTGAGGGACGCGCCAGGTGACGTGGACGGTGTCGGGCGTGAGGGCTTTCACGTTGAGCACCAGCGTGTCAGTCACAGTGCTGCTGCTGAGAGGGTAGTCCAGGCTGGAGTCGGGGAAGCGGAGGCCCGGGCGCTTGGACCTGAGTGTAAAGAGGGAGCCCTGCGGGGAAGAGGAGGAAGAGGTGGCGGCAGCCAGTACCCCATCCCCCCTCTCTCTGCTCCCACCTCCCGTGCCACCGCCGCCTACAGCCGCACCCCCGCCTCCTCCTCCTCCGTTCTCGCACTCCTCCATTTGGTTGACAAGATCCCTTAGGGCCATGCCCCGCACTCTCTCAGGGCCCTGGCAGGTCAGCCCCCGCACGGTGATGGCGGTGCCCCGGGCGCGCAGCCAGTCGTGCAGCCAGCGCAGGTTGCAGCCGCAGTACCAGGGGTTCCCTCGCACCAGCAGCTGCATCAGGCCATCCAGGTCACGGAACAGGCCCCGAGGCAGGGTGGTCAGGTTGTTGCCGGACAGGTCGAGCCTCTGCAGCTGACGCATCCTGTCCAGGGAGCCGCGCGGCATGTGCGCCAGGGCATTGTCCTGCAGGTAGAGGCGCTGTAGGTGGGCGGCGGGCAGGTTGAGTGGGGGCGTCAGGAGGGAGTTGCGCACCAGGGAAAGCTCCGTCAGATTGGACAGGCGGGAGAAGGTGTCGTCCGCGATGCGCTGATTGGCCAAGAGGTTGCCGTCCAGGACGAGCCGGCGCAGGGACGAGAGGCCCCGGAAGGCGTGGGTGGGGATGGTGGAGATGCGGTTGTCCTCCAGCCGCAGCTCCTCCAGGGAGGACGGCAGCCCTGACGGGATGCTGGAGAGGTGGTTCCGCGAGAGGAAGAGCAGGCGCAGGCGCGGGTTGTCGGCAAAGGCCTGGTCGCCGATTCCCACGGTGGACACGGAGTTGTCGTCAAGATGCAGCTTCTCCAGCAGCGGCAGGCGGGCCAGCGCGGGGTGTGGCAAGGTGTGAATGTTGTTGTCCTGGAGGTGGAGCTCTCGCAGGGAAGGGGGTAGGTAGAGGGGGAAGTCGTCCAGCTCGTTGTCGTACAGATACACCACATGAACAGCCATGTGGAGCTCCAGGGATGTGGGAAGCCCAGCGTTGTCGATGTGGTTGTTCTGCAGGTAGAGGACCGTGGCGGTGAAAGGCAGCGGGGGGATGGCGCTCAGCCCCCGGTCATTGCAGTAGATGAAATCCTCGTCGCACCGGCACACTAACGGACACACCACTTCCCCGTCCCCCTCCCCTCCCAGTGCCGACACAGCAGCAGCGGCGGAAAACTCCAGCACCTCAGCCAGTAGCGTCAGGCACAGAAGCAGCAGGAAGAGCCAATCCCGGAGCTCCGCCACTCCTTCGGGAGCCATTTTGATTTCAAAGTTCTGCTCCAGTCCTTTTGTAAGAAATTGACCCCACCCCTCTATTTAGGGCAGGGTAGGAGGAATTCAAAGCTCGGCTGTGTATGCCCTCCTGTCCAATCAGCTGATGGCTGGAGATGTGTGCAGTCCTCTCAGACTCTAACTCCCTGCTGGACAAAAGAGAGAAGAGTATGAGCTGGTAAACAAGCACACTGGATCCCTTGGAATAAACTGTGTAATGACAGATCTTATTCAATATACTTTATGTATTCATTTAAAAAGAGACTTGTTTTTATTCAAATGAGCCATGTTTTTAAACGAATCATACTCCCAATGGGAACTTTTAGATGAGGGCCTGTACTGTATACAACCACTTAAATGTAATCACCAAACAATGGGCTTCAAACATTTTCCTTAATTATGTAGTTTCATCAATTCTATATTATGGTATTAAAAGTTTTGAAACACTACTTTTGCAGACACAGACTTTAGGCATTGTTACAACGTTTCTGCAACGCTGAAGCAATATAATTGTGTTGCTACCTTGCTACATTACAGATAATAACAATGTTATGGATTAGCTGCAATACATAAGGATTAACTCTATGCTGCAGTGCAGTGCAGGCCAAGCGCAGCTGTTATTTATATTCTGGTCTCATGGCTTCATTATTTTTTACCTAATTGCTTATTCAGAGTCAAGCAAATAACTATCCTAATCCACTCACTCAAGGAGCAGTATTTATGAAAATGCTTTGAGAAAGTATAATCAGAGAGTCAACAAACCAAAGGTGCCCAACATTATAGCTAAATAATATGTAAATATATACAAATGCAGCAATCTTGAACATGTAATAAGATACTATGCATAAATGTATGGCACCAAGCCAAAGTAGCTTATTTCTTCTTTGAGAAAGACATGGAGACAAAGAGGATATATTTCTAAAAATACCAATGTGCACTGAATACAATGAATATTTTTCAAAAATAAGGACTAACTAGAAAGTCCTCATGAACTGTGTATACTACATTTGTGCCCACTTATAACTATGTAAGCTTACATTCTGGCAGAAATTGTAATTAATGTTTGTGTGTGTATGTACTGTACTTGTGAGAAATACACAATTATTTCTATATTACATATTACAGCTTGTCCGTGGAAGGGACATACTGGATGCATGTGCGATATTGAACAGCTGAGCAAAAGTTGTTCAAACAACACATATTATTTGGGTCCTTCCTTTCAAGCGAGAGACTGAGGGAGCAAGAAATGGAGGAAGAGAAATAGAGAGAGACAGAGTGAGAGAAGGTAAGAGAGAGAACATGAGGTGGTAGAGAGAGGTACTGCACATAGGCCATGGAGAAAGAGAGAGAGACAGAGTGAGAGAAGGTAAGAGAGAGAACATGAGGTGGTAGAGAGAGGTACTGCACATAGGCCATGGAGAAAGAGAGAGAGACAGAGTGAGAGAAGGTAAGAGAGAGAACATGAGGTGGTAGAGAGAGGTACTGCACATAGGCCATGGAGAAATAGAGAGAGACAGAGTGAGAGAAGGTAAGAGAGAGAACATGAGGTGGTAGAGAGAGAGGTACTGCACATAGGCCATGGAGAAATAGAGAGAGACAGAGTGAGAGAAGGTAAGAGTGAGAACATGAGGTGGTAGAGAGAGGTACTGCACATAGGCCATGGAGAAATAGAGAGAGACAGAGTGAGAGAAGGTAAGAGAGAGAACATGAGGTGGTAGAGAGAGGTACTGCACATAGGCCATGGAGAAAGAGAGAGAGACAGAGTGAGAGAAGGTAAGAGAGAGAACATGAGGTGGTAGAGAGAGGTACTGCACATAGGCCATGGAGAAAGAGAGAGAGACAGAGTGAGAGAAGGTAAGAGAGAGAACATGAGGTGGTAGAGAGAGGTACTGCACATAGGCCATGGAGAAAGAGAGAGAGACAGAGTGAGAGAAGGTAAGAGAGAGAACATGAGGTGGTAGAGAGAGGTACTGCACATAGGCCATGGAGAACAAAGCACATGACAGTGTCATACTGTGTATTTGTGTTTGTCTTAGTGCAGGTGAAGCCGCTTCTGCGTTCCGCGGATGCTGTCATAACTGCGGACAGTGTGTTTGGATGGCTGAGGACTGGTTCAGCTGGTCTATGCAGACACTCGGGCACCTCAGACAGCACAGCGTATGTAAAGTAGCTGCATACTTTGCACTGCAGCAATGCCAATAATGGATTTGATTGGGCCAAGAGAGGGCAGGAAAGGGGCAGTATCAATTTACACTGAAAAAGAAAGAAAGAGACAGAGATGCAGAGAAAGAAAAACAGAGAGGAAAAGAGACAGAAAGAGAGAGAAAGAGAGGGAGAGAGGGGGAGCGAGAGATAGAAAGAGAGAGAGGGAGAGAGGGAGAGAGATATATATATATATATATAAAGTGAGAAAGAGAGAGACATCTATGTAAAACATAGTTTACAAAAACATCTACCACAATATCTATTGCATTGCAGTTACAATTGAATTGTATATCATTTCTCTACCCTTTTAACTTTGGGCCGAAAGTAACCTATAGAAAAATTAATTACTGGAGGAGAGAGAGAGAAGAGGATGGAAATCATGACAAGTAAAAATAAATGACCCTTCAAAAACTGCATAACAAAAGTTCCTCAATGTACATATAGCATGCGTGTAACGTTAATTATTTCTGTGTGCATTTATCCTGCTTCTATTCCTGTGATGTACTCCACCTTGAAACTTTTTAGAGGAACTAAGAAGAATATATAAATTGGCGCTTTACACCTTCAGGAATTACAATGATAGTTCAAAGTGCACACATCCTCTTTGGTTTCACTGAGCCAGGTGCAATCAGCACGTTTCACGCTAGGGTGCATCAAGAATTAAGATAATCACTGAAAAGATAAACACTGATTAATTGATGCTAACTAATTTGTATCAAACATCCAATAACGGCGTAACAAAGTGTATCCCCACACTCAAATTCTTGAACAAAGACTTTTCCATGCATAGCTCATACTGTATATACAGTGAGCACCATAATTCATTGGACAGTGACACATTTTTTGTTATTTTGGTTCTGTACTCTAGTACTTTGCGTTTGAAAGGATACAATTTCAATGACGTTGAAGTGCAGACTGCCAGCTTTAATCTGAGGGTATTTTCATCCGTATCGGATGAACTGTTTAGAAATTATAGAACTTTTTGTACATAGTCCCCCATTTTCGGGCATCAAAAAATATTGGACAGTTTAACATAATGTAGAGTAAAGTAATTTTTAATATTTGGCCACATATCCTTTGCATGCCATGACCCAACAATATCAAAAGACTCTTGATATCTTATTTTCTGGTACTCTACAACTTTAATAACTCTGCATATGAATGGATCTCCATGAGAATTGGGGGGTGGGACTAGATTTAGCTGTAAATGATGCTGGAACAGTATGGAATACATGGTTGGCTAAATGGCTGTAAATCATCAAGGGTCTGAGGTATCAAACGGACATGCAGATATTTATGGTACTTGAATCGACCACTCTGTGACTGTATTGTTCTCTGCAACGCGCAGTTAGCTCGGTCAATGCTCATCAATTTCCTAAAATTAAGCATTTTAAATGATCACATTCCACCTGAGCAATTGCATATGGTCCCTGTGTAAGCAAATTTGTGCCAATAAAATGTTTCTACCCTATCGCTATAATACATGAAAAGCATATAATACCAATGAATACCAATGCCAAGCTCCCTGATTATGATATAAAGATAAGAGGGTAAGATGCTTTCTTTAAATGACCCCCTTGTTTCTCATCTTTCGCATGTGTACATAGCACACGTTAGTTGATGGGCGGAAACAAACTGCTATCATCTGGTGACTGCCACCCACCGCCACCCCCGCCCAATCCTGCGCTCTGTTACGCAGTTCGGTCCTATTGTGCTTTCTGCCTTCACCATATCTAGTCTGACCAGGCACACTGGGGAAAACAAACACAAAACACGCTTTGTGGTGTGTGAGTGTGGAAAAAGAGAGCCGTGCTGTCGCTCTGAATTGAGGACACTCGCTCTCCCACCAGCTCGTTTCTCTCTCTCTTTCTTTCTCTTGCTCACGCACGCGCCCGTGCATTCTCTTGCCTTCTGTACATGATCCGCATGAATAAAAAGGCGGGCAGAATGAGTCGCAATTTCCCTCTGCCTCTCGCATAGGGTCCCTTTTACTTGTGTGTTTCATCGTCATTCCCTCTTTCAAAGGGCCTCTCTCTCCATTCATGTACATATATTTATCGATATTCCACCATTTAAGGCTTTCTCAGTCTTCCTGAACTAATCTGTTTTTTTCATTCCCCCCTTTTCTCTTTCTTCCACTTCACATCTGTTCTTTTCAATATTCCTGTACACTCTTTCCTTTTAGCGCACATATCTGCTCTTTGTTTTAGTCTTCTCGTAAGCACTCCTTAAATCCCATCTTAAGCATGGTAAGCCATCCTGTTCCCCTTCAGCTAAAGATAAAAACAACTATTCTGAATTGCAATGCACTTATTAACTTAAAACAAATAATAATAACAATAACAACAAAAATAATAAAAAAAGAACAAATTGGCAATCAAACACAAATTAATTAAGAATCTATGACACCCCATTCACACTCCAGATGGAGAGTGAAACTTTTAAAAATGTTTTTCTTTTTTCCCAAAAAACCCCATAATTTTTACTATTATAATATTCTATGTTTTAATAGAAATATTGTTTAAATAAATCTTTCTGATAAGATAGCAACAAGACTAGGCAAGCCTAGCTCAGCCCGGACGCCTGTATGCAGCCAGTGGGGAATATTTGACTAGGCACGGTGGATAATGTTCTGGAGCCTGTAGGTTGGCCTGCATAACAGGGCGACCGGTTGCATCTGATTCTCAAAGGTGTGTGTGTGTGTGTGTCAGTATGTGAGTGGGAGCTAGCGAGGAGGAGGGAAAGCGGATATAATTAAATTAATGAAGAGCACTATTAGGACGTTACCACTCCACAAGCAGTTTATATATTGTGATAAAAATGAACATCGCATTTTTTTGTTTAGATACCACATTATTTAATAAAATATACATTTATTAATCGTTTTGTTAGCCTATATGGAGAGTTGAAGTTGTTTTAATGTTGACAGAGAATGCCCACATTGGAAATAATTATTCTAACACTGAAATCAAAGTTTTATTAGCAGATGTTCAATCAAAGAAAAAAAAAACCAGTTTAGTATTGTCAGTGTCATGAACTGGGAAAGTAAAGGCCTAGCAGGAGATAACATGTACCATCAATGCATGAACACCCCTCACTGTTAACTGTTAAAGTAGCAAAATAAAAATAAATAAATGGATTGACATTAAATTGGAGGCGAAGAAACGCATAGCTGCGCATCGGACGAGCGAGCGCATTGCTTTATCGCAGCCTGGAAATAAATTAAACGTTATTCATTTTGTAATTTTGTTGGGGTTCTGTGCATGTGAGTTGTCGTTTGAAATCGGGTAATCATAGGCTACCTTATTTTAGAATCTCTCTGGTGCGTTCTAATTGTGGTCACATCGATGCGCGTGTCCCACTGAGCAAAAGCCAGAATCAAGCTCAGATTTTACTGGGATATAGCCTGGCTACATTCTAACCGGCTAAAAAACTTTCACTTTTAAATAAAGTTTATCCGGTTTTTTACCTGAACGTGAGACGGCGTTTCACCGACTTTTCACCAAAAACGTTCACTGGGGTGTGCAGTATGGCTCCGATAACATTGGACAGGTTGGCTTTACCTCTACCTGGCTTTGCATGTACGTTGTCATTAGCTGGATTAAGCTGTTGACCACAATTGCAACCCTACAGACACTTTAAAGCAGATTCCGTTCATTGGTTAAATGTGTGTTTTAATTAGCATATTTTTTAGCCTATCTAAGGTCATGTAGAATTAAAATTTTTAGCAATTTAGAAAAAATAGTAGGCTACTGGGAGCATTCATTAGCCTATGTTATGGGTCTAATTAAACAGCTTCGTAGCCTACAATTGATTAATAGGCGTAATCTAAAGTGTTTGCTTTTTACAACATAATTTATTACGTTTGCAATGTGTATTTCAAAGACTACATTTAGTCTTGTGAATTTAACAGAAAATTTAAATTCATTAATGTTCTAAAATCACTCAGAAGCTACATTTAGCAGCCTTCTGTATTCATGAACGGGGTCCCGAGCAGGTGTAAAATTTGTTAGTAGCTACGTGCGAACAAATATCAGATACGGAAACGTTGATGAATGCCAACATATGGCCAAATTTGCTAATACAACGATTTACGTACAAATTAGTTCTGCTCACGTTTCGTGAATGAGGCCCAATGAGAGCATTCTCACAAGTTTTTTATTTGCTCAAAAACAATATCTCAATAACAATATCGTCTGATCTACTTGGAGTTTGCTTGTTTCCACTCCTCTCCAAAATAGAATGTCTACTGAACTTCAGCTTGCAGACAGAACAAATCAATTCCAACAGTTATGACACCCGCAAATAGCCTACATATGTTGTCTTTTATGTGGGTGGTTTAGGTCTGTCAGCCATGCCATTTTGAGTACTATAAATATGATAGTTTCAGCTTTCTGCCATGAAAAATATGTAATTAGAATGTGTCATTAGAACATTCAGTTCAGAATTTAGTCACAAGGGCCACTGCCGTCTAAAGTGCAAACACGACTCCAATGCCGTGTTGTCTTCATGGGTGATGTTTTCTTCTGGAGAGTGTAGCTATCTGGCCTAACTTCCCTGAAGTAAACAGTTGTGAATTTCAATACCAATGAAGTCCCCCTCCCGTTGGTGAAACAATATTGACTGGGCGATAACGACTACGAGAAAAATTATACATTTCAGCCAATTGACCTGTATCTTTAAATAAACATATCCACAGTTGTACATGCATGATTTTTGGGTGCTACAACTTGTACGAGTAAAAGGGGACAGGGAGTTAGACAGCGAACGTCTTCCCGTAATTACTCAAAATTTACGCATGCGCTTTTCAACACTCGGAGATCAGTCAACCAACCAGCTAACCAGTCAGGCAGTCAGTTGTTCAAACATTCAAACATTTAGGCCCGCACGCTCTGCGTCCGGGCAAAAATTATACTGCAAGCAAGCATAATGTTTTTTCATTATTGTAAGACTGAACAATGTTCTCCTGTACCGTTAAATTGTGAAGTCGTAATGACAGAGGGGAACTTATTTTTTCATGACACCATATTGACCTGTACCTTACTGTGTCTGCTGAAATCACTGAAGCCAGCCAATGCACCCTTACCTCCAAATACTGCTGGAAGGGGTTGGGCTCTCTGTGCTCCGGCCCTGTGGACTGTTTGTCCAGTTGCTGAAAACAGTGAAAACAGTGGTGTGATGGAAAGCTATCCTCAGCAATCCATAGGGTCACAAAACCTTCCTGGGACTGCCTTCAGATTCAGTGCCCAGTGATGTCCTCTCCCCCGTCGACTAATATGCTCGGCTGGGACCACCATAGTGAAAGACAGGACTTTTGTGCTATCCTTTCCAGAACAACCTTTCTTGATCCCGCTGTGTCTGCTTAGGCCCACAGGCTGATCCAGTCACCTACATGCCAGTCATTGCCACTCCCATCAAGCTAGTCAGCCAAAGGATGAGGCTCAAATTCAATCCAGTATGTGAATAACTTTTTGGTGTCCATAAATTGTATTGCACTTCAGTTATAGTTATATAATGTGCTTAGTCCACTTTATTCTGCAAGTTAACATGGCCCATTCTTCTGACTTTGATGCTATGTGCAGTCTTGTTTTAAAAAACTCTCTTTTTTATTCTGCCGATAAGCGGACAGTGTTGAAGCTGAATTCTGGGTTTCTGCGTGTGCATCAGGGTAGGAACCTCAGCACCACCCTGTAGAAGCAATAGAGAAAGACTGCATTAATCAAAACTGCACAGGTGAATAGTAAGACAATTTGCATGGGGGATGACAAACATTAAATAAAATAAAGCAAAGGCATAATTTGTGCCATCCAGACAATGATATTTTACCTTAAGCATAGTACTTTCTCCTCATCCAGACATAATTTGTTTATCATGTAATATTACTCTAACTGTTATAACTACTCTTCACTGACCTGTCTCTAGGCAATGTAATCATTCTTTTGAAGTTGAATTATGAATCTAATTACCTTTGAGAAAGATACTACCACCTGATACATTCAAATAGTTTTACAGAAAATCATGCACACTTGGGAATCGATGCAGAAAATTTTAAGCAAATAGATACATGAATAACCATGAACGACCAAAGACTCAAAAACTGCGAGTCAATTTGTCTCCAAGTCAATCAATGTGTCAGTCATATCTTTTGTTGCACAGAGTGCCTTTGATATAGCAAAGTAAAATCCTCTGAACTTTCATCCACTGGGACATACACAAAGCTTTAATGTCGAACATAAGCAATTTCATGAAATGGAGACAGATGTAAGTGTGTGTGTGTGTGTGTGTATGTGTGTGAAAGAGAGAGAGAGAGAGAGAGAGAGAGAGAGAGAGAGAGAGAGAGAGAGAGGGAGTGAGAGAACTGATTCAGTGGAATGGAGGAGTGTTTGTTTACTTGTTGTCTTCAGCTTGCCATCATTTTGACGTTTATACCGTCTGTGTGTCCTGCAGTCATCCGTCTTTCTTTCCCTTTAGTTCTCTCCCTATAGCCCTCCATCCTGCCAAACAGCTTTTTACTAGAACCATTCAACTGCTATCCGAACAAGGTGCCTGTGTCGATATGACTGCGTTTTGGATTGTGCGCATGTGTGTGTGAGGGAGAGAAAGCGACTTTCTCTGTCTGTCAAACTATTTAACGACTCAGTGCACGTACCCATCTCATTTTTCCTTTCAATTTATCATTTAGGGAGAGGGAAAGGCTGGGAGAGAGGGAGAGGCACATGAAGGGGAGAGAGAAGTGAGGGAGGGTTATGAACTCATCGGCATATCATTTGGAGGCAGAAATGACTGTCAGACTGTGCAAGATTTAAATGAGCCAGTTTAAAATACCGGTCAATCACTGATGAACTGCGTGCGTGTGTGTGTGCGCGTGTGTGTGCCTGCATGTGTTTATATCATCTGTTCGCATCAAAGCAGCACTCGAGCATTGAATCACCCCACCAACTGCAATCCTCTCTCTCTTTCTTTCCCCTGTTCTCTATCTCTCTCTCTCTCTCTCTCTCTCTCTCTCTCCCTCTCAGGCACCCTTTCTGACTCCCACTCCTTTATGCAAAAGTCTGGAGCACCGGGTTGTTGAATGTGAAAGACTGAGACCTTGAAATGTTTTGTGCGTGGCTGGGAGTGCCTTTGCCATTTCTGGATCATAAATGGGAGCGGAGGCATAGTTTTCAACAGAGAAAGAGGGTGGTATTGCTGGACTTTTTGCATGGTCGGGCAAGACTATGAACAATTTGTCTAAGTAATTGCAGAATCATGCTTTGGGGTTATGGGTCCATCGATGCACATTTAGTTTTTAGGGGCCATGCGTCCACGTGCCTTAGGGTGGAGTACTACCAAATAATGAATGATGTGGCAACATTTACAAGAATAGTGTGTATTGGGGGAGGATTTTGTGGCAGATGATGAAGAGATGGAGACTTTTTTATTGGCTTTTGTTCATTTATAAAATGTTTAGAGTTTGAGTAAGGGGAGTCTGGAATGGGATGGGGATGGGAGGGCTGAGCTGAGGAGCATTTGGATGGATATATGAAGGTCTGGTTCTATATGTAACTGTGGAAGCTTTGTGTGGTTAATAAAGGGAAGTCTAAAGTCAAAAGCCCCCCCCTCCCTTCTCTCTATCTCTCTTTCGCCTGCCAGTCGTGAATCATGGATGTTTTATCAGACACTAAGTAAATTGACTTGATTTCATTTTGACCAAAATGAAGTAAAACTGGCTGCTCCGGCAGATATTTTTAAAACACTGTTTTTCTGTTTCTCTGTGCTGTGCTACGCGTTTGTTTGCCCTTGGAGAGGAGCAAAAGTCCCACTTTAGCAGCCCAGTGATATCAAAACAGTCTAGTGCATTACAGCAGAGCCAAAAGGCTGTCTGAGTATTCATTAAGGCCCGTAATGGACCTGCACGCCTAAATGTGTGCACTATTGAGTGCATTTCTGCGACACCCAAGAGACTAAAATGAGCCTGTTATCAAAAATTTTAACATTCAAAAGGTGCAGCGCAACACTTGCGATGCTCATATCTTGGTCACGTTGACACTTCAACCCCATTAAGTAAGATTTGACTTGTAAATAACTGCCAGAGGCATCATGCTGTGCATTGAAACAGCCTGTCTGGGAGACTGCCGCTATGATTTCATATTGATTAGCTACAGTAATCAGCGTGGAAGCAGTCACTGGATGGGGCTTAGAAGACACACGCACAGAGATGCAGGGGGCGATGTGACTGGACTTTTAACACAGCTGCACATAGCACCCATTCACTGAGGGAGAGCCAGGGATAGAGAAGGTATAAAATGTAAAGGAGCAAAGAGTGCAAGCTTACGGAAGAAAAACGTGAGAAAGGGACTCTTCTCTCCCCTTTTCCGCAGATATTTCTTCAACACCCCCCGCGCCCCTCTCTCTCTCTTTCTCTCTTTTTCACTCTCTATCTCCTCCATTAATTAAGTGCAACAGTCCAATCAAGAAATATTTTAGGATTGTTGATTAAGGGAAGCCCATATGCAGCGTGCGACGCTCAATTTACTTTCTTTTGCTCATTTTCTCATCGTCTCTCTCTCCCTCCCTTTCTCTCTCTCTCTCTGGAAAATCTCACCAGGCTAACAGAAGGGCATTTTATATAACCACATTATATCTTGTGTTTGCTTTTTAAAGGTTAACAAACAACACTGAAATGTTCAGGGAGGGGGGGTGGGGGGGGGGTGGAAGGCAATTTACTATGCACATGAGGAGCGAGTGCTGGAGTTGACCTGACACAGGTGAGGACAGTGCGATTAGAAATAAATGTTCAAAGTCCCAGGGCTATGGTGCATTTTTCACGTCGCTTGAATCCCGCTCGTCATTTACATTAGCAAATAAGTGTTCTTAAAAGTCAATCGCCCTCACCCCACTGCCTATTCAAAGTCCGTTGCAATATATCCTCTCCCGTCACTTCAAGATTTCATTCGGCAACTCTCCATCCATCTTTTTCTCTTTTCCTATCTATTCTTTGTAGCTTTCCATTTCCCATCAGTCATACAGTGTCCTCCACCCCCCCCCCCACCCCCAATATCAGGCAGACGAGTTCAGACATGCCTAATACAGACAGACGAGCAGAGAGCAGAACTAGAGAAAGGAAAGTGGAAATGCCAGGTAAATGGAGGTTGGAACGGAAGACATAGGATAGACATAGGTAGAGTGGTTTTCCCAAAAAAGGAATATCTGCAAGATGAAGTAAAATGTACCTATTGCATGGGAAAGGGCCACAGAGAGAGAGAGACAGCAAGAAAGAGAGAAAACAGTGAATGTGAGAAGGGGGCATGGGCATTTTTATGGAAAGAGAGAACGAATATGGCGGAGGAGAAAAGGAGGGATGGGGAGGACGACAGTGTAAACAGAGAGCGATGAGAGGGCTTTTTAAATATTCATTTTGGTTGCGGAGCACTAATTAACTGTCCTGGGTACATTATTAGTTGATTAAATTTTTTTACTGCCAGTTAAATGGCTATGCCTGCATCCCTGAGAGAGGCGACTACATCAGTAAACCTGTCACAGGCTAAGCTTGAGTGCCATAACTGCGCCGCAATATATACAACCTACATGCGTTCTCACCGGGATTAGCACTGTATCATATATCACATACTGTGGATGCTGGACAGCTATATATGGACACGCAGATACATTTTCACACATATATGGACACGCACGCACACCCAAACGCACACACGCATACATGCACGCACATGCGTGCGCCCACTGCATTTGTATTCGTATTTTTCTTGCTTTCAGTCTGGTGCTTCTAACCTCACACCTCCCTCCCTCACACCCTCAGTTCTTTTCCCCTTTTTCTTGTTCTCTCTCTCAATCTCAATCTCTCTCTGAAACACACACACACACACACGCACACACGCATGCATGTTCATGCGTGGACGCGCGTTTACATGCACGCGGCCGCACGCATGTATGCAAAGCGCAGACGTACGCGCGCATGTACCCGCGCGCACGCACACACATGCTGAGTCTTTGCCGCGCTCCCCGTATCTGCGTAAATGATGCAGTGACTGGAAATAAACAGCCAATTTAAGTGCTGGATACTTCAGTGCTCTTTCTAGCTGCCTCCTGCGCTCATCCTCTCTCCCTCCACTGTCACAGTCACACGCAGGCAGTGCAAGCCAAGGGGACAAGGTCAGTGCTCCGAGAGGCAGAGAGGCACAGGGGGAAAATGGAGAAAGAGGAAATTGCAAAGAGCATCAGAAAATACCACGCCCGACACATACTTCAACTCGCGCACTTCGAACGAGGCTGTAATACAGTATCTGCTGAGTGGTTCATTCAGTGAAAGAAGAGCGATTTGCGATGCTTCTCTTAGGTCGTTAATCGATAAAGCAAGTGTTTCTGGTCAATTCTCTATTATGGAGCCTCGAACAAATGACATGACAGTTTGACTCCATTGAGTTAAGAAGAACGAACGCTCACAAATGGCAATTTCCATTTAAAGTCAGTTCCTTATCTGAGAGACAGCCCCCTCACGTCTGAGCCATTCAGTTCAATGAGCAGAGTTACTGGTCTCTTCAGGCCAGGCAGTGTTCAGTCAACTCTGAAAAAGAAGCTACCAATGATGGCTGGTCAAATGAACCATATCTGGTCTTCTGAGGTGTCAAGAGGTCTGGGGAGATCACTTCGACGGCTTCAGCTAGAAGTTGAGATCATCTCAGCTCTGTGCAGTGTGTGTGTGGGCGTATGTGAGAGAGCATTTGTGTATGTTACGCCTGTGCATGCATGTTCATGTGTGTATGTGAGCGCGTACATGCACGTGCGTCCATTTGTGTCTGTTTGCACGCGTCTATCTCCATGCATGGATGCGTGTGTCTCTCTCACCGCTATTGAGTCACAGAACATGAATATTGATATGAAGCTTGCAGCTGCAGCGGAGTTAATAATGAATTGGCCCTAATGATTTAATGGGTCTACATGTTGACACCTCCCACAGGCTTTTAAACATCTGAGTCATTTAAGACGCACCCTCAAGGGTAAGAGAGAGAGATGGAGAGAAGACTATGCCTGAGGTGGAATGTCCACGTTTACCTCTCCATCTCTCTCATTTTCTCTTTCACTGGCTCTCTTTCGCTCCTCTATTCTCCCTCAAACCAGTCGTCTTCCCCAGTCGTCTCACCATCCTCATCTTCGCGTGCCCCTTCTTCTTTCCCCAAGCCCCCTCTCCCAGCCATCATTTTCACCTCTCCGCCCTCACCTTTTCACCATCTTCACCTCGTTTTCCCCTTCTTCTTTCCTCCTCATCCTCGCTCTTCTCCTTTGCCTCCCCTTTTTTTCCATTCACCCCCCGATCCTGTACCCTCTCCCTCGCTCTCTCTCTCTCTCTCTCTCTCTTCCTCTACAAATTTGTGTCTTTACTGTTACATATAATGAAGCTAACATCAATACTCAAACTGTTGTCAGCAAAGTGGCAAAATAAAATCATGTCAGGTATTAACAATGACACGGCAACGTTTGTACTTTTCGTTTTATTTAATTAGCTAGCCCTTGAGGCTAATTTGACTCTGTAGACTATGATCAAAATATTGTGAGAAATACTCAAACAGTACTCTAAATCTCATAAGTGGAAAAAAGAAGAACGTTAAATGGAGTTTCATCTAAATCGCACAGCAAATCTATTACAGGGCGGCTAAGCTCTAGTGCAGGAGCATGCCCAGGTCTCTGAGCGATGGAGGCCCTCGTGGGACACTAAAGGCCACAGCCGGGTCTGTGAGCTGTTTACATGCCATACCGAAGCTCTCCTGTCCCCAGCCTGTGGATTCTATTTACGCACACCGCATCAAATCTCCTTTTCAATTTCAGTGGGAATTACACATCTGAGCTGATCTTTTTTCTTTTTTTTAATGGAATCCGCTGGCTCAATCTAATTATGCTCGGGCCTCCATATTATCTAATTGTGTTACGTTATTATCATACATACCCATGACGGATCCCATTTAGGATTTTTTCTTGTCTTTTTTTATTTTTTATTTATTTATTTTTTACAGTTTTGGGTGATTCCTTGGCTAAAGTGCCACGCTTTGAGGTGGAACAACACACAGAACCTACATGGATGGAACTGTCTGACCAGCTTTCCACAGTTCTGTCCACTGGAGGTGAATACACAGCCAAACACCCATACAGTATATTAAGAAAAAATGACTACTCAATCAATGTTAACAGAAAAGCATACATCGGCAGAATAAATGGCTAATGGCGCGCGTGCGGAAGCCTCCGCACCGTATCTGAAATGTTCTCTCATACACTGTGAGTTCACTTCACTCTCGGCGAGGCGGCAGTGTAGTATAATGGTTAAGGAACCGGACTTGTAACCGAAAGGTTGCAGGTTCGATTCCCAGGTAGGACACTGCCGTTGTATCCTTGAGCAAGGTACTTAACCTGAATTGCTACAGTATATATCCAGCTGTATAAATAGATAATATGTAAAAAATGCTAAAAAGTTCGCTCTGGATAAGAGCATCTGCTAAATGCCTGTAATGTAATGTCTCCTCCCATAGCCCCTCCCACCTCAATCAGTTCCTTTGCCATCCATCTCTTGTCCTCCTTCATTTACTTTTCATTTGTCCATGTTTGAGTCATTTTAATCTGTAGCATTGCGCTAACATCACACTGCACTGTATAATCTTGGAGTGGATGTTGCCATTGTGCGTGTTGAAGCATGTGCAATCCCAATCCTCATACTGAAGGTTGCACTAGTTTGGCTTCGTGAAATTTCAAATACTAATCGAAGGGAAACCGAAATCCCACATTGAGCCAAACAAGGCATATACAGGCAGATAGCAGTGGATTCTTTGTTGTTATGGATAGGTTTTAGGGAATATTCTTAATTTTGATGTCAAAAAAATTTATTACAAAACTGGAATTGACAATTGAAACAATGTGCACTAATATGAACCAGTTGTTCTGAGGAATTCTGTATCTTACCTATGAGATCTGTAAAAAGTATATTTAAAGTGATATTCTCAAAACCATAAACATTTTTCATAAACATGTTTCACTAAAATAGCATATTTACGTGCGCTCAGGAATAAGCCCTTTAAACCCCAGGACCACAGCTCTTTCATGAAATGAAGCCGGCAGAATACTAATTGATTGTTGTTGAGAGTTATCAATCCTTCTGACGATAATGAGCTAATTGGATATAGCCTCTTGGGAACAGGTGAAAAGACCAAGGATTGCAGACTGTATTCCTTGTTTTAGATTGTTGTGTCATTAATCTTGTTGCCTTGGCAGTGCTGCTGTCGTCTTGATCTGTGTGACTGAAGTCATAATCCAGTGTTCCATGTAGTCACAGTGAATCCTGTTAAAATCTAGTTCATAAATATGGTACTGTCTGTACACTTGTAATCCAATGTGCTGTTCTGATTTAATACGGTTGTGGTCAGACAGTTTGAATGAATATGTTTGTATATGCTTGTAATTGAGAGTGTGTCTTTGTGTACTGTATCGTTGTGTGTGTGTGTGAGTGTGAGACAGAGAGAGAGTGTGCGTGTGTGGTCCTCTTCCCGCATTACCATAATATTGCTACTATGTGAGAGAACGTAGAATATGTTTGTCGCTGTAAAATGACAGTCTGTATTTGTATTGGCATGTTCACTGTACCCTACAGGTTGCCAATGGTTCCCTATTGAGAAAGTGGAAGGCGGGGAGGAGAGAAACAGAGCCAATAAAATGAGAATGGAGAGTTGCTATTATAAAACACACCAAAGGCTTCCGCCCTCCCTTCTCTCTCTCATCCCTCTTTTTTTACACCCCCTCTTTTTCTGATGAAAGTCGACTTGCCTTAGCCATTGAGAAGAAAGAGGCGGAGAGGAGAGAGAGAGAGAGAAAGAAAGGGAGATGGGGAGAGAGAAGCAGAGAGCAAGTGAGGGAGAATGATGCAGACACTGCATCTGCTGAGAAAGAGAGAACAGCAAAGATTTGGGGGGAAACAGAGAAACGCGGGGTATAGAAAAGAGGTGTGCTGAGAAAAAGAGAGAGGAAGGTAAAAAGTATGGTGAGAGGAATAAAAAGGCCTGTAAAAGGGATAGAAACAAGGGGGGTTGGAAGGTTGAAGAAATGTTACACTAAATGCCAGCATTCCATGACCAAGCCCTATAGGTATTATAACAATGTACTGCAGAGTGTGTCTGCTCCCTCCCGTATTCAAATCTGCATGGAGCTGCAGTGCTCATTCAATAAAAGCATTCTTTTAGTTCGTACGTCACAACTGGGCACCAGTAATAAGTGTGCATAATTTATGTATAATTTCAGCAGTCATCGCCATGCACTTCACTATACTTTTATATTTACATAGTGGCTATCTTGCTCATCATGGAACAATCACATTTGCATCTGTTTCATGAATCAGGTTGTAAAACTGTGACTATTTTGGTCGCATATGCGACCTAACTTTAAACTGTGCGACCTGGAATTTAAGTTGGGAGCACTGGTGCCACCGCAAACAATTGTCTTGGTGTGACTGTCATTTTCTTTTCTTTTTTAATAATGCGAGCAACCTACCGCAATCAGACAAACTTCCAAGTTTATATTCCCTGTAACCATTCTAACCAACTGAACGTCAGCTTTACTTGTCTTACCACACAGTGGCGCCCCCACAAATTTTTCATAGGGGGGGCCAGGGGGGGGCGCAGAAAATCTTGGGGTGGCACACCAAAACCAAAAGCCATAACTGAATTTCAGAAATTCTATTAAGTTGTTGTAGTATATAAAAAATATACATTATATACAAAAAATATACATTATTGATTTAAATGAATAGTACCTAATGTAAAATATCAGATAGATGCAGACTTGGAAGCATATTATGCATATGCGACTCGCGAGCCGCGAGGGGGGGCCAGCGATTTTATCAGGGTGGCCGTGGCCCCCCCTGGCCACCCCTTGGCGGCGCCACTGTTACCACATGCTCGTTTTTGATTTGCTAAAATCGGTCGCGGCAGTTCTTTCACTGACAGCTGCCAAGCGAGCTAGCATTCCCCTAAACCTAACTAGTGTTTTTTTTCCCTCAAGGATAATAAAATAAAAGAAACAATCACATAATTTTTTGCTAAAAAATGAAGTGAATATCGATAATAGTGATTCAGAATTCAGCGATTCAGAAGACCAGCGAAGTTAATCGAGATGTCCAACTCACCAGTAAAGAAAGGGAGGATGTACACCTTTCACAAAGAGTGGCTAAAAAAGTTATCCTGGTTAAGGTAGCTACGAGGTGGGCAAAATGTAGCCTCGGCCTTACCGTGAACTGCAAACAATGTGGAGTGGAGATCATGGGTGAAACCAATTTGCAACACCGCGGTAAAGATAGCTTGCAGTTCGCTATTCAAATTCAGTCATTTATAACTTTATTCCCCAAGACAAAATATTTGGAAATGAATTGCATTCTCCATAGCATGATTTGTGAATTTATCATGGCTGATGTTTTTTATTGAGTTCTATTACACTTAAATTACAGTTATGTGCATTTATTTTCAAAGCCTCATAATTTCATAATTCAGCTACCAAGAGCTACCATAATTTCAGACCGGTTGCATTTTGCTGAGGATGATTTGTGATTTTTTTTTCTCACAACTTTTACTGTATCTCCCCATCATCCTTATCTACATCAATGAATAATACTGCCCATCGGTTTTCCATTCACTACGCATAACTGAAAAACAGGATGACAAAGGTGTCTGAAACAACTTGTCCTGGAAAGCCAAAGATTCTATTTGTGAATTTATTCACAACATCTGATTTAACTGTAAAAAAATAAATAACTTTTTGTTGTCAATTAAAGGTCAGTTGCACGAGTGCGGCAAAACTGGCACTGAGACGTATTAGCGCTCAAACCAGCTGATGATCAACTCATGTGACTTTGAAACTGTGTTATGGAGAGTTCTTTGAGTTTCATGCAGATAATTCTGGCTACATACAGTAGCTATGCTGGATTAATTCTAATCAAGTAGGCTAGGCTATAGTAACTACTATAGTTATGGTAACATAATGACCTCAATCATCTGGGAGAGGACAGATTTTTAATTTAATTTAATTTTATGGCCGTCACACTATTGCGTATCATACTAGCGTATGCCAGCGTATGAAAAATATCACTCATATGCTGATATACGCTGACATACGCTAGGGGTACGTTTGGCATAGGTTGGCATACGGTCGCATACGGTGGCATACGCTGGCATACGGCGAGGCACAAAAAGTTTTTTAAGCATGCTTAAAAATTTTGTGCGTATTCGGACGTATGGTTTATACGCTAAGCATACGCTAAGCATACGCTAGGCATACGCTAGCCATACGCTGGCCATACGCTATTTTCAAGGGCTTTTTGTGCGTATGAAAATTATTTTATGAATTTAAATACGCAACTCATACGTTTCTCTCATACGCAATAGTGTGACAGGGCCATTAGGAGAGGACTGATTTGTTATACACTACTGTCCATTGTTCAATAAAAAATTGCTGGTGCTCCTTTTTGAGTTTGGGAGCGCCAGTGCTACTAAGCAAAAATTTTAATTTTGAGCACTGTGAGTTTAATTTATAAGAATGAGTATCCTTTGGAATGTATCTATTAGCACTCATAATACAGTTTGATTTTTAATAAAGTGATGTATAGTGTTTCATTTGGAAAGGCATTCACTTTCAATTTTATACTATTAATTTATCAATATTTTCAGCCATTGTAATCTGTGATGGGTTGAGGCTCCAATTAGAGTAGACGGTCCCATTATAAAAGATGTTCAAATCCACCTCACTAAAGCTTCTTGTCACGTAAGGCGCATATTATATGATAACAGATGTCAAACACTAAGTGAAATTAATTCAGAACCTACATCCTGGCAAGAAGAAACTAAGGTTGGTTGAACAGACACACTGTTTAGCAAGATTCCGCCGTGCTATTAACATAAAACCGTTTTCAAATAGTTCGAATACCATTTCTATTTTAGATAATTTGCATAAGATGGTGACCACTTTATGGCAATAGAAAACCTAGTTAATTAGCCTAATCTGTGGTTTAGCAGAGCGAGAGGTGATAGTGTCCCTCACTCAAGCACTTATTTCATGACTGAGTGAGCAGCTTGGCCAAAATAATGGCAATACCTTTCGCTAGCTTAACAGGAATCCACCAGAGTAGTCAAAGCCCCTGAACAGGCTCTTCCCTTGTTTTAATTTGAAAGTCGTTCTTAACGGGGAGTTAATATTTATCCAAAGGATAATCTCAGTAATACACATGCACACTGGCTGTACTCTTAGGCACAGAGAGAGAGAGAGAGGGGGGGGGGGGGGAGAGAGCAGGGAGAGAGAGAAAGCAGGGAGAGAGAGAGAGAGATGGATGGAGATTGCCAACAGGCATGTTTACAGCTAAGTGTACAGTAACATCCCATGAGATGCATAGATGTTGGGGGGGCATGATGTCGAAGTCCTTCTGGGGGGGGGGGTCAGAAGACAGAAGAGTGCAATGGCAGGTGGATAGAAGAGAAAACATGATGGGCAGAAAGAGACAAAAAAAGATAAAGACATGAGGGCAGTCATATGCACACGATATCTGGAAAAGAGACACTGAGTGAGAAGGAAATGGATTTGGAATCAGATGATATAATGAACTTTGGGAATATACTTCTGGGAATAGAATACCATACTATACTTGAGAAAGGTGGCTCTGTAATCTGTTCATGCACTGGTTTGTGAGGGTGACCTTCAATGGAAACCATTCCTGAATGAGGATGGCTCATGTTGGCAGAAGATTATCCCCATTTCTGTAGCCGAAAGCATCACCACCGCCCTGAATAATTCTAGTGGCAAGCAGAGACAGTGAGCGCCTTTTCTTTTTCTTTTTTTGGCAATCTTGGGATTTACTTGAAACCACACCCCCTTGGTGCTTCAGTATATTTTACCTGTACACGTTTCCAGTTTTCAACAGTGGAATTGTAGCACAGCCACCCTGACCACAAGGCTACTGTAATAGTCCCAAAACTATAATGTATTGCAGTGTATTGTATTTGACAATGCCAAAATGTGCTGAGTGGGCATGGCCCTGCTGCAGAAATGTCACCACAGGAGCCAGTCCAGTTGCAGTGTGTCTCTGAGGCAGTGGCCTGTGTGTGTGAGTTAGTGGGCAGTTTGAACAGGAGGAGAGAGTAGACTCTACCAGTTCACTTAAAAGGTAAAAATATAACCACAACATATTGTATCCCATAACAATATAATGCTTAAACTGCTTAAAATGCTGAAGCAACAATTCACTGCCCCTGGTGCCAAGCGTGACCCTTTATTCTGTCTAATGTGCACCATTATTATAGTCTCTGTCTCTCACACACACACACACACAGTCAGTAATTCCTAGCCCCACACCTCACCCCAATCACACACATACACAATCTCTCAATGCGCACGCATGCAAGCATGCACACACGCACACACACACACACACACAGTCAATGACCCCCCCCAGCCCACCCCAGTCACACACGAACACACTCTCATAATGCACACATTTAAGCACACACACAAACAAATGATAAACACACAAACAAAAATGATAAAATACGCATTTGTATATTTGTGGTTAAAACTCAAAATCGAAGTGCCTGCACATTCAACCTGTTCCATCTTTCATTGAATTGCGTGTTTAAACACTTCGCATTTTAACCCCCTATCGCCGGCCGTTTTTACTCTTCTCTTCGCAAAGCATTACGGCGGCGAGTGAATGAGAAGGGAATTACAGGCTGAATACAAAAACACGCAAACAAAACCTAGCTAAAACATTAAACTGTGTAGATTGGTTCCGTTAAATAAGGAAGATGCTGATCTGTGCGGATTTATGCTTCCTTGTAGAAAACCGATTTTATTAATTTCTATTTGGAATAATAAACCAATTTTTTAAATAACAATATAAAAAACAAACATTTTCTCTTACGTTTCCTCTCAGTGGATAGCCTACATGCTATTGCAATTAGGGGAGTCAACCTGACCCTGACAGCAATTGATAACAAGGACTGAAAAATCACAGCCCTCAGAAATTAATTGTACCTCTGAAAAACTGTACAGAATTCATCCTACCTTTTAAAACCAAACCGTTGCCTTTTCTATTTCTTTCCTCCCACGTTTCAAGTCCGCCTTCGTTTTCTGTCTCGCTCTCTCTCGCTCGTTCCCTCTGTGTTATTTCTCTGAAAATTTCTGTAATCGACAGCTCCCCCAAATCTGTCATTCGGGGGTGAGGAGGGGGGAGCTAACAACCGCTTTCAATGGTCTGTAATTCCAAATAATGTCTCCGGCGTTGTTTTGAGCCTGTGTGTCAGTCAGTCATCATGTCAGTCCGTCGTTTGCCCCACACGTTCCTCTCTCCCTCCCTCCCTCATCTCTATATCGCTTTTTTCAGGGTAAATACGCCCAGCGTCGCTAAATTAGAACAGGCTAGAATGCAATATATAAACCACATGTATGTGATTAAACCAGTAAGTCTGTCAGAAAATATAAGTATGTACAATATATCATATCGCTTTCTCATTTATTTTCCCTTTCAAGTCTCGAACGTATAGCCTACTTTATGTCCATACCATATTTCACTTTGTTTTATCTAAAGATGATTAGTAATGGCACGGTTCAGTTTTGACCGTTGTGCGTTTGCATTGGTTTTAGAGGATAGCGGCAGCGACGAATAAAGAAGGGGAAAGAGGAGGTGAGAAAGCGATGCGTAGTTTTGCAGCCTACAGGGGAAGGGTATGCTAAAGAAAAGGGTCTTTTTGATTTCTCAAAAAATGCCGCTAACGAAAGGGGTATTTTTTGTTTCTCAAAAGTCTAAATAGATTTTATTTTTGTGAATGTTTGTGAAAAGATAGATACATGCCTTTACTTACCCACGTATGGTTTACTATATACTAATATACACCAACAATCATACCGTGGTCAAAGTTGTTTAGATCACCCATTCTAATGTTTGGACAAACACAAATTAAACATATTGTCTACTCTTCACCCTGTCTGCATGTTTTATATACGGAGTTGCAGCCACGTGATTCGCTGTTTGGAGGAGCAATTGGCATTAACGAAATAGCCTGCTCCAATTATCACACGACTGTGTACCCTCACTTTACAAGGATAATAGTCCTCCTCTAAAGTGCTTCATGAGATTGGTGAACATATTCTGGAGGAACCTTTCAAGATTCGGATTCTTTGGTCTGTAGCCTGGACTGCCCTTTTTTCTGATACCAAGCCCTATGCTGGTGTGTGGTCAAAAAGCTTCATTTTGGTCTCATCTGACCAAAACACCCCAGTCTAACTGGAGATGGCCTCTTATGGTCTATTTGGCCAAATTGTGCCACAAACATGCAACCAAGAGTATTGTGGCTTTCCAGGTGTGACACTTGAATTTTTCATTGTCTCCCAAATATCCCGGTGGTTTTACACTTCTTTATTATGGACCTAATAGTGGAAAGTAGTGACTTTATTTTTTAAATGTATTCATTTGTAACAGTCTTCTGTCTTGGGAAGGTCAACCACACTGGATGTCACAGGGATTTTACATGTGTTATCTCACTTTTATATCCCAGTGAAACAGGAAGCAATGGGAGGCCACAATACAGCTTGCAAAGATTGAGATGACATGTTAATGCAGATTTACTTTGTTGTATTTTACTTAAAATAATTTTTTGTGGTATAGTGACATGTATTTTTTGGTAAAAAATATTAACTGTTAAACAAAATCTTCTTTGAGCAATTGTTATAATTGGTATATTATGAAAAATGTATATCATTTACGTACATTCAAATATAATTTAGCATGTATTGCTACAACCTGTATTGTTACAGCCTTTTTTGTTCATCTTTAGCAAGGATATGAATAGTTTTGGCGGGCTCTGTATATAACACCTATATACATATACAGATGGGTGACAAATTAAAGAAAAAATCCCTACAGTGAGGGGGTCCGGTAGCTCTGTTATGTTGTTGAGGGCATTTTCTTGGCATGGTTTGGGTCCACCTGTCCCCTTAGAGGGAAGGGTCACTGCAAATCAATACAAAGTTATTCTGAGTGATCACCTTTATCCTATGATGAAACATTTCTATCCTGATGGGAGTGGTCTCTTCCAGGATGACAATGCCCCCATCCACAGGGCACGAGGGGTCACTGAACAGTTTGATGAGTATAAAAATGATGTGAATTATATGCTATGGCCTTCACAGTCACCAGATCTCAACCCAATTGAACACCTATGGGAGAGTTTGGACTGACGTGTTAGACAGCGCTCTCTATCACCATCATCAAAACACCAAATGCGGGAATATCTTTTGGAAGAATGGTGTTCCATCCCTCCAGTGGAGTTCCAGAGAGTAGAATCTGTGCAAGACTAGAGGTAGAATCTCTGCGAAGGCGCATTGAAGCTGTTCTGGCTGGCTGCTCGTGGTGGCCCAACACCTTACTAAGACACTTTATGCTGTTTTTTTCCCTTTTATTTGTCACCCGTCTGTATATATACTGTATAGCTTTATGCCTGTGAGAGTTACATAATGACATACACATGTTTTGTAATTTTCTCCTTCACCATCACACATCTTATACTATCTTGTAATATATTTTCTGTGTATCAGATGGAGTTGAAGGCATACTGGTAGGCACGGCATATATGAAAAAGGGGCAGATTGTGCTGCAATGTTGGAGAGACTCCAATGACCACATTCAAGTAACTGGCTCTTATTGTGCAATACGGCTGTAAAATTCACATAGCTAGACCTCATGAAACTCTCTCTGCTGTGTCATTGGTTTGCTGAGATTGAGTTAAAGGCAGACAGTTATAGTTGAATTGATTTGGAGAAGCCAGCTTAAAGTGATACTTTACAGTACAAAAAAAAAAAATTCATAAAATGTTTTCTTGCATTGAATATTTAAGAGATTTATCTTTTTTCTTTCTTTCTTTTTTCTGTCTTTCTTTCTTTTGTGCATTCTGGAAACAATTTACGATTATGATTCAACTAAATATTTTTGATATTTAAACTTTTTTTCAGCACTATCTCTCTTGTGTTCGTCACACTCCATATTTATTACTTATGTTTCCCTCTATTAATTATATTCTCTCTCCATACAATTTCTATGATTTTCCTCCCTTGTACTTATTTACCATTTCTTTATGTAATGAAATATGCTTGTATCTGTTGGTTTTTATCCTCTTTTCTAGGGGTGTAAAGATATTCTGCAGTACCTTTTTTCCACAGAAATCTGCCTCTTTCATTTTTTCACTTTTCGGCATGTTGAATTTAACCTCTTACCCCCAGTCTTTCCCACAGCTAACGAAAAGCTGTGTCAAGAAGCTACATATTCTCCAGCCAAATTTACACAATACCTTCTGAACTTATTTTGTTTCAGGCAGGTTTGGAAAGTTTGAGTACAGTATTTTGAATTTAAAAGATAAATTTGAATCTAATTTGTTTATATTTTAAAATCTAATTTGTTTATTTTTTTGCAGTAGGAACACAGCCTCTCTTCTCTGGACAGTCAGGTCTTCCAGTGTGAGGATTTCACTCAGGTATTGTAAGCGGACCCCAGACTTTGCGGCCATATAGTGAAATTGCTTCAATTACTGATTTAAATATTTTTAACCAATTTTTATTTCCCTGTTAATGACAAAGAATGCCCGGTGTGCTTTCTCTTGCTTCATTCAGAACCACGTCAAAGCTATATTTTTGTTTAGTCGAACATAGATTGCTTTATTGGTTTAAATTACATTTCTGTATGTTTTTGTGTAGTCTGGACATAGACGCAAGGTTAACAGAGGCATTCACTGTCATAAAACTGCATAAATGAATAATTGGAATAAAAACATGAAATCAAATTTTATTATTCTTTGCATAAACATATTACTATTATGGAACAATAATTCATTCAGGATGTACAGGGACATAAAATACATTATAAAGAACAAATTTTGTGATTTGGTCTGTGGATTCACTTCTCTATGTTATTTTTCGGTGTCACCACCTGTTTTGTCTCAGTGAAGAAACAGCAGCCCTTGTGATTTTCTGTGGATGCCTTTTTGGATAGTGAGGTTGTGCTCATTATTTATGTTGTGTTATATGTATGTTCTACATTGTTTGGTGTTATACTACTGGTTTACTATGGTTTGTGCTTAGAGGAACTTGCTGTCATGATTTGTAGGTTATTTTTTTCTTTTCCGCTGCGGTTCTCGTTCTTTTTCTCTAATTGAGAATCTATTGGATTTTTTCCACGTTCCGTTCCGGGGTTTTGCTTCCCCTTGCTCATTATTCAGATCACCTGTGCTGCTACCTGCGGGGTATTTACACTTCCGCTTCTCCGGTGCTTCTTTGTTATTCATTTGTACATTGAGCCAGGTATAGCTAGGTTTAAGCGACCTTGTGATATTAACTTGTTTAAGTTCACGGGGGA
The DNA here is from genome assembly GCA_022702515.1 of Ilyophis sp. 1 JC-2022. Lineage (NCBI taxonomy): Eukaryota > Metazoa > Chordata > Actinopteri > Anguilliformes > Synaphobranchidae > Ilyophis > Ilyophis sp. 1 JC-2022. Next base: position 31,696,809 of record CM040401.1, on the reverse strand, counting down.
CTTGCTTATAGCTTTTATCAGGTATAGGACTGTTAGCGTTCTGTGCTGTTCTCTACAAGACAGTATTTTCTTTTCATGGTTTTGTTTTGTTTCACCTTCTATCGGACGTCTTAGTGTTACGTTCCGAGGGTGTATTCTTTGCTTTTCTAAGTTTCCTGTTTGGGCTCAAGTACTGAGTTCGGGAGATTTAGATTTAGATTTCGCCATATTTTTCTGGGTAGATTTTATTTAGCTGTTTAGCAATCAGGAATTAGTTCCTGTTTTTCTTTTTGTGTTATTTTTCTCTTATTGGTCCTCACCTGTGTGGGTGACTTGTTTTGATCTCCCTCACCTGCATTTGATTCACAGCTACTAAATCCATCACACTTGCATGAGACTGAGTGTAAGGAATATCTATCTAATCAATATATTTATTTTGTAGAATATATATTTTTTGATACATTATTTTTCTATGCTACAGCTTCCTCATGTGCTGAATGTCAGAACAGAAAGAATATAAATATTATTATTATTGTTGTTGTCGTTGTTGTTGTTGTTGAATGATCTGTTCTGACAGCAATGCTCAAGAAGGGACAAGCCCCACTGTATCTGTGGCTCTCTGAGCGATAACAGAAGTCTTCATTCATTTTTTGTTCTTTCTTTATATTTTTATTTGTATTTCATAATTTTTATTAGATTATATTACATTTATTCAACAAAATTTGAACAACTTGCCTTTCCAGGCTCAGTTTCCACCAGTTTTGTCATTTGGGCTCTGTATTATTGTGAATATTATGAATATTTCTGTGCATCGTAGTTGCTCTTGAGTGGTGGGAAAGGCAATGAACGTATTGATACGTCACATCATAGCCTTGATGAAATGATCTTAACTACTCAAAAAAAGAATCGTTGGACAGTGGTTGCATATTATTCAGCATATTTGACTTCTTCAGCTTAACCAGTTGAAGTCTCCTATACTAATAATATTACATGAAACCACTGTCCAACTATTTATTTTTCTGAGTGCATCTGTCACACATTGGAGGGATCCTGTGGTCAGGAAGGAGAGAGAAATTGTAACCTGGAGCACTGGTACACTGCGGGGAGTTCATTTGCGCTTCCTAATCATTCTGGAGCAGCTGAGCTGACAAAAATCAATGTGAATTTTGTCAAAAAGTCTCTTTGTCACAGCGAAAATGATCAAGATGTATATCAATTAAGCCATCAAATATTGGTCTGTATATCCTTTCCTTTCTTTGCCACAGCGACTCCTCTCTCATAAACACAAGAACACATTCACTGCTGGATACATTTGTCTAACAATGTGTCCGGCAGCGAATGTGTTCATGTGTTTATGGGAGAGGAGTCGCTGCAAATCACCGTAAATCTTGAGGAAATAATATACTTCCAGAGATATTTTGAGGTATGTTATAGACAGTCAATAATCCTTTGACATATTTTTCTTTTTATGACTGCTGTTTAATAATTGCAAGTAGGCAAGGTAAAGGAAAACTATGTTCAAATTGTATTCACTCATTCTAATATCCATTGATGCGAAAGATGCTGTATTTTTCATAATCATCTATTGGTGGCGCTAGACATAAACCACCCTTTTTCCAAACAAAGTTGAGCTGAAAAAAATGATGAAGCGAAAACCCTGAATCCGCGTATCTTGCAGACATGCCTCGTTCTCAGCAAATCTCCGCCCCACGCTCGTATACTGGAGATACTGGAGATACTGGAGAGACACTTAAAACAGAATATCATCTCAACACTGAATGTGGCCCTAAGTGCATTGATCTAAACGCTACTGCTCATGAAGAGTGGGCCCACGGTTAGACAGGAAGAGTGGGCCCACGGTTAGACAGGAAGAGTGGGCCCACGGTTAGACAGGAAGAGTGGGCCCACGGTTAGACAGAAGTGCACTATCCCACAGCTGGTGTCATTTCTTATTTTATTGCTGAGTTAACTGTTCTTTTTTTTATTGTTGTCAGTGTGAAGTATAGCAGCTCCTGCCCCAACAGTTGGCTTACCCATATCAATCTAGATGGTGCAGGTTAAGGTCTGACCTTGAATTTAGTCTTTCATTTAGTCTTTCAGCTGCATATTGACAAGACTTGGACATGGCAACTTGTCCTCTACATAGTTTAATAATCACAGCAGTTCTAGTAAAAAAAATAATAATTATAAAAATGGGTGGTCTCTTCACCCCTCTCCACACCCCAGGGAATTGCCATACATGCATGTCTTCTCCATCTGAATAGCTATATTATTAAATGTCCCCCTACAACGACAGAGGAGGGGATAACAGAGATGCCATTTCTATGCCCAGGGTATCAACATCTTGACAAACTATGGCCCCCTTTTCCCATCTTTGCTACATTCTTCCATGGCAAATACAAAGAGCTCCAGTATGTTTATTCAGTTTCCATCCTCTCTAGAATTAGTAAGCCCCAGGGCTGGCTGACTGGGGGCACTTTTACAAGGGTTCAGCTACTCAGTTTAAATTGTATGTGTGTCTTTGATTTTAGATGCAGCCAGGATTGTAGTGCTTTTTTTTCAGGGTTTCATAAATGAAATCCAGGCTAATTTTGCTCCACAAGCATTACTTGTTTTGTTTTTTTTCAGCATTCAGCATGTAGGGATTCAATAGGTTGCTTGTCCCCCATAGTGTATATTTGCTGACTGAGTGGACTTCACTTATAGGCCTATATGGCACAATGGACTGAATTACAAAAACTAGTAGGCTGAACCAAATTAGAATCTCTCTCTCTCTCTCTCTCTCTCTCTCTCTCTCTCTCTCTCTCTCTCTCTCTCTCTCTCTCTCTCTCTCTCTCTCTCTCTCTCTCTCTCTCTCTCTCTCTCTCTCTCTATCTCATTGTGTTGTTTTGGCTTCTGTGCTGCATTCAATTTAATGAATTTTTCTCATTATTTACTTTTTTCTCCATACTGGGTTTTAGAGACAGATGGAGAGAATGAGAGGAGTGCAGCTTAATACAACGCTACCTCCCTCATCTCCATAATTAACTTGGTTTCAGTAACTAGCCCTTAGACTTTAGTGTTGCCATGGTTACCTCTCTGTCTACAATTTCTCATGTGTGCCGTGGTGTGTGTGTGTACGTGTGTGTGTGTGTGTGTGTACATGTCTGTGTGTGTCTGTCTATGTGTGTGAAGACACAAGTACTGTATGAGTATATCACCACCTTGGAATATGTTTATAATATGTCCCCGCATGCATGTGTGTGTGTTTGTCTATCTGCATTTAAACTCAGTGTAAGTGTGTGCAGGTGTGTGAGATAGATTTATGAGCGTGGAGCACTGTGTACATAAACAGTAACGGTGTTGACTGACTATCAGAGCTTGGTAGGGGGAGATGTTAAGTGTCTGGCTGTGTGCTAATCAATACCAGTAATAAATCTACCCTACAAATTCTGACTGAACAGAGCCACCCACCCCTCCTGCAGTTTCCCTCTAGTCCTATTCATCTACTTGTCTATTTCAAAACAGAGTGAAATCAGGCTTTATTGGCTTGACATATGAAAACCAAATATTGTAGAAGCATGTACACAACTCAAAACAGAAAGCATTATGAAGCAGAAAATATTCCTCATATTTTTCTAACCCAAAATGTATACACATACACACACACACACACACACACACACACACACACACACACACGCACGCACACATGCACACACACACACACACACACACACGCACACACAAACCGGGACTAGAGATTTTCAGATATAATATGGCACTCTGTTGTTATATTTATATGTTGTAGTAAGATAAGAAGGTTTGTGTATTATCAATTTCCATGGGGTGAAATAAGATGCATTTCCCTGCAAATCTTACTGAGGCTTCAGTATCGAAGTGGATCTCACAAATATAAAGATATTGTTGAGGTTTGGTCTCATTTATTATGAATCAAACCATGCTTCAGTAAACAAGTTGCTTTATTACATGGTGGAAGCTTGAAACAATATTCTTAGTCAGGCAAATTTAGGTAGTGAAAAGTAAACACCGGGTTGCAAGTGATCTATTACTGTTAGCAAGGAAGAAACAGTTGAAACTGTTTGAGGGAGGGTGTACAGAATACATTAAATAACATTAAATAACAGAATACATCAGAGATTTGCAGATTTAAATTTCACACAGGACCTCTCAAGCTGCAATCAATAATGCTATGTTGTTTGTCAGTCTAAAAACCAAAGTATCAAATAGAGGTGCTCAAAAGTGAATACAAGAAGCTGACAACTTTGGGGCTACTAACCAAAGGCAACCTTTGTGTATGACATCTCAGCCAACAGATACAGGTACGCAAAAACAGTGTCGAGACAGGTGCATCATCACAGTTAGAGATGACATAAAGACCGGAGAGGCATGAGATTCCAAAAAATGGTTTTAAATGAAAAGCATTCTTCAGACCTCTGGGAGTAAGGATATTTAAAGTGGCAATTCAGAACACTGCTTAGTTTCTCTTCCCCCTACTGGCACCTAAACTTTTTAAAGTCTCACACAGTGTAGCAGGAGAACGGCATTTTACTTGCATGCTCAGTATATTCAGTACTGCGAGAAGAATTAAAAACATCCCTTCATGTTATCCTAGCGTCTTAGTATTCGCTATAAAGAAACATTAGCTACTGACCTGAGCGAGCTAAAACAGCTATTTTCCGTTGGAAGGGGAGAGTACCTAAGACAAAGCTGTACTGTCATTGTCCTGTCAATTTGATTGATGACCAGTGAGCCACCGATACTCAAGTGCTCCTGCCCAGTGACAAGTAGCAGACTGGCACATTCTGACAAATTGGGGGGCAGTAGACTTTACTGTTAACCAGTCAGAAGCTAGCCAGAAACCGTCAATTAGTCACACGCTAACATCAACAGGTGGGTTTTGTAGTTTTCCACAACAGTCTCTTTTCCCTTCTCAATTTTCAACCTGCTGTGCTGTTGCCCAGCCTTGGTGTTTTTGTGTTGTTATTTGGCAATTTCAACCTACAAGGAAAGAAATATATCATTGCTCATGGACCCTCTCTGTGGACCTGTGCCAAGACTCCTTTGTGTTGTATAACTCTGGCATGAAGATTGCAGCTACTCTGCATTATAAACAAACTGTCGCTGTTAATTTGGTTTAAATGACATGTAATCGGCTGCCATTTAAACTATCGCAGATGGCCAGAGAGTTTTGTAGGCATATAACAAATTTACATTTAATGTTGTAGACCAATAATATTCTGACTTTCACTCATTACCAAGGCAGCAACCTCTTCTAACTGCCTACACACAAATCTGTAGACTCAACACAAAGATAAGCGATACAGCACTGCAGACCAGGCAACTGCAGTACAACCCTCCGAATCATTTTCTGTCTCTTGTTTGTATGTTTGTAATTAGGTCTATGTGCAGCCATGTAGAAAACACATTTGGTTATAAAGTAAATGACTGTTTACAATATTTAAGAGCGCGGTGCTCATGCACATGTAGGGGAATATCATGCATGCTGGGTATGAAGATGCTTCTGGGAGTCAGAAACAGTGGGTGCTTTCTCATTATTTCACTCTTGCTCAAAATCTATTCCAAGTGCCAAAGTGATTTTTTTTTGTGTGATAATTCCATCACAGTTTGCACCTGCTGACAGACCTTGTTTTCTTTTTTAAGGGGAGGTGTGAGGATGACTCGTGAAGGCAGGTGATTCCCCAGATCGACGGTATGTTTCACCTAACACAGAGATACGCTGACTCACTCAGCTGCGCTGTGCACAACCCCTCTCTCCACTGACACGCTTAATTGCAAACCAACCTCGTTCTCTACCTCTTCTTCGCTGTCTCTTTCTTAGATTCTATTCTATCTTTATCTTTAAAAAAAATCTGTACTCTATTTATGGCTATATCTGTCCTCTCTACTCTAGTTTTTACACTACTTCTATTTTTCATAAATGAATCTCTAATTTTGTCTTTTCACCCTCTTTCCCCCCCCCCCCCCCCCCCGCCCTCACCCAAGGCTCATCAACTCAGCACATTTGTACATCAGTGCCAACAACACAAAAGCACTGCCATCAATAACAGTCATTTCAGTCTTTTCACAAACAGATGACAAATGTCTGCTTCTATTTCCCTTTCTGTTGCTGATGTCACCACCTTCCTAAAAATATAATGCTGCACATCTTTCAGAAGGTGGTAAAATCAAGCCTCCCCTGCTCTTGGACAGGAGAGGAATCATTGAAGCCCTTTGAGCAAGCACTTCTGAACACAGAGCTGGATTGAGTAGGACTCAAAGGACCCTATTCTGGACCTGGTAGATGGCTTTCCGGAAGGTTTTAATTTAGTCTGAGCTCTTTGATTCCTTGATTCCTGATTAGGCTTATCTTAGGCAATTGGCTTGATTGGTTCCTGATTGTCCTGATGCAGTTATACTTTGTCTCATAGCAGGACTCCATAAATTACTGCACCATGTAAAAAAACAAACAGCTGCACTGAGACTCAAAAGCCTCACCAGCCAAAAATAAAGTCAAAATGCTGGTGATTTCTTCCCATCAGTCTGTTGGAAAAATAACAGGATGTGAAATATATGGAAAAATACCAGCTGGCATTTCAGATGGTGCATAATCTGGTGAAATTCTCAATGGATCTCAATCTGCCTCCTTGGTCTGAGGGCACTCTAGTATTTAACAGTGCTGAATAACCTGCAGTGATTGTGAACACCCAGGATTATACGTATATCTTTTATTTAATGTATGGAAGGCTTACATTTGCAAAAACTAGTTTTAACATATTGCATTGATGTATAGTCAGACATGGCATGCCACTTTCTACCTTGTGAAAATCCAGAAACAATATAATTATTACATTGTGTATGACTGATCAATAAAAATTGATTATCAAAATCAATTATCTGCATAGTGTTACAGTTATTAGTCATATATAGTGAAAACTAGCAATTTGCAGTGAGATACGTGGTTTGGAATGCAGTGGACAAGACATGTCAATAAAAGCTGAGAAGTTCATCTGTTTTTTTTTCTCCAAAAGATTTCCTTTCCTCAGTATGCATGTGTTGTAAGGCTAATATTTAATATCATGTTATTGCTAGAATGTGCAATTTGTATAGGTACAGGCGATCACTTTGCTTTTAAGCTTTTGCGCTAAAAAGTAACGCGGGACTTACCTTAGTGTGTGTGTTTAGAGATTCCTTTAAAATATATTTTTCTCTCGTTTGCACTTTCTGTTCCTTGCCTTGGTTTTTCTTCCTGTCCTCTCGGAGGCAATACCTTTGTTGCCCTTCTTTGTTTTCGCCTCTTTATATTGCTCATTATTAGTTTGTTGAGCTAGAGGTCGTTGCTTTTCCTTTCTATTCTGCTTGTGTCTGCGAGTCTTTACGCCCTCTTTTTGGGGTTGTCTTTTGTTTGGCTTACGCCGGGAGTTTTTCCCCTTTTGTTTATTTTCTCTGTTCCGTTCGCAGACTGCCCTTCCCCTTTTTCTAGTGGTTATCCCACTTCTTGTGGGTAACTTTCTGATTCCCTTACGGTCGCGTCTGGTCCTGGTGTCCCGACCCCTTTACAGACAGATTGTATTAACCAAATGTGAGGTAAGTTATATAGATATTAATCTGACCATAAAACCATAGAGTGTTCTGTACTTCAAAAGAAGTATCAACCACAAAAAATGCACAAGTACAGTCAAGCCGGAAAGTCTGCACACCCCTTTCACCTTCTCCACGTTTTATTACATTACAGACATATTCTACAATAGATTGAGTTAATTTTTTTGTCTCAAAATTCTACACAAAATAGCCCATAATGACAAAGTGAAAACAGGTTTTTAGACATTTGTGCCAATTTATTAAAAATCTAAATATAAAATATCATATGTACACAAGTGTGCACACCCTTTGATATGACACCCAAAAGTGAGCTGAGGTGCATTTTGTTTCCACTGATACTGCTTGAGATGTTTCTACAACTTAATTGGAGTCCACCTGTGATAGATTCAATTGATTGGACATGATTGGGGATTGCCAACACCTGCCTATATAAGGTCCCACAGTTTACAGTGCATGTCAGAGCAAACTCCAAACCATGGGGTCAAAGGAATTATCTGCAGACCTCAGAAACAGGATTGTGTCAAGGCATAGATCTGGAGCTTTACAAGTCCCAAAGAGCACAGTGGCCACCATCATTCGTAAATGGAAGAAGTTTGGAACCACTAAGAATCTTTCTGCCCAGCCAAACTGAGCAATCGGGGAAGACGGGCCTTTGCCAGGGAGGTGAGCAGGAACCCGAGGGTCACTCTGACAGAGCTCCAGCGTATCCTTGTGGAGAATGGAGAACCTTTCAGAAGATCAACCATCCAGGCAGTACTCCACCAATCAGGCCTTTATGGTAGAGTGGTCAGACGGAAGCCCCTCCTTAGTAAAAGGCACATCACAGCCTGCTTGGAGTTTGTCAAAAGGCACCTAGAGGACTCTCAAACCATGAAAATCAAGATTTTCTGGTCTGATGAAACAAAAATTGAACTTTTTGGCCTGAATACCAAGCATCCCGTCTGGAGGAAACCAGGCACCGCTCATCACCTGGCTAATACCATCTCTACAGTGAAGCATGGCAGTGGCAGCATCATGATGTAGGGATGTTTTTCAGCAGCGAGAACGGGGCGACTAGTCCTGATAGAGGGAAAGATGAATGCAGCTAAGTACACCGAGATCCTTGAAGAAAACCTGCTCCAGAGCGCTCTGGACCTCAGACTGGGGCGAAGGTTTACCTTCCAACATGACAACGACCCGTAGCACACAGCCAAGAGAACAAAGGAGCGGCTTCGGAGAAAGTGTGCATGTCCTTGAGTGGCCCAGCCAGAGCCCACACCTGAATCCAATTGAACATCTGTGGAAAGAACTGAAAATGGCTGTGTACCGACGCTCCCCATCCAACCTGACGGAGCTTGCAAGAATATGCCAAGAGGAATGGGCAAAAATGTCCAGAAACAAGTGTGCCAAGCTCGTAGCTTCTTTCCCAAGATGCCTTGAAGCTGTAATCGCTGCCAAAGGTGCAGCAACCAAGTATTAGGCTAAGGGTGTGTACAGATATGTAACCCCTAAATAACCTATTTTTGTCAGTAAAATAAAATTGCATATTTTCTAAAAACCTGTTTTCACTTCGTCATTACTGGCTATTGTGTGTAGATGTTTGAGGCAAAAAATGAACTCAATCTATTGTAGTATAAGTCTGTAACGTAATAAAACGTGGAGAAGGTGAAAGGGGTGTGCAGACTTTCCGGCTTGACTGTATAATTTTCCACAATTCACAGAGAGAAGCTGAGGGCAAGAATTGATTTTTAACAACAATCAACAGCCAACAATGAGGGTACAGATATACTGAGGGATACTGATAAACATGGAAGGGAACAAACAAATAGGCAAATCACAATAAGCTAAAACAGATCGTAGAAGGCATATTATACAAAAATCCCTTTTAGCTTTTCCAGTACTATCTTAGGTAAAAGTACAATACTCAGTGTGACAAAGAGGGCGAAAAGACTCGCAGACACAAGCAGAATAGAAAGGAAAAGCAACGACCTCTAGCTCAACAAACTAATAATGAGCAATATAAAGAGGCGAAAACAAAGAAGGGCAACAAAGGTATTGCCTCCGAGAGGACAGGAAGAAAAACCAAGGCAAGGAACAGAAAGTGCAAACGAGAGAAAAAAATATTTTGGTTTCTGTTTTTCATTTAATAATAATTTAAAAAATCAAAGCGCATCTTTCATCATTGAGGTAATATTTCATTGTACTTTCGTAAATGTATGGCGATGAAGTCAAACAAATTTATCTGCAGTATCAAATTTTTGTTGTTCCTGACCTGAGGTGCAATTTCAACGAGCGACTCTACGATGGCTTTTTAATTTGTAACACACGTTTCCCAAAACAGTTCTTAAAGCGTGAACGCACAGTCACCTCTTAAGTGCTACTTAACCAGAGGTGTAAAATCCAGGTTCAGAAAGTAAAAAGTCCTCCCCAGTATTTAGTTCCAATCACCTGGATTTGCTAATTTGCACAATTCTTCAGCCAGGAGGTAGAACTAATTAGTGAAATCAGCTGGCTCAGTTCATGGCTGGAAGAAACACATAGCAGGGCTTTTCCTTTCTGATCCCTGGATTTTACATCTCTGTACTTCTGTCTGTGGTGCTGCTGATACAGGAAGAGGAGGGGCGATAGATTGGGAGACGCGAACCCCATGCCCAATACATGGCCGGTTAGGCAAGTCAAACTTATTTATTTATAGGGCTATTTAAGGAATGGCTTTTATGGGTAATTTCCAAATATATAAAAATAAGTAAATAAAAAATAAATAGGCTAAATAAACGTAAATATTGTTGCATCTAACATCACTATAAAAAGCAATCAGTGGTTATGGTAACCATAAAATGAAATGAACACTAACATGAACAATCTAATAAAGTATGTGATTTATGGGCTTCTACAACACACTTAACCGTCTACGACTGGTCTGGAGTAATCGTCTTAGGTTAAGATGCTTTTGGGAAACGCACCCAAAGTTAAAGAAGCTTTGTACGAAGGGTTTTACGACGTCTTAGCCTTAAGGCCATAATATACTTCACGCTAAGTACGTGTACGCATACACAAAATGGCTGCCGCACGTATCCTGCGTTCGTTTGGTGCGTCTTTTGTGCACGTCTCCCTAGGCCTTGAGTGTACGCATACGCAAAGTGCAATACCAACAGAAATTGTGGGGCAGTATACCAAAGATCTTCTGACATTCTGCGAGATGGAAACACGAAACAGCGAAGAAGTAGTAGTACACAATGGCGGTGGATTTTTGCTACCGGTCAGGTAGAAAATATTTTGTCGCTGACCTGTCTCCTAGTGGACATGACTTTTAAACATTCATTTAGACATAAAGTACACAGTGGAGTATGTAAACAATGCCGCGTGGGTAGCATTCGCGTATGTACATACGTACATGTATGAAACTGGAGTATATCGAGGCCTTTACGATGCTTTTGAGAAACGTACCCCTGTACTGTACCTTTTATGCTTTTAGTAACTTGATTTGTGGATAGAGAAAAAGGAAACCGTACTGTACTGCTGTTACTGCAAAAGTACATTTTGAATGCATTTTTGTCAATACTTCATGTGTTATAACAAATAAATGAAGTATGGAATTCAGTGTGTGAGTGAATCATTTGTGAGTCACCAACACCCCACCCTCCAGCATGCCTCCTCTTTCCCCTCGTAGTCTCTTACTTCAGTGTGGATAAGTTAGGACACTCTCTTTCACAGTAGGGGGAAGATTTAAACACTGAGTATATGTGGCAATCAAGTGGTATGCTTATTGACACACATGCTGATAGAGAATCTTAACACACTTAAGCACTAATCTATACACTATAAAAGTGGTACAGTATGCATTGGCTTTGCAGAGGGAACAAATTAGTTTGTAGTCCATGCTGACCCATAACTAACCTTTATCTCTCTCTCTCTCTCTTTCTCTTTCTGTCACTCTCTCTCTCTCTATCTCTTTCTCTGTCCTTCTCGGTAGGATTGTGCAGTAATTACACAGCCAGGCTGTGTTTACAGAAGCAAAACCACTTTAATTTATTCTAAGAGTTAGCAGTAATGCCCCATTTTAATTTATTGCTGCTCCACCCCATAGTGAGACAGCAGAGAGCAGAGAAGACAGAGAGCATGCATTAATGTATCGACCCACACCCAGCACTCTACAAACTGCACCCGAGTACATCCAAACAGATTTACCTTCGCTTATGTATATAGTCCATTGATTTTTTATTCTTTTGAAATATTCGGACCAAATGGAAATTTGTACTGAACTGACCCTCGACAGAAAGCAAATTATTGAATTAGCTTCTGACTAAATGGAAGAACAATGTGTTGTCAAGGAAAATTATTCTTCTGGAGAGGAAAAGAAAAAGTAGACACATTTTAGTAGGGTTGTAAGACTGGTTGTCACGCATGCCACAGGAAAGGCAGAGGAAAAAGTAGAAATTACTATTATCAACATTTGCATTTGTAAATTATGACTGAAGTAATACAATTATCTAAATTGACATTTGTAAGTCTTATCAGTCATTTCATGCTGTATTTTCAGTTTTGGATAAGTAGCTGATATAACTTAAATAAACTACTGATTTTGATAGATTACTTAATTAATGGCTACATCCCAATATCATCTCTGTTAGCTAGATTTGCAAGTGATTTTTCCTTAAAACAATTAAATCAAAAACCTGACACATTTAGCAGAGACCAGTGTAAATAGTGTCACACTGTATTTGGATGCTCATAAAAACCCCTTTTATTACTATTTATCTGTAGCTAAAAAAAATATTTTTGATGATATTATAGCATTAAATAATAATATAACAATATAATAATTTAGTTTATAGCCTTGTTAAAAAATAAACACAGGTCAGTTAAGGACAGCTTCTTTGTTCTCAAATTGAGCACAAGTTTTAGAATTTAAATAAATTCAGTTTTACTTGTTTAGCACTTTTTACAGAGACAACAGGAAATATTGAAATTAAATGGTGGAGAGAACAGACTGTTCAGCTGATCTTGGCTCATTAACTCCATATAGTGTAAATGCAAATTAATATATCACTACCCTGATATCAGCCAGCTCTGATATAAATTCAAGTTTGCTCCCTGTGGGGTTAAATAATTTGCTGGAACAACTCTTGTTGCCCTTCATTATGCTTTTTTTGGGGTTTCTTTACATACTTTTTGTTCAAAATGTAATGTAAATAAAGCATTACAGCATATTTTTGATATGTACTTGTATACATATACTTACATATGTGTGTGTGTGTGTGTGTGTGTGTGTGTGTGAGAGATAGAGAGAGAGAGAGAGAGAGAGAGAGATACTATCTATTTATGACTTGCTGCACCGATGGTTTGTGTTGGGTCTAGCGCAATATTTCCAAGGAACAATTTCATGCCAGTTTTTTCATTTATTTTAATCAATGAATTTTATTAAGCAGCTAATCGAATATTAAGTGGCATGTAGTCTTATTTAGCACTTTGGGTTGAAATAGAAGTACACAAGTTTTAAACAGTATAAGGAACCTTTTTATTTTTAATGATTTTCCTGCCTTTTCCTCCCCCCCTTTTTGGAATTCTCAATTGTATTTATCAGTGCCAGAGTAATCTCCCCCCAATAAGCCACATAAGTGGCTGGTTAGGGCCCCACGGCCACCTGGGGGAACCTTCATTATTCTAATATACAGTAAATATACAGTCTATACTGTGCATTGGGGGGTCCCAACCTCCACAATGGAGTACAGACCAGCATGCGCCCTCTTTAGATGCACGTGATGTCAGCCACAGCTTCGTGTTGCATCGCGGTGTACAGGTCAAGCTCACACAGACATGAGTACTGCTGGCACCCAATTGATCGAGCCGGAGGTCAGTGGTCGATGAGATGAAATCATTCTGGCCGGCTGACACCCTCACATCTCTGGGCGACAACGGAGACAACCCTACATCACCCAGCGGGGCTCCTGCCACAGCTTCCATTGGCACAGTGCAGATTCGATACCGGACCTCGGGGTCACCCAGTGGGGCTCCAGCCACAGCTTCCATTGGCACAGTGCAGATTCGATACCGGACCTCGGGGTCACCCAGAAGCCCAGAGTCTTCATTCATTCTTGTGAGTGTAACCTGTACAACAGAGAAGCACTCAATGGATTAACCGCTAGGCTTCAAGTATGTATTCAAGTACAGAGTCAAAGGTGTTGCTTGATGATGCCTTCAGTGACTTTTTCTCCACAGGGAAATGTAAGCGTGTGTGTGCGGAAAGAGAGATGTACTGGAGGAACGCGGTGTTGGACATTGAGGTGCTGATTCGGCTGATTTTTAAAAACAAGCCAACTTTCTTTTTATCTTCAATCAAGGCTCACACTTTACATGATGTCTGCCCTTTCTTGTCTAGTTTATATTCAGCCTCAGTTTCTCTGAGCTGGGCCGGCTGCAAGGGAAAAGACAGAATGTGACTCAACAGGAAGCTTGTGTGTGTGCTTGGTATGCAGTGGTGGGTGATGTACTGGAAATGCTTGACTGACTTGTAGGAGGCTCTGTGGGTGAAAACAAGATATGGAGACAGAGAGAAAGAGGGGGGGCGGGTATGTGAGGGGGAGGCGGGTATCTCTCCCCATCTACAAATGTTCCCACTGTCCAAAAAGAGAGGAACAAAAACTGAACAGTAACCCCAGTCAGCAAGAAAAAATGTAGACGATTCTCCAGCCATTATATCCTTATCTGGCAATTAACATGAATTTGAACCACACTGTCCAATCAAGAATAAAAAAGTGACCTCCACTTCACCCACCCTTGTAGTATATGAAACAATATGAATCTCTCTCTCTCTCTCTCTCTCTTTCTCTTTTCTTATATTCCAGTGCAGTTTACTTTTGCGTATAATGTGTATACTTTGCATCTACATTTTTCACAAAAAGTGAATTCAAATAATAATAGCACTTTCATCTTAATGGTTCCAAAGATCCCTCTGGGAACAAAACAATGACGTGATATTTTGTTCATGAGGGGATGGGAAATCAGTTTTCCAAGCACCAGCTCCATTGAATCATTGAATGTACAACAGTTAAATCACTGTTTTTCTAAATTCATCATCAGGGGCTAGTTAAATATTAAATGTGCATCTAGCATGAAGCCAGTGGCCCCTTGGGAAAAGAGATCCCAACATTACAGTGTCTTTCATTCTTTTCTTTTTTTAAAATGTGCATATGAGTAATACAATTTCTGCATGCTGTTTACAAAACAATGTATGAATATGATGCATTATGCATGTGTGTTAACAAAGTAAATGCCCTCTATGCAATATATATATTACGTATTCCTTAATATCACGTCCCATACCTCTACAGTCAAGCCGGAAAGTCTGCACACCCCTTTCACCTTCTCCATGTTTTATTATAAGTGTATAGACTTATACTACAATAGATTGAGTTCATGTTTTGCCTCAAACATCTACACACAATAGTCAATAATGATGAAGTGAAAACAGGTTTTTAGAAAATATACAATTTTATTTTTCTGACGAAAATAGGTTATTTAGGGGTTACATATCTGTACACACCCTTAGCCTAATACTTGGTTGCTGCACCTTTGGCAGTGATTACAGCTTCAAGGCGTCTTGGGAAAGAAGCTACGAGCTTGGCACACTTGTTTCTGGACATTTTTGCCCATTCCTCTTGGCATATTCTTGCAAGCTCCATCAGGTTGGATGGGGAGCGTCGGTACACAGCCATTTTCAGCTCTTTCCACAGATGTTCAATTGGATTCAGGTCTGGGCTCTGGCTGGGCCACTCAAGGACATGCACAGACTTTCTCCGAAGCCACTCCTTTGTTCTCTTGGCTGTGTGCTTCGGGTCGTTGTCATGTTGGAAGGTAAACCTTCGCCCCAGTCTGAGGTCCAGAGCGCTCTGGAGCAGGTTTTTTCCAAAGATCCCGATGTACTTAGCTGCATTCATCTTTCCCTCTATCAGGACTAGTCACCCCGTTCCCGCTGCTGAAAAACATCCCCACAACATGATGCTGCCACTGCCATGCTTCACTGTAGAGATGGTATTAGCGAGGTGATGAGCGGTGCCTGGTTTCCTCCAGACGTGACGCTTGGTATTCAGGCCAAAAGGTTAAATTTTTGTTTCATCAGACCAGATAATCTTGATTCTCATGGTTTGAGAGTCCTCTAGGTGCCTTTTGGCAAACTCAAAGCGGGCTGTGATGGGCCTTTTACTAAGGAGGGGCTTCCGTCTGGCTACTCTACCATAAAGGCCTGATTGGTGGAGTGTTGCCTGGATGGTTGATCTTCTGAAAGGTTCTCCCATCTCCACAAGAATACACTGGTGCTGTCAGAGTGACCCTCGGGTTCCTGCTCACCTCCCTGGCTCTTCCCCGATTGCTCAGTTTGGCCGGGCGGCCAGGTCTAGGAAGATTCTTGGTGGTTCCAAACTTCTTCCATTTACGAATGATAGTAGCTACTGTGCTCTTTGGGACCTGTAAAGCTGCAGAGATTTTTCCGTACCCTTCTCCAGATCTATGCCTTGACACAATCCTGTTTCTGAGGTCTGCAGATAATTCCTTTGACCCCATGGCTTGGAGTTTGCTCTGACATGCACTGTCAACTGTGGGACCTTATATAGGCAGGTGTTGGAAATCTCCAATCATGTCCAATCAATTGAATCTATCACAGGTGGACTCCAATTAAGTTGTAGAAACATCTCAAGCAGTATCAGTGGAAACAAAATGCACCTCAGCTCACTTTTGGGTGTCATATCAAAGGGTGTGCAAAGGGTGTGTGTTTCCACTTTGTCATTATGGGCTATTTTGTGTAGAATTTTGAGACAAAAAATGAACTCAATCTATTGTAGAATATGTCTGTAACGTAATAAAACGTGGAGAAGGTGAAAGGGGTGTGCAGACTTTCCGGCTTGACTGTATGTCTGAAGTCCATTCCTGATTTCTCCGATTCTATGTGTTTTCAGTATTGGTAGTCCTTTCCACGTTTTCCCTTTTCTCCATTTCATGTCACCACTTCCCGCACCTGATATGTGTTTCCTCATGTTGTTTCGTCTCACCTGGTCTTTGTTGTCTCGTCGTTAGTCTGGCATATAGTCTCCTCTGTTTTGTTGTTCTGTGCCAGATCGTCTTGTGCCCTGCATTCGTGCTTGTCTCAAGTTATGGATATCTCCAAGTTCCTGTCTCCAAGTTCTCCTGCCCGCCTACCAATTTCCATCCTAGCCCTGCTCTAGCCCTTTGCCCTCCTGTTCTCCAGCCTCTGACTGATCTTCCGGTTCCGACCCCTGCCTGTTCTGGGACATCGATCTGCCTTCTCCTGCCGGGACTCTGACCCCTGACTGGACCTGACTACGATTCTGCTTTGCCTACATTGCACTGTTTGCTGGACTCGTTCTGTCGACCCTGAATAGAGCCTTATTTCTATTACTCCTGGGTGTCAGCGAGTGGTTCAGATCAGTTTGCCTAACACCTTAACTAGTAGGACATAGACTGACCCTGTGTAGATGCAGACCTGGACATAGAACACTTTTTGATACATCTAAATAACACATTTTTATCATTCTCGGTGATCATCATAAAAACAGGGTTGGTCTTAGAGACCCTGAATCTAGAATGGCTGACATTACTTGTGGGGTCCCAAAGGGATTCATCCTTGGTCCTCTTCTCTTTCCTTTTATATGCTCCATAGAATAGTAAGTGGTCGTGGTATTGATTTTCATTGTCTATTCATAAAATACAATTGTACGTGCCTGTGTGTCACCTGAGGAATAAACCTTATAGGTTATATCAGTGAGGCATAGAAAAATGCCTCACTGATATAAAATTTGGATGTCTCTTAATTTTTCAGTTAAATTAAGACAAGACAGAAGCCTCAATTGTTTGACCAAAAGAAAACTCTGGTGTCAAATAACAAATCTGAAGTTAAATTCTTGGTGTAGTTATGGATGCTGATTTGAACCTTCAACATATTAAAAGTGTTTTATTCCATTTTAGCAACAATTTTTTAAGTTAGACCATTATAAATTGAACCATATTTGTCACGGGTTTATGCTGAAAAACTAGTGCTCACTTTTATCACTAGACAACTATTTTTTTGTTCTTGGGTCTTCCAAAAACAAAGAACAGAGCAGAACAGAAGTGATTGGTAGAATACAGCAGCAGGAATTATTAACTGTACCGATTACAGAGCATATAGTTCTCCAGAAGTTACCCCTCATATTATGTTCAGGTTGACCCGATTCAATGTTCGTCGTCACTTAAAAACCAGTTAACTGTATCTTTTCATCTTGACACTACATGACTTTTCCTAATTTGTTGGGATTAAATAGTAAACATGCAATAAATATAATGATATGTTTTAAAATGGATTTTAAATTTCATTTACTTTTGTCAACAGCCTTTAATGTATCAGGTCCTGAATATGTTTAATTTTCTCTGCATGCTCTCAGACTATGTAACACTGTACCACAAAAAAAGCAATATGTATTTTATGCTGATGTTAATGTAGATTATTTATTCCAACGAGCACTTTCAGATGCATATTTCTTTATACGAAACATATAATAATAATAATAATAATAATAATAATAATAATTAGTAGCAGTAGTGGTAGTACTAGTGGTAGTATTATTGAAGTATGATGGTAGTATGATTGAAGAGCCAGTGAGTAGATGGCAGGGTGTATAGTCATTTTAGTCCCAGGCCACCAGGTGAATAGCCCTAAAATAATGTATTTCAGTGTTGGTGCACATAATAGACACACACAGTAAAATTCACTCACCCACACTCCACAATATTACTGCTTGGGGACTTCAACCAGTACAATTTATCTCGTGAACTGCCTAACTACAGTGCCTACCAGAATTATTGGCAACCTCGATTAATATTAGCAAATATGACCATACAGATTCCTTAGTCCTCGCTTGTTAATTCTCCTCTTCAGTTCACCCCACAAGTTTTCAATGGGGTTCAGTTCAGAGGACTGGGATGTCCATTGCAAAACCTTGATTCGGTAGTCAGAGATTTTGAGGTATGGTTTCGATCATTGTCCTGTTGGAAGATCAAACCACAACCTTCTGGTAGAAGCAGCCAGATTTTGCTCTAAACCATTATGGTATTTGATGGAGTCCATGGTGGGAATAAGTCTCTTTTGTGCATAACTATGCCTCTTATTACATCATACCCACCAATTTTTGTCTCATCTGACCATAGCACCCGATTCCAATCTAAATTCCGGTAACATTTAGCAAACTCCAGGCGCTTATGTTTGTGGTATGATAACAGCAGAGGCTTTCTTCTGGCAAGCCTTCTAAACAACTGACAACTAGTGATCGGGCTGTATGGAAAAGTCAGAAGGAAATGACCAACTATACTAAGCGTCCTGCCATACTAAAGACCCTTGTCTCCCTGACAGGTTTAAAAAGTTATATGCACGATTTGAAGATGATAGCAGACAACCAAACTCCTCACTGCCCTCCCCGCCCGCTGACTATCAGTGCTGGTGCACTTCAGGGCTGTGTGCTCTCCCCCATGTTTTTCTCTATGTTTACCAACCAATTTACATCTCACAATCACTCTGTCATGACCTTTAAGTTTGCAGGTGACACAACTATCATTGGTCTCATTAGCGACAATGATGACACCCAGTACCGGGAGGAGGTAAACAAGGCACTACTCTGGTGTCACAACAACAACCGCCAGCTCAACACTTCAAAAACCATGGAAATAACATTAAACTTTAGAAAAAACTAAAACAGTAAGACACCACTTCAAATCAATCAATCAATAACTCTTGATTTCTTCAAATACCTGGGCGACTACATCAGACACACTCTCAAATGGGAAATCTCTCAAATCTAAAATAATCACACCACAAAAAAAGCTCAAGAAAAACTGCCCTTCCTCAGGCAGCTAAAGAAATATCAGATCAAGCAACACTTGCTCATCCAGTTTTATAGAGGCATCATCAAAAGCATCCTCACATTCTCAAAATGTTTGATATGGAGGTATGGACATTTTTTACAGAAAAAACTTGAGAGGGTTGTCACCAAAGCCTCCAAGTGTGATGGATTTAGTAGCGGAGAATCAAATGCAGAGGTGAGGGAGATCAGACAAGTCACCCACACAGGTGAGGACCAATAAAGGAAATATAACATGAAACGAAGAAAAGAAAAAACAGGAACTAATTTCTGACAGCTAAACAGCTAAAATCTACCCAGGAAAATAGGGCGAACTCGAATAGAATGAGTGAAACACATATCTAAATCTCCCGAACTCAATACTAGCGGCCAAACAGGAGACTAGAAAAGCAAAAAAAGCACCTTTGGAACGTAACTCTACAACGTCCGATAGAAGGTGAAACAAAACAAAACCACCAAAATAAAACACTGTCTCGTAGAGAACAGCACGGAAATAAATTGCACAGAACGTTAACAGGAGGAAACACAATCCTATACCTGAAGAAGCTAAAAGCAAGTTACTAAACAAGTTAATATCACAAGGTCGCTTAAACCTGGCTATACCTAGCTCAATGTACAAATTAATGACAAAGAAGCACCGGAGAAGCGGAAGTGAGGAACTTAAATACCCCGTAGATAGCAGCACAGGTGATCTGAATAATGAGCAAGGCGAAGCAAAACCCCGGAATGGAATGAGGAAAAAATCTGATGGATTCTCAATGGGAGATAAAAGACGAGAACTGCAGCGGAAAAAGAAAACAATAACCCACTAACCATGACACCAAGAGTATCAGCTGTGACCTCCCCTCAACTAGCTGTACATCTAACGCATCAAATGAGCGCAAAACATTTCTGTCAGACAGCGGTCAGATCTGTCCTGGCTAGCTGCCACTTCAGCCCCCACGCCTAATCCTAACTGTGCATTACGTGGACTGTGATTAATGACTATGCTGATACTGTCACTTGCACTGAGGTATGAACTGTACATATTCATTTCACTGTTTTCTTGTAGGTAACTTGTAGGTGTGTGTCTATGTGGCTGTTTTTTATGTGCTGTCCATATGTATTTTAACTGAAGATATGATGCTTTACCAAGACAATCCAGTGAACATTTTTGCGGTGAAATGTGGGTGAAATGCTGTCTAGGCGTTCAGGTGAAAGCCCCACTACATTTGGTTGAAAACTGAAAGTTTTATAGCCAAATAGGACATAGCCAGGCTATATCCAGGTAAAACGGGAGCTATATTGGGGTTAACCAAGTAATTTATGTCAAAACATTGTCTCAACCTAGACTTCCACCCCTCTATAGACGTCTAGATTCCGGCTTTTGTCACTGGAAAATACCACCAACTTTGTTGTGCGGCAATAAAAAATCTTGAATCAAAAATTCATAATGGTCAGACAGTTTAGTAATAAATGATATTCATTAGCAAATTAGCGGTGGTGTGTGAGCGTGTGTGTATGTGGAGAGGAGGGCTTTCAGACAGATGGAAGACATTACTGAGAACTTAGAGCTGCAAATGGGTCGAATACTAAAGAAATCATTCTAAATATTAAAGAGCCAAATACATTTTTAAATGAGTATAAAAATGTATTGCATTAATTTCAAGGTGCTGTACAATGAATATGTGTGTATGCGTGTGTGTGTGTATGTGCGTGTGTGTGTGTGTGTGTGTGTATGCTTGCGTGTGCATTTAGGCGTGAGTGTGTGTGTGCGTGTGTGCGTGTGTGCGTGTGTGCGTGTGTGTGGAGGGGGTTGGGAAATATGACCCAGGGGGAAACCCACTACAACTACCACCAGAGTATATCACCCACCAGGGTAATGAACTGTAAAGGACTGTAACCATTTTATGGCGGAATGTTCACCACAAATCACCAGAGGTGGACAGCGTGGGATTAGTGAGTAATTTAAACTGGAAGATAATAAGATGGCAGATCTGGAGTTTTGCCAAGACCCAAGATAAGCCTCCACTGGCCTACTCAGTGTAAAAAGTGCCTTGTTATCTTTAATGACCACAGTGAGTTGGAACCTCAGATTAACATCTCGCCCAGAAGTTGATGCCTCTCACAGCAAAGAGTCCCTGTTGCGGCCCTAGCGCTCTGATGTTTTCCTTAGTCCAGAAGTAAAACTGCCCCCTGCTGGTTGACCAACTAACACCACTTCTAGGAATGACCTGCTTTCTTAGGTCTACGTGTAAGCCCCAGCAGCACCACTCTGTATGCAATTTTAGCCTTTGCACAATAGATTTACAGTATTTTATGGCAATTACCAAAGTATTCCCTCACCCAGGTTGGGGCTTGTAAAAAACATTAAAAATTATAAAAACTGATTTCTGCACATTGTTTCCAAATTAGATGGTTTCATTGTTTTATGATAAACAACAATCTAAGTACTAATTGTATGAATATAATAAGATATAATTTTGTTCATGTTCTACATCCTTTTTGATTACCCATAGAATGATTCTATAATAACAGTGTTGGCATACACCTATTATTACGTTTAGTCACTGATATAATTAGAATTGAGTATGATCAGGATTATGTGGAATTGTCGTCTTTGTTAGCACTAATGCCTTTGTACAATGCTGTGTTTGAGAAACCTTAAAAACTCAAGCAGTGAAAAAGAAGAAGGGTATGTTTAAGCTTCCAGACACATGGCGGAACCCCATAGACCACCTCACCCCCCCCAACCCTCCATTATCTTTAACCAAGTGTATGTTGTCCTGCTTGACCCGCATCAGTCCGGCTTCAGAACCGGGCATTCCACTGAAACTGCTCTCCTGGCCGTGACGGAGGCACTCGCCACTGCTAGAGCCACATCCCTATCCTCTGTCCTGATTCTACTTGACAAGTCTGCGGCGTTCGTGTTATGTTCTGAGTGTCGGAGTTCTGTCTGATTTGTATTTTTATTTTCATTATTATTACTTTTCATTTCATCAGTGCATTCCCCTCTGTTTGTGGGTTGTCCGAGTTGCATTCGTGTGTTTGTTTACCCTGTCTCGCGTATGCACTGTTTGGGTGACTTCTGGATTTTTCGAGGGTTCACACTGTATTTCCGAAGTTTCGTTTTCTGTTTACTTCCTGCTTTACGTTTCCCGTGTTTATATTGTTTATATTACTAACTCGTGCTAACAATCACTCGGGTGTTTATTAGTTAGATGCACATTACTAAAACCATTAACTTAAATGTTTACTAACATACTAATTGTCTGTATTTAGTTAGAACTAACAATTAACAAGTTTCCTCGCTGTTTTTTTTCTGGGACTGCCCTCTCTTGGTTTGTATTGTATCTCACTGATAGATCTTACCAAGTATTTTGGAAGGGTTCTGTCTCTACACCCCATCCCCTGTCCACAGGAGTCCCACAGGGATCTGTACTGGGTCCTCTGCTGTTATCCATTTATACTAAGTCTCTTGGTTCATTAATTAATTCACATGGCTTCTCATACCATAGTTATGCTGATGATACTCAACTCTTCCTCTCTTTCCCTCCCTCTACCCCACAGGTGAAGGAGAGGCTATCTGCTTGTCTGGCTGACATCTCTGAGTGGATGGCTACCCATCACCTGACGCTCAATCTTGACAAGACAGAGCTCCTCTTCATGCCATACAAGACCTCCCCACATTGACGGGACCATGGTGGCTGCCTCCCGCTCTGCAAGGAACCTGGGGGTGGTCCTGGACGACCAGCTGGACTTTAAAAATCACATCACGAACCATTCCTCTACGTTCTACTCCAACCCTGCCTGCGTTCTGTCATGGCCTGAAGACATACCCCTTCAAACTCCACCAAACTCTGTTCTGTAGTTACTTCGATGACGTTTCTGTATGCACTTATTGTATGTTGCTTTGGATTAAAGCGTCTGCTAAATGAATGTAATGTAATGTAATCCTCTGGTCAAGGGCGCTTTTTTCTTCCTTCTTTTTTTCTCAATTATTTGTATTTTTTAAATCACCTTTATTTGTGAATAAGGGAGAAATGTATGAGTGGAGCATGGGTGACAACTGTGACTCAGGGCTGGGTAGCCATGGCCTGGGGGGAGGTGGTATGGGGGTGCGACAGCATGTTTCGTGTGCAAGCCTGGAGCTCTTTTTGGATAGTGTGTCCGCTCCATAGAGCTCAAAATGGGGGCTGACACAGAGGGGTCAGCAGGCCTTTCCCAGTCACAAATGGAGGGTAGGGTGTGTCTTAAAAGGCTCCTGCTGACAATAAAAGCCATTAGGTGCATTAAAAACACAGGTTTCCCAGGGAGCCACAGTGTGTGGTTTCTAATGCTGACAAAAAATTAGTACAAAGGTGGCTCATCAAGGACAAGGAGATTTGGAAATAGATTTTCACACATAAACAAACGCACACACACTCTCTCTCTCCACACACGCACATACACACACACAGCCGCTGACTCTCACTCTCTCTGACTCTCACTCTCTCTCTCTCTCTCTCACTCTCACCCCCATTCTCTCTCTTCATTTTACCAGGCAAGTAAAATGAGAACTCAATTCACTTTTGCAGTGGAATTGAAAATCTATGTGGGTAGCTGATGCAAGTGATTGTGTAGCCAATTAGATGTGAGGGATGATTCGGGGTCCAGGTTTTTGAGGGACTAGGACAAGGTTCCATAGGATCTTGATTGACCACAGTGAACTCAAATGACTGACCTGAAAGACAGAACAAAAGCAACAAAGCAAAATTCTCTCTTTTTCCTCTTCTGTTCTTTCTCCATTTAAAACCATAAATGTTCTCTGCTCTTATACCTGTCTAACAGACTACTCTCTTTCTCTCTCTCATTGCAGATAATGCTTTTTCCTTCCTTGTATATCTATCTATCTTCTCACGTTAGACATTAGACTCATTACAATTGTCAGGTTGAGCAATATATATAATTAGCTTCAAACTGTCAAACAAAGCTATTCATACTGAATTGGTGTGATTAATTTTATTTTTAGATTTTGCAGTAGGAGACAGTCATAAAAAGGGTCAGATACAATGACCAGTCCAGATTACAAGGCACTAAGAAATATATGCCGGGAAACCGGCCCCAAGTAGCGCGATAAAAAAACACTTTAATTTACGAGGTGCACGACACCATATTACAGGAAAGGAATACAACACCAATGGAGACAAGAATATTTTGGAATGACATCACACACTAAATTAATTAATAAACAGTAAAAGATGTAAAGAAAAGATGGCATTATTTTAGAAAAACATTCCTATAACATAATGTGGCCAAAAGACACAGGTGGTGGTCCAACCAAGAAAATAATATTATCTCTGATAAAACAGCAGGTGAAAAAATTCCTGCTAATGAATAGACATCACAGACTTCACAGAAGAAGGCCACAAAGCATCTGAAGGTACAACTGTATTCACAATTCATTATATAGCCTACTCTACTGAATGCATACACACAACTATTGTTTAAATTCAGAATTGCGTTTTTATACTAACTGCTAGCTGATTACTTCAATAGAAGTCTTGCATGCTTTTAATAAAACAAATTAAATTTCATATTATATCCGAAAATAAACGATAAGTGTAGAAACATGTGTGGAACATATTTTAAATCCCATCTTCTTTGCAGAGTGCTATGCATTAGAGCAGGGGGTTCCCAAACCGGTCCTGGGGACCCCCTGTGTTTGCTGGTTTTCGTCGCAACCACAGTTGCAATCCCAGAATTTTAACAAGCTGTTAATTTTTCTTAATTAGGTGCTTGTCATGTTAAGAGGAATTATTTAACCTCTTAAGCCACATTATATCAGAAATAGCTATGCATGCATGTAGAATAATCCCTGAAAATGACATCATAATAGCAATTTTGACCCATTGCGACCATTTATAAATCCGACGTAGATATTACAACCTCGTAGAAAAGCAGTCACAATCATTTATGAAATCTGACCCTAATTCTTTTTTACGATGAGTTTTTTTTATTATGTGTTATTTTTGAATATTCTGACATCAGTGTGTAGCCTACTTGTCATGCCAATAAAGTTCATTTTAATTCAGTTTAAAAAAAACAAACTGCTGGTTCACCCAGAAATAGAAAATCCAAGCTGTTCTGTACTAGAATCAAGTAACACTAGCAAAACCATCAAGACTTTGTATTTTACTCATCCATTTACAAAACGACCATAATGTGTAATAGTCAGTCGATGTGGATGTATATTTTTTCACTGAAAAATCTGATACTTTATTTTTTATTTTCATAATTGATATTGATAATTGCAATTAGCTTGTACTATAAACACTGCATTTAAAAATCTGCCATGTCTTTGTATCAAAGGCAATGTCCACATAAAATAAATAAATAAAATAATTTTTTAGGTGAAATTTATGTGTTGTAAAAATGTGTTTGTTTGTTTGTTCCCAATAACTGTGAGAACGTGCTATTTATGGTTTACTTTTCTGACAATTTGTTATCTATACAAAAGTCATACCTCTTTTAAAAAAATACCAGTACTTCAGTATGAATTTATAAAAAATATTAAAATCAATAATATCAGTTTTCATCAATAATGCAGAAGAAAAAAAACTGTCTATATTTTATATTTCCATTTTGCAGGAGTCTGTGCTTCTCATTCATTTTGATGATTCCTCTTCATTTTTTCTGAAAATTAATTTTGAAAACAATACAAGTGAAAAGTCTTTAGTAATTAACAAAAAGAAACATGGAAAACCCAAGTTTCATCATCTAATACAGCCACAATACTGTTACTGAGCTGATTACACAAGTCCCAAGGGGGTAGGGGAAAGTACAACTTCTCATGGCCCTAATTGGTTGTGTCCAATGTTTGCATGCAATAGTCATAATAGAGTAATAACATCATAATTCTGCTTTATGTCTAAAATACTTTACTAGTAACACTTTACTTGAATGGGCCATATGTAGCATAACACTTGAATAACTTTATGACAATTGTCATTTTTAGAAATATAAGTAAATATTATTAACGGCTTATAGCAACTAGCTGCCACGGAACACGTGACTTATATGTTATATCATTCGTTTTAAAATTCTGAATAATCATTAAAAACTTTATTACTATATTCCTCCTTATGTTATAAGTTATTATTTGGCATCCTTAATATAAAGATTATGGGCATTATTTAGTGCTGATCACAGGTCATGTAGACTCACCTCGTAAAAGACTAAACAAATTATGTTTCAATGTAAAGCATAGTGAGCCATAGTTACTCTATTGTTGCCATTCATTTTTGCTAAAATATTCTGTCAAAATGGCATATTCTTCAACTGATGGTGACGGTGGTGGTTTTGATGAAGAAGAGCACATACTACCTTGTGATTGATTATTCCCGATTTATTTCCACTGTTTCCGTCTTTTCAGCACTGTTGCCATGGTGCCGCCGATTTCCATGTGAATGTCTATAATGTTAATTATCACGCTGCTTTGAAATACAGTCTCATACGTGCAATGAAACACTCAAAGGGTATTAGCTCTGCCCAGTAAAAAGAGCATTAAATACAGCAGGAGCACATGCACACAATGGCTGAGAAATCTGTGAATTTAATACAGTGAATGTTACAGTTAAAGTGAGAACAACAAATGCGTGACTGTAGATATGCACAAGTACAAGCAAAGTGGAAACCCAGTCACACATGCAAGGCCGACTCAAAGTACTGCATATGTAAATTTCAAGGTACCGAAGCTCTTTTGCTGGTGGAGTAAGACGCTAGGCTAATCCCTGGGTAAAGAGAATACTCATGTGGTTTCCCCAGGCACGACTCTAGTCTTTCTGCTGCCCTAGGCGAGATTGTGTGCTGAGATTGGGAGGATGGTTTGCTGGAGATAGCGATTGCGGACCCCACCCCCTGGATGGATTGTGCCGTAGGTGACCACTTATGCCACCAATGCTTACAACCGGCCCTGGGTTTTCCATTCACAATGGGTTTGGGATGATAGCGGATGGACTCCAACCATGAAGGAACTGGGTCACAAACAACAGTCCATGCCCTTGTAGTTAACAGCATTTACCAAACCAGGCTCTGCTTCGTCTATTCTTTGTTTGCCCTTAAAGGACTTTGTTAGAACATAATGTTGTATAGCTACCTGGCCTGATATGTCGTAATATTCAAGCTCACCTTCAAGACTTGCTCCAGTGGTCAGCAACTGGATGCTAGAATGATGTTTTTTCTCTCTCCATTCACTCCCATTCACTCCCATTGCATGGCGAAAGCACACTTTTAGCCCTGTGCACGCTGGTGCATGTACTATATACTTGTAATAATTGTATATTCATTATACTTACATTTATATATTCAATAGGTAAGTTGTCCCGACAGAAATGTCCTCAGGATTCAAAAAGTTGGACGTGCACTTCTTGTCGCTCCCTCACTTTATTTTCACCTTTCATACGTTCTTTGATCCTCTGCTTTTTTCTTGTTCTGCTTGCTGCACTTTAGCTTTGCCTGCCCTTTCTCTGTGTGTCGCTGTGTCCGCGTCTTCTGTCCAATGGCTTGTTTGTCTTTCTGAGACAGTACTTAAATCTGGCCTTACATCTGTGTTAACCATTCTGTTTCTTTAGTTTGAGGCCCAACTCTTTATACACTGCCTCACTTCCCCTGAGATAATCCTCTCTGGGTTGACTATCTCTTTAATCATTATTCTGTCACAAAATCTTTTTTTCTTTTCTCTGGCTTCCCATTAGTGGAATAAGCCACTGATCAACAGTAAATCTGTACAATATATTGTCTTTTGTTCTCTTCTAAAGATATGGTATCTCAAATAATGCCACAGGCCTTCTTTTTCTGCTATTCTTCTTCTGTTCTTTCTCCATTTAAAACCATAAATGTTCTCTGCTCTTATACCTGTCTAACAGACTACTCTCTTTCTCTCTCTCATCACCATCTCTGTAATCTGATCTGTATTAAATCTCTCACCTGTTAATGAATAATGTATTTATAATATAGTGTGAATCTGTGAATCAATTACCAAAAGTGTCAACGTAGGAGAAACAGGCAGTGATTTGGCCTTCAGTACCAAAACATCAATAATGTGAAAGAAAAAGTGAAGGTTAGAGTGGGTTTGTCATATGGACCACAAATGGAAAAGACTAGGATGAGGTAAGAAGGTGTATTGCAGAGGGTGGGTTAATGATAATTGATGTGAAAAGGGGGTGAGTTAACTTGTCTTGTGATTTATTTCTTGGTCAAAATCCATGATTTTCTGAGTGCTATCATATCTGTTGCATTGATTTCCAGCCTGAAAGATTGACAAAGAGAGAGGGGTTAGATGTGGCGAAGACAGGTGTTTTTAGAAATAAATTATATAGGGCAGTGTCTCTGAGTCAAATGCGATGAGTGATCTTCTACTGTAACATTACAGCGTTTGGTGTGATAGTGTCAGAAAGCAAGGGAACACCAGTGCAGGGGGAGGCATACAGAGTCACCAGCACCAGTGCTGATCACTGTCTCACTGGCAGCCAATGGCCAATGTAACATTCCACATCTCCTTTCTCTAAATACACAGATACCAAAAACCACTGCCATCCACACTATAACTTTATAATCAATAAGACAGAAACAATCCTTTCCCTTTGTTTCACAAGGAAAGAATGAAATAAAGAAGAGAAGAAACAACCGGAAAGTACCAGACTATGACATAAACATAGTGAGCTTGTTACACTTTGATAATGTGGCTATGACATAAACATAGTGAGCTTGTTACTCTTTGATAATGTGCCTATGACATAAACATAGTGAGCTTGTTGTTTATGTCATAGCTACATTATGAAAGTACCAGACTTTCATAATGTGGCTATGACATAAACATAGTGAGCTTGTTGTTTGTACAATGATTGGTTGTCGTTATGAGAAACAAAAAAACCATTTAGAAATCCATTGAATAATGTAGAACTGTATTTGGAAAGCAAGGATAAAAATTTTATGGACAGGAACAAAAGTCAAAGTCTGTTCTCTACTGAACCTTGGCAAGCCTACTCCAACTGGGAGTATTTCACGTCAGAGAGAAATATATGCCTGTGTGGGTAGCTGGATTGTGATTATTCATGCTCAACTGTGTGTGTTTACGTGAGTGCATACACGTCTATTTGCATGTTTGTTTGTTTGAGTATGTGTGTGCATGCATATGTGTGTGGGCAGTGGTGTGGTAGTGCCTGAAGAAGTTGGTATACTCTAATTTAGCAAATCGATGACTACTAATTGATACATACACCAGTGGGGATTAAGAAGTGAGTATACTCTATGCCCACTAAGAAAGAAGTGGGTATACTGTGTATACCCGCATATACCCTCCACTACACTACTGTGTGTGGGTTTGCTTGTTTGTGCGTCTGTGTGTGTGTCCATGTGGTGCATGTGGTACGTGTGTGTGTGTGTGTGTGTGTGTGTGTGTGTGTGTCCATTACCTGTTTGTGTAAGTCAGCTACTGCAAACTGTAAACTACTGAATGCAGCTGAACCCTTGCAGAAGTACTGACACAAAGAACTGCATCCTGCTCAGGTAAGTGATGGATTCTGATAAGATTGATTAACAATATAAATAAAAATAAAATAAAATAATAACTTTTATAAATTTTTAAAGTGTTTTCTATTTGCGGTTAGTAATTTTTTACGTTACATTTTGTCATGTTCATTTTGTTATTAATGTACAGTATCACATTACTTTCAAATATCTAGCAGGAATTTTATACGTGACCTACAGTGCCCTTCATTGATCTGTCCGTCACTTTTACATTCTGTCTTATAATGTTGTGATCAATAATGTTGTCTTATAATGCTGTGATCAATAATGTTGTCTTATAATGCTGTGATCAATAATGTTGTCTTATAATGCTGTGATCAATAATGTTGTCTTATAATGCTGTGATCAATAATGTTGTCTTATAATGTTGTGATCAATAATGTTGTCTTATAATGCTGTGATCAATAATGTTGTCTTATAATGTTGTGATCAATAATGTTGTCTTATAATGCTGTGATCAATAATGTTGTCTTATAATGCTGTGATCAATAATGTTGTCTTATAATGTTGTGATCAATAATGTTGTCATAATGCTGTGATCAATAATGTTGTCTTATAATGTTGTGATCAATAATGTTGTCTTATAATGTTGTGATCAATAATGTTGTCTTATAATGTTGTGATCAATAATGTTGTCTTATAATGTTGTGATCAATAATGTTGTCTTATAATGTTGTGATCAATAATGTTGTCTTATAATGTTGTGATCAATAATGTTGTCTTATAATGCTGTGATCAATAATGTTGTCTTATAATGCTGTGATCAATAATGTTGTCTTATAATGTTGTGATCAATAATGTTGTCTTATAATGCTGTGATCAATAATGTTGTCTTTTAATGTTGTGATCATTAATGTTGTCTTATAATGTTGTGATCAATAATGTTGTCTTATAATGCTGTGATCAATAATGTTGTCTTATAATGCTGTGATCAATAATGTTGTCTTATAATGTTGTGATCAATAATGTTGTCTTATAATGCTGTGATCAATAATGTTGTCTTTTAATGTTGTGATCAATAATGTTGTCTTATAATGCTGTGATCAATAATGTTGTCTTATAATGCTGTGATCAATAATGTTGTCTTATAATGCTGTGATCAATAATGTTGTCTTATAATGTTGTGATCAATAATGTTGTCATAATGCTGTGATCAATAATGTTGTCTTATAATGTTGTGATCAATAATGTTGTCTTATAATGTTGTGATCAATAATGTTGTCTTATAATGTTGTGATCAATAATGTTGTCTTATAATGTTGTGATCAATAATGTTGTCTTATAATGTTGTGATCAATAATGTTGTCTTATAATGTTGTGATCAATAATGTTGTCTTATAATGCTGTGATCAATAATGTTGTCTTATAATGCTGTGATCAATAATGTTGTCTTATAATGTTGTGATCAATAATGTTGTCTTATAATGCTGTGATCAATAATGTTGTCTTTTAATGTTGTGATCATTAATGTTGTCTTATAATGTTGTGATCAATAATGTTGTCTTATAATGCTGTGATCAATAATGTTGTCTTATAATGCTGTGATCAATAATGTTGTCTTATAATGTTGTGATCAATAATGTTGTCTTATAATGCTGTGATCAATAATGTTGTCTTTTAATGTTGTGATCAATAATGTTGTCTTATAATGCTGTGATCAATAATGTTGTCTTATAATGCTGTGATCAATAATGTTGTCTTATAATGCTGTGATCAATAATGTTGTCTTATAATGTTGTGATCAATAATGTTGTCTTATAATGTTGTGATCAATAATGTTGTCTTTTAATGTTGTGATCAATAATGTTGTCTTATAATGCTGTGATCAATAATGTTGTCTTTTAATGTTGTGATCAATAATGTTGTCTTATAATGCTGTGATCAATAATGTTGTCTTATAATGCTGTGATCAATAATGTTGTCTTATAATGTTGTGATCAATAATGTTGTCTTATAATGTTGTGATCAATAATGTTGTCTTATAATGCTGTGATCAATAATGTTGTCTTATAATGCTGTGATCAATAATGTTGTCTTATAATGTTGTGATCAATAATGTTGTCTTATAATGTTGTGATCAATAATGTTGTCTTTTAATGTTGTGATCAATAATGTTGTCTTTTAATGTTGTGATCAATAATGTTGTCTTTTAATGTTGTGATCAATAATGTTGTCTTTTAATGTTGTGATCAATAATGTTGTCTTTTAATGTTGTGATCAACATGACAATAATTGGTACTCTGTGTGATCCGGATAATAATTACCGGATAATAATTACTGGTTGGCATTTATGAACCAAATTTCAGCATGTTAACAATTGCTATGAGACTGATTCCAAAAAAAGATTATGTGTGAAAGTGAAACAATGCTGCTTTTCACGGTCTGAAACAAATATAGAAATAAAAACCTTTTTAACAAAATGGTTTTTTACCTGTTAGCATAGTTTGTGGGTTGTGTTTGCTTTGCTTCTGCGAGTGTGCAAACTGTAAATGATTAAATGGTTTTGATTTACTGAACACTCCATTTCCATTTATGTCAAGCTCAATAGATCACAATTTCATTAGCCAATGATCCGCTCAAGGATCATTTTGATTAATGGCACAATGACAATCACATTATGACTGCAGTGCCCATTTCTTTTTAATCACTGAACATACAAACGCAAGTATGAATGACAAGAGCAGGCCATTTGTTTATAATCTTTAGTGAATCTATATTGTTTTGTAGTCTGTAGCTAAATTCAGGTGTTGGTTTGAAAATTTATCGTGGACCAGTCGCTCCCAGAAAATCCAATTCGTTCGGTCCCCCCCTTCAGGCAAATGGCTGAGATCTTTGAAAGCCGGAACATTTCCAAAACAGCACTTACCCCGATGCTGTGTGGATCATGAATTCCCAGGAAGTTTGCACTGCACTGTATCCCTTTGGAACAACCATTGTCACTTTAACCAGTTATGTAAAAAAGTATTTTCTGTTGAATTTAAAACCAAGCACTGTGTGTTTGTGTGGTCATGTTCTAGGGGCTCTTATTATCTTGCCATACATTTTCTTTTACCAAGCACTAAAAGAAATTTCTAACCAGTTCTGTTGATAATGCAGATGGTATCTTTGTTTTACTTGCATTCACCTTATCAGTTCTGAGCCATTGAAGACAAATGCTTAGTGTTGAATTTCCATAGATGTAGGAAATTTGGAAACCTCTGGTCAAATTGCCTTTTACAATTAATATCTAAGTGAACAGAAGCTAACCTGACCTCTAAAGTTAAACATGACACATTTCTTAAAATTTTAAAGCAAGATTACTTTTTATTTAAATTTTTTACAGTTTCAAAATAAAAAAAAAAGGGAAAAGGCCCTGTACAAAAGTTTGGGAACCCTTTTGGATTATTTTTTGTTACTTTTTAAAAAGATAATTCCAGGCCCAGGTGATTTACTCATTAGGGCTTCAATGGGTCAGGTGAATAGGTCAGGTGAATATAAGTTTAAACTAAAGGTAGAATGGATGGTAACAGAACGTAATGAGGGATCTAACACAGTAAATAATCAAGTGGGTTGAAAATCTTACAGTCTGAGATAGTACACTAGCTGATAGAAAAAAAGTCCAATGAAAAGATGCATAATATTGAAATCAGAGGGGTGGGGTGGTACATCTGGGACTCTCGTTGTGTCAAGGCGTGGGCATAAACCAGAGGAGGACAGGGCAGGAGCAGTCAGCAGAATACAAATTATCTGCTTTGAACTCGGCTTACTTTTCGTTAGTTGTTGCTCCTCTGACATTGAGTTTAAAACATAGCTACACTCTCAAGAGGAAAACATCACTATCTGGTCTAACTTCCCTGAAGTAAAAAGTTGTGAGTAAAATTTCAATACCAATGAAGTCTCCCTTCCGCTGGTGACATAATATTGACTGGGCGATAAAGACTACAAGATTATACATTTCAGCCAATTGACCTGTATTTTTAAACATATCCACAGTTGTTCATTCATGACTTGTACTCATAAAATGGGACGGGGAGTTAGACGGTGAAAATTTTACCGTAGTTACTCAATTTACGCATGCGCTTTCAACATCGTGGGATCAGGAAACCAACCAGTCAGTGAATAACCTACATTCAAATGTCTAGGCCTGCATGCGTTGCGTCAGAGCAAGTAATATATCGTATATAATGTAGCATGCACAATTAACTGTTTTCTCTTCAGAGATTCTTCTTGAACGTATTTCTCTGAATGTGTAACCTGAAGTTGTGGAAAAATAATTTTTATAATATGACGAAAGAAGTGAAAATAGCTGTTGTCAAATGTAATTTCAATGCATTTCCCTGGTATTGTAATGTTTCTCTATCTTTTATTGCAGTAATGCTATTAAAGCTGCAGTAGGCAAGTTTGAATATATGCAAGGTAAACCAACTTCCGCCTTTTGCTCTCTTCCTTATCTCTCTCCAAAGCCCCTCCCACCAAATGATGGGAGTGCACACGTGGAGACAGGCAGACAGGGAGGGGTTTATTCTATGGGGAGGATCTTTTGCTTGTAGATAGTAGCCCTGATTGGTAGCTACATAGGTAGCCCTGATTTGTTGGTTTTTAGAAGACCGGGGTGAGATTTTTTGACAGCCTAGTACAGAGCCCAGAACACTTGATTTATTGATAGCTGCTGGAATATAATGAGTAAATGTAATAATCTGGCCAAACTTATATTGAAAAGATCTTGCCTACTGCACCTTTACAGCACATTCAGCCATTCAGCCATTCAGCCCAGCAATGCTCGCCATTTTCCTAAAGGATACCTAGAAGGCAAGGCAATTCCATAATCCACAAGCAAGTGAACATCACTGCGTCCCTTCACTACATTCCATTCACTTACATCCGAGTGTATGTGAGCTAGGGGTCCAGTTAGGGAAATAAGTAAAAACCCTTAAACACTAACCAATTTATAATTGTATGTTGCAGGTATTTAAGATGCCACGGTGACCACAGCACAGACACAGGTGAGTATGTTTAAAAAAACATTTATTTTGACATCAATGCAATATTTCAAAACAAATTATGCTAAAACACAGGGCACTATACAAATAAATAAATGACAATAAAACT
Source organism: Ilyophis sp. 1 JC-2022 (assembly GCA_022702515.1). Lineage (NCBI taxonomy): Eukaryota > Metazoa > Chordata > Actinopteri > Anguilliformes > Synaphobranchidae > Ilyophis > Ilyophis sp. 1 JC-2022. The sequence continues at coordinate 31,661,710 of CM040401.1, read as the reverse complement.
GGGCAACACCATTCAACCGTTCATTCACAAGTGTCCCGTTATAGCAAGCGTATAGAATCTGGGGTTTTGACTGCTACAGTTAACTCCAATTCACCTTCTACTAACCGATAAGCTAGGCAGCTGGAAAGGCCCTAAATAGACAGGGGGCCACTTATACTTGAGAATTTGACCAACATACAAATTTCTCCAACCATTGTGCAGAAATGACAAGTTCATGCATATGTACAGATAAAGAGGGCAGTCACAGGGGAGTGAAATGTAAGGAAATCGTAGTAAAAACACTCCGAGTGGGCTGGACTAGGAGATGTACATAAAACCAGTCTGTTTATAATTTAACTTAATCTCAACAATTCAGACTCACTTGAATCCAGAATCTTTCAATACATTACATCAGACTACCCTGTCAACTAGAATACTGGGTCCTCCAGCCAATGGCACTGCAAGAACTGTGTACAGGACCCATGCAATGTTTCATTAGACCGATAAATAAATGTGTCCAATTTTTCAACCTGACATTCCCTCTATTCATGGACACTAACAATCTGTAACTAACACTAAACATTTATATAAGACCATTGTCCACCAGGATACTAATGACTACAAGTGTAGAGGTTTGTGATACAAATTACAACATCATACAAGTATACTATTATGATTTTTCCAGCCGACAGTGTCGACAAATTGTTCATTTACATTTAGGGTCTTCAAGCTGCAGATTCGCAGGGCAGTCAGTTTTTTAATAAAGTTACCACATTGGTGGGAGTTTGTTCGGTGCAATTCCGTGCAATTAGCAACGTCTTGTATAACTATAAACTAGGCTAGATCACTTTCCTTAATACAGAAACTGGAGAGCGTTGAATCAGAATGTCTGCCTTCGGCTATCACAGGTCCAGTAGTCGTGGCAGCAGAGGAACGGTGGATGCGCGGGTCCGGGTCGAAGCAAGGAGGAGCGAGCGTCCCGAGATCAGGATAAGTGTCCTTTTTATCTGCCCGCCTTCAGCCGTGGCTTGGAAAAGATTGGGGGAGTTCATTGTCTATAGCTGCGTGCTGATTACAATGAATTAGTCCACACAATCTGGATGGAGCACAGCACACTTTGGCAACACACAAAATTTCAGTGACCAATATGCTAGTATTAGACTACTACGAATCACACCTGTTGCACCCTCTTAAATATACAAAAAACTGTAAATCACACGTGAAATCAGTGCTTTCATCCAAACTAAGTTTGCTAAACCCCAATAAGCATACTGCTACTTGAACTGTAAAAATGAAAATAAATAATGCTTCACTTTCACCTGTATGCAGTGAGAATGTAGCAGGAGTCGGCTAGGCTAGCTAGGCTAACATGTTGCAACAGCAAGAAATAGTAAATAAATACTTATTCTGGTGGCTGGGAGGTATTTACAACAGAGATTTGTTCTTTCGAGTGAAAATAAAATAAGAATAAAATAGCCACTCTTCATATTTGCTAGACTACTTTTCTAGCCTTGTCACACTTCAGTGCCGCTGGCTAGAGAGTGACTCACTATGTCAGACAGCCACTGGATGTATCCAAAATGGCACTTCTTGCACACTCAATTTAAAAAGTTTGTAAGAGCACATTCAATGGTGGGTCCTATCACTTAAAATGAGTTTGAAAAGAGGCTCAATGCCCTCCTCCAGGCAGTCCACATAGAAGCATCCTGTGCAAAGTGAATTACCCTGAACTGGTGGAAGTTCCATGACTTTAGGTGGTAGTGAAATCCGTAAGTGTCATTTTATAAACATGCTTCTCACTGCCTCTGACTTTTACTATGTTTTAAAAAAAATGTTAAATGTTTTTTTTTTTAAAATTTTATTCCCAACACCCCTCTTTAGGTCAGCTTTATTTTTAATAACAATTATATTTTTAACAAAACATCATGAAACCTCTCTGACGGAAGGGTAGAACAAAAACAAAATTAAGAAAACAAAATAAAGTAAGAAAAAACAAAATACATACAAGAGGTAGAACAAAGAAGACATATATAATAGAAGGGGGAAAAAGGGGGGGAGGTAGTAACAGATTGGTTATGTGTGTGGATTATGTATATGTGCTGTGTGTGTGTGTGTGTGTGCGTGTGCGTGTGTGTGTGTGTGTGTGTGTGTGTGTGTGTGTGTGTGTGACGTTTACTATGTTGAGCCGTTCAAGCACAGAGGACTGCTTTCATTGGTTACATTAAGTATACCCTGATGAAGATACTGTTTGTGCCAAAACTGTGTTTCTCTTCATTTAAAATAAGTGTGAATTTGAAAGCAAGAGAGTAGACAGATCTCTTCACTTTATTACTACAGGTTTAGCGCATAGATCACACCCCGGTAACACTGGTGTTTATTCCTCCAGCTCCTTAATTTGTGTATTGGTTCAGTAAACAGCAGGAGTTTATTTAATAGGTGGGTGGGTGGTATAAACAGAATCAAGTGGTGCAACTGTACTGAAACATCAGAGAAATTGTGTGACCTTCATTAAACCGGTATCATTTTGTATGTAACACATAAATACAAAAAATGAAGGCTCATCTAATCTAACCTGATCTAGGGGGAAAAAAATAGCTTTTGGCCAATCACATTTGGCTCTATATGAGACAATCTCTTGGCTTGTGTAATGGTTTGCTGGAGATTTTGTTCTAATCTTCATGGGTTTATTGGACAGCCCCAGTATGTGTGTGATGGATTTAGTAGCGGTGAATCACACGCATAGGTGGGGGGGGGGATCAGACAAGTAGTAGAACCCACACAAGTGATGACCAATAAGAGGGAAATAACACGAACAGAAGAAAAGAAAAACAGGAACTAATTCCTGACAGCTAAACAGCCAAACTAAATCTACCCACGAAAATAGGGCGAACTCGAATAGAATGAGGGAAACACAAATCGAAATCTCCTGAACTCAATACTAGAGCCAATAATAGGAGACTAGAAAAAACAAAGAAAACACCTTCAGAACATAACTTTAAAACGTTCCATGGAAGATGAAACAAAATAAAACCTCCAAAAAAAACACTGTCTCATAGAGAACAGCATGGAAATAAATAGTGCAGAATGCTAACAGGAGGAACACAATCCTATACCTGAATACAGTTATAAGCAAGTCCCTCGTGAACATAAGCAAGTTAATATCACTATTAAAGGTCGCTTAAACCTGGCTATACCTGGCTCAATGTATAAATTAATGACAAAGAAGCACCGGGGAAGCGGAAGTGAGGAACTTAAATACCCCGCAGGTAGAAGCACAGGTGAACTGAATAACGAACATGAGGAAACGAAACCCCGGATCGGAATGGAGAAAAAATCAGTTCGACTCTCAATCGGAAAAACAGGACGAGAATCGCATCTGGAAAAAAATAAAAATAACCCACGAACCATGACAATGTGTTGATCTAAGATCCTACCCTTACAATGAGCTAAAAGATAATGATCCTAGTTCAACGCTCCTCATCTGAAAAGTCTGAAGGAACAATACAGGCCCTGGGTCCTCACCCTCAATATGGCATAATTATGTTAACTACTTCCTTCTATTTTTTCCCTGTAAAGTACCTCTGAATTTGTATCACATGTTCCACTCATAAATTAGCTGTAGGCTTGGATTTGTGAGTAGGTAGCATTTCATATGTGATAAGGACAGTGCTACACTTTAGGTGGGATTAGAATGAAAATAAAGCATGGCAGATGCAGAGGAATAGCTATTGCATTTCCACTCAGCTACAGTATTGGTTATACTACAGCAGGAGTGTCAAATCTCATACGAAAAGAGCTGGAGTGGGTGCACATTTTTTGATTTAGCCCAGCACTACGACGTGATTCAACTAATAATGGTCTTCAATCAAGACTTTGATATGCAGAATCTGGTGTCCACATGCTGGGATAAAACAGACTTGCACCCACACTGGCTGTTTTCGTGTACGATTGGACACCCCTGTAATACAATTATACTTTTTTTGTGCTATGTTTTCTTTGATAAAAAAATACTTTATAGAATATTGCCATGAGACATACAGTTGTAACCATCATATGCAGTCTGTGGGTGGGTGGGTGGGGGGGGGGGGGGGGTTTGCAGGATATTAAAGTAATGTTTGAGTCTGATTACTGTTCATGACTTGCAGAAGATAGGCTAATGCGTAAATTAACAGCAGGCAACACAAGAAGAGGAGGCACTAACCCAGCAAAAGGATTAATCCCTCAGGCTATAGGTGGGCAAAGATCGATCAACAAAGCACATGTGCACATGCATACTATCAACCACACACACATACACACGACACACGCGTGCACGGTATGGTCATGTAAGTTTAGACAATTGGGAGATGTAAATCTGTGAATATTTGAGGTATGTTTGGGAATGTTAGATCGTGGTAGACCTCCATTCAGTTTTACAATTGGGATGAATCGCACACGGTTTCTGCACAGCCATTTTTCTTTGGGGGTGTTGGCCTCTATCCGGAATGTGACAGAAAAGGAAATTGCAGCTTTCTGGGAAGTGATCCAGTATGTGACACCGCTGTAAAAGTGCAGTAGAGGCATACTAATTAAATTATGATTAAACTACACATCAAGCCAAAGGATTTGCCAGCCCTGTGTAAGGTCCCACAGCATTGCACATTATCTGTACATGTTGTATTTAAAATTTGAAAACCTCAGCTGGCAGGCATGTGGCAGTTTTTTTCCCTATTTGTTTTAGTGGAAAGATAGACAATGAAGTAGAGTCTAGAGATGAAGGGCACAGAAAAGAAAGAGGAGGGGAAGGGCACCAGTGCATTCAATGCAAGGAAAAAAAAACCTATGACAAAGTGGCTGCTGTATTAATCCTGACGATCGAACAATTAAGCCACCACACTCCCCAGTGATAGCTGGGGAACCACATCTGCCAACTCACTCACCTGCGACTGACAATTTTCACAGCATACTCCTTTCTGCTCTGCTTGTGGCTACACTTCCCACAGTACAGACGAACCATCGCTCAGTTGTGCCCCCTCCAGGAGGTTTACTGGGAAAAGATAAGCAGAAAGGAATAATATGCGTATACAAATGGGTTAAACCCTGACACAAGCAGATCTTGGATGTTGGATTAGACACGATTTCTTTGAATATAGATTTGGCTCATTAATGGTGTACTTTTTGTGATAGCAGGATATATGAAATCATATCAGGAAGACTGTTGGCGAGTCTGGAGATGGCTGGACTGTGTATCTGTGGAACCAGATACAGTCTGATGTCCAGTCTCAATTGACTTTTAATTCCTCTGAGTAAAGAACCTGACAGTGTTTCCTGGACTAAAGGCTATACTGTATATAAATCGATTGTGTGCTGTATTATATATTACTGAATACCCTCAACGCATAACTGCAGTGGATGAGGTGAAATAGCAAAAATAAGACACTGGAGATTAAAAGGCAGTTTTATGTGTCTTAGAAATGTATGTGTATATTTCCCCATGTAAAAATGTAATTCTTTATTTACATTTACACTGAAAACACACTATTTTCTCAGCCTCATCTGCATGCCTAGTAGCTCATTACATTTCCTCCATTTTGGACAGACTTCAGCAGACCAGACCAATGAACACATAACAGAGACTAAAAGAGACTTGAACTCAGACCTGGCCAACTGTTCATATACCTGTCTCCAACCGAAGAAACTGTACTCTGACCTGGCCCACTGTTCATATACCTGTCTCCAACCGAGGAAACTGAACTCTGACCTGGCCCACTGTTCATATACCTGTCTCCAACCGAAGAAACTGAACTCTGACCTGGCCCACTGTTCATATACCTGTCTCCAACAGAGGAAACTGAACTCTGACCTGGCCCACTGTTCATATACCTGTCTCCAACAGAGGAAACTGAACTCTGACCTGGCCCACTGTTCATATACCTGTCTCCAACAGAGGAAACTGAACTCTGACCTGGCCCACTGTTCATATACCTGTCTCCAACAGAGGAAACTGAACTCTGACCTGGCCCACTGTTCATATACCTGTCTCCAACAGAGGAAACTGAACTCTGACCTGGCCCACTGTTCATATACCTGTCTCCAACAGAGGAAACTGAACTCTGACCTGGCCCACTGTTCATATACCTGTCTCCAACAGAGGAAACTGAACTCTGACCTGGCCCACTGTTCATATACCTGTCTCCAACAGAGGAAACTGAACTCTGACCTGGCCCACTGTTCATATACCTGTCTCCAACCGAGGAAACTGAACTCTGACCTGGCCCACTGTTCATATACCTGTCTCCAACAGAGGAAACTGAACTCTGACCTGGCCCACTGTTCATATACCTGTCTCCAACAGAGGAAACTGAACTCTGACCTGGCCCACTGTTCATATACCTGTCGCTGATACAGTTCATCCATTCCAGATTTCTGAGGACACAAAGAGATATCTTACACCTTCTCTCATTCCTCTATGGTAGACATGTCATCTAATTACTTACACGTGTAGCAATACATTTTCTTCCATATATTGCATTTCCAGGAGTTTGTCTCGGGTCAGAGGCGGTCTGGGAATGATGTGGACTTTCCTATTTAGTTTGATTGCAAAGAGTACCACATCGAATGAAAGCAAAGTGACTTAGTGATAAAGGAACAGGGTGCTCTACAATCATACAGCAGAGAAGCACAAACACCAAATGTGTAGAGCTTAGTTACAGCTGGTCTAATCAAACTAACATCAGCAGATCTGAGCGAGCATGAGGGGGCGTAAGCTTGGAGGAATTTACAGATACACACAGTGTGCCATACAGGGCAATGTGGGTGATGAGAAAAAAAAAAGGTGAAATTATTCTTTGATTGATATCCAATGTGATTTCTGGAGGACTGGTACGCATCTGCATAAGTTTAAAACCCAATAGTGTAGACTCCTGCGCATATTGAAGCTTGTTTCTCTGACTGGGGCTCCAGTCAGGAGCACACTGCAGTGGTCCAGGTGGGAGGTAATAGGAGCATGAACAGGCTTCTCTGCGGCAAAAATAAATAAATACAGATGTACAGAAAGCCTTGGCTAGCCGATTAAAAAAAGATATGTTCATGACATTTTTGACAGAAGCATCATATATTATAGTCGAGTCTATCATTGCACACATGTAGCCCGCTATTATGGAGGGTATGACCTCAATTTTCTCAAAAAACAAGTTATAAATCACTGACCTTGTCAAGTATCCTTGTGAAGCTGAGCAAAATCATATTATTTAATTCTTATCATGGTTTAGGTATGAGCCCGCTGGTGTCCGTCAGGTGGGTCAGTGGTGATGTATTTTTACACTGGATTAATATGGGCATAGATATCTGGGTTGCAGAGGTGGAAAATCTAGGTTCATATAGTTAAATTTCTCCTCGGTATTTTGTTCCAATCACCTGTATTTGCTCATTAGCACAATTCTTCAGCCAGGAGGTATAACTCACAAGTAAAATCAGCTGTCTGAGTTCATGTGTGGAAGAAACACACGGCAGGACTTTTACTTTCTGACCTCTGGACTTTCCACCTCTGCTTGGTAGTAAGTGAGGTAAATTATGTCCAAGTCATTACAGGTAAGTAAGATACCAAAGAGCAAAGCCGTGTGGAGCACACTGCTCAGATGGGGCTGCATTGCTAGATCTGCAGTCCTCAAGAGCCAATTCTGTCTGCCTGAAAGATATGACCTAAAACAGAAGAGGACTGTTATAAAAAAACCCATGTGAATCTCATATGTCTTAGTGAGATAGCACTGTTCAGAGTGTCTGGGGTGGCACTAAGATTGAAAAGAAAGAGTACATTAATAAATCCAGTCTCAACAGACAACCCTTTTGTGTACCAAACTTAACATTTTTGTTTTTAGTTTTTCAACTTAGCTGTTTTCTTTTATGTCTTTGGAAGCTCCGTGTGTCACACTGGTAGATAATTGGATAACCAGCTGTCTCTGTGTGAGGTAATGGCTTTTTACATTATGTATTTGTGTGGCGTGCAATAGGTATAAGTATACACAATTGCACACATGACAACTGTAACAGCTGGTCTGTGCCCAAGGGGATTCTGACTGGGATGTAAGACATCTTACGATCCCCCCGTGCAAGGAAGCAAAACAATAAAGACATGCAGGTTCATTATGTTCCTTCAGCTACCTTCTTCCCAGCTTCTTCTTTCCTGGTCTGACTGGTTCAGGCTCCAAAGTATTATGGGATACATGGATATGCAGCAACAGCAGACATTTACATTTCATCATCATTCGCATAAAATCTGCAACACTGTGTTTAGAATAAAATAGAATAACTTTTATTTTTTTGTGAGGGAACTTCAGTTGTAGTTTTATCTGTATTTATAAGTATGTCCCTTGATGTTTTTGGCACCCAGTGGCCCTAAGCAGGGGTTGTTTACTGGTTTACTGGCAGGTCAAAATGCGATCTTCAGAGATAATGATGCCATCTCACGAACCTGGACACTTCAATCTGTAAATGTTTTATTCCTGCCATGCCAAGCAACAATTCAAATATGTGTATCTCCAAATTCCATCAACTTGCTCACTGCACTAGGGCTGATGGTGGGGTTATAATCATAAAAAAGGGAATACACATTTCTGAGGTTTCAGAAGAGTGAGCTGCGCTGATGGTGTAGTTACCCTGTCACTGCAAGCAAACGCTCTGGTTTCCTGTTCTATGCTGTGTTGGGCTGCCATCAGTCCAGGATCACGCTCATGGTTCTGTACACACCCTGTCTTCTAATCTAAACTTTCATCTCTCCTCCAGGCAATCACCCCAGATATCCTCCTGTTTGTGACCTCCCTGGTGAACTCCTCCCTGACCTCTGGCTGCTTCCACTCATCTTTCAAGAGAACCCACATCACCCCAATCCTGAAAAAACTTACGCTGGACCCCTCCAACATCCAAAACTACAGACCGGTATCTCTTCTTCTTTTTCTTTCCAAAACTATTGAACGTGCTGTTTCTAACTAACTGTCGTCTTTCCTTACCCAGAACAACCTGCTAGACCCCCACCAGTCCGGCTTCAAACCTGGCCGCTCAATGGAGACCACACTCCTCTCCATCAGCAAGATGCTTCATGCAGCTCGGGCAACCTCCCTCTCCTCTGTGCTAATACTCCTAGACCTTTCTGCCGCCTTCGACACCGTAGATCACTTCATCGTCCTGTCGTCCCTGTCTGCAGCAGAGATCGGTGGCTTGGCCCTGGCTTGGATTGAGTCCTACCTCTCAGAACGCTCCTCCCAGGTATGCCTGGGCTGGAAAAGTATCGGCACCCCGTCCCCTTGCCACAGAAGTCCCCCAGGGCTCAGTCCTTAGTCCCCTCCTTTTCTCCACCTACATCAAATCCCTTGGCCCTGTTATCACTGCTCATGGTCTTTCTTACCACTGCTATGCTGACGATACTCAACTCTTTCTCTCCTTCTCACCCTCTGACACTCAGGTGTCAGCCCACATCTCCGCTTGCCTGAGAGACATCCAGAGCTGGATGGACAACCACTATCTCAAGCTCAATCCAGGCAAGACTGAGCTCATCTACATTCCTGCTCTAACCTTTCCCCCTCTCAATCTCTCCATTTCCCTAAGGGACACTCCACTGACCCCAACGCCCTGTGCCAGGAACCTCGGAGTGGTGATGGACAACAGGCTGTCCCTCTCTGAGAACATCGCAGTGGTAACCCGGGCGTGCAGGTTCTTCCTGTACAACATCAGGAGAATCCGTCCCTTTTTTACCACCCACTCAACCCAGCTCCTGGTCCAAGCGATGGTGCTGTCCCAACTGGACTATTGCAACTTTCTCCTGGCTGGCCTGCCAGCATCAGCCATTAGACCCCTTCAGCTTATCCAGAACGCAGCAGCGCGCCTAGTCTTCAACCTCCCCCGACACTCCCATGTCACCCCCCTGCTCATTGACCTCCACTGGCTACCTGTGATGGCTCGCATCAAATTCAAAACATTGGTGCAATCCGAGGATCTGCCCCTCCATACCTCCAAAAGCTCATCAGACCTTACACACCTGCCAGATCTCTGCGTTCCGCCTCCTCAGGATGACTGGTACCCCCCCTCTTCATACTAGCACCCGGTCTCGACGTTTGTCTGTCCTGGCCCCACGGTGGTGGAATGAGCTCCCTGTGGAGGTCAGAACAACAGAAAGTCTGACTGCCTTCAAGCGCAGATTGAAGACTCACCTCTTCAAGCTGCACCTCTCTCCACCCCTCCCTACCTCCTTGTGACCTCTCTTAATTATGTTTTATGAATCCTTGTTTAAGTGGTTCAAGCTTCTAGTTAATAATGGTAAGGTTACTTATTAGCTTATTTGTTACATATTATTGTTATCATCAATATTGTGTGGTTACCCCACCAAAAAAAAAAAAAAAAAAGACTATAATGTAATGTAATGTAATATGCTTCCGTAGAATAGGACCCTAGGGCTTTTCCACTCATGTACAAGTGTGATGCATGACATCATAATTATGTCGTTGTAACCCATTTTCCTTTCCCACATCCTGAGTTCATAGACTACACCTCTGATGCTTTCCTAGTTCAAGTCCATGCTATGTCACAGTCTGGAGGCCTAGACATGCTATGTCTTTGCTTGAACTGCCTATTATACCAGCGATTTTAATCCCTCAGGATATCATTTGCCCTACCACTTTGATTATTTGCTCCAATAGATTCCCCATTACCTACCTATTACTATAGTCTATCTGTTACTATTGACACTGGTCTCCCCTTCCAATCTTGGGTTCCTTTTGAGACCTTGTGAGTTTTTTCTTGCCATTGTTTAGTATTTTTGGTCTCACTTTAAACAAACTCCCTCATATAAAGGTTTTATATAGCATATATAAAGCCTCCATAAACATGACATAATGGCTTCATAAATCATACATAATGTATCACTATAGTCTAAAACAGGTTAAAAAAAAGATCAGTCTCATTGGGCAAGCCTAAACCCCCCCAAAAAAACTCGTGGGAAGAAAAAATATGGTCACACTTTAAATGAAGTCTCTCATATAAAGGCTTTATATACCATATATAAAGCCTTCATAAATGTGACATACTGGCTTCAGAAATCATACATAAGCAAATGGCATGCTTCAAAAAGGGTGACATAACACCTTCTTATGCAACATGTTATGCCAAATGTGACATAACTAACCATCATCTGGCTAATGGCTAAACATTGTACAGGGGTGACATAAAACATGCTTATGTAAGAGGCTTGGCTAACTGTGACACATTTTGCATAACATGTTGTATATGAAAGTGTTATGTCACCCTTTATGAAGCATGCCATTTGCTTATGTATGATTTCTGAAGCCAGTATGTCACATTTATGAAGGCTTTATATATGGTATATAAAGCCTTTATATGAGAGACTTCATTTAAAGTGTGACCATATTTTTTCTTCCCACAAGTTTTTTTGGGGGGGTTTAGGCTTGCCCAATGAGACTGATCTTTTTTTTAAACCTGTTTTAGACTATAGTGATACATTATATATGCATGCTTCATCTACCACTTTAAAAGCATTGGATACAGTGTACCATCATGCTTTGCGTTTTATTTACAGGTGCAAAATCATTGGCCCATCATTGTCTGTTGTATAAACGGTCTGCGTTAACTTCTTTACACTTGTGCAGATTAACCCACTGGAATATATTTACCTATAAATCAATAATTGGCTTACTTCCTTCCTACCTCAGTTGTCTGCTTTACAGAAATTCTCATAGTTATCACCTCCACTCTAGTGATGTGAGTGAGTCCCTCATCACTCTACTGAACTTGGGAAGCTGGGTTTCACTTATTCTGCACCGTTTAGTTGGAATAACCTGCAAAAAAATCTTAAACTTGATAAACCAATTGCTGATTTTAAACATATAATTCATGACTTAGTGACTGAAGTTTGCTCCTGCTTTTAACCTCTACTCTGTTCATTAATTGTTAGGTCCCCCTTGTAAAATGGGGTATTCCTGGTTAAATAAAGGTTAAATAAAGGTTAAATAAAATAAAAAATATTTTTCCCGTTTTTATGTGAAGTATCTTTGTGACAGTGTTTCTGTAAAAAGTGCTATACAAATAACATTGAATAGAGGCCAGTCACCTATGTCACAATTTGCTCAGACATGCCCACTTGTTTACGCCTACCGGCATTTTGGAGGACCAAATGCCGGTGTTCCATAACGTTATGCAAACCAAACTTATAGGCTATCACATTTAATCGGGTTGCTTGATTTTCCTTTACTGCCATCATCAGAATTAGCTTTGCGCAATGCTTACAGGTAGCCCAGCAATATACAAAATATACAGAGCACAACATCACGAAACAATTTCTCAGTTCCGGCGGTGTACAGAGACTGTGGCGCTGCGTGTATGGAGGAGAGTCGTGGAAGCGGAGTTTGTTTGTTGGACTGTTTGGTGACACTGGACATCTCGGGACAGCGGGGGCTATTTTTAATCATGGCTGTATTGCACTTTCATTCACTTAATTCACTTGATTGATGCAATGATTCTGTTGGATGTCTTTGTTTGATATGTTTGTTTGTGTGTTGTGGGTCTGCCCCACTGTCTATGTCTTTTTTGTTGTTGCTGGGGCTACAACTGAAGTTCCCTAGCGGGAAATACAAGTTATTATATTCTATTCTATTCTAATAATACCAACATAAACAAATATTATAAGGAGTCTTGGGGGGGGGGGGAGGGGGGGGGGGGGGGGTACGAAGCAGGACAGGATACTGATTAAAAAAAAAAAACCCCCTCAAATCTGGAAACATGCATGATGGAAAGTAAAAAAAAGTTTTTTTTTTTTTTTTTTTTATGAGTTATCCTAGTAGTTTATTGAGTTTATAGTAATCTGTGTAGTAGACCACCTTGGTAAGTAAAGTGCTTGTGCAGTTCATATGGGAGCAAAGTGATACGTTACACGTTACATCTTTCAAATACATAGTTATTTTGTGCTTAATATTGTTACGTTGCATTTTCTTTTTGCCCTCTTCTGGATTATTTTATATTGCTCGCACCCTGCCTGGCCAGCACAGGTAATGTTTACAGTTTATCCAATCTATTTTTGAGACATCGTACAACGTAGCACCCCCAGCAATGTAATAATAGTTCAAATGAACACTGTTTTGATGTTCACAATATGCTTGACGTATCGCATTAGATTAACATTAATGTTTCGCAGGCATAACAGTCGTTCACACAAATGATATAGCTACTAACGTTAGCTAAACCTAGCGATTAATTCACTTTTAAATTTTTAACATTAAGAAAAATGCACATAAACGTACATTAGGCCAGCTAGTTATGTATATATTAACTGGCTAACTTTATAATTTGTTCATAAAACGTAATTTAACATTAATGATCCGAGCCTATGCTGTAATGATCCGAGCCTGGTTGCTGCCTAAATCCAGCTCACTCCTCAGTGCTTTCAACGACCAGTCTCTTCTTTCGGTCATACAATTTTGTTTGTTCACCCTGCATGGTGGCTTAGGTACTATGGTGCGTACTCAGATTATCATGTAAAAGTACATTTTCCCATTTTCCCAGCTTTATTCGCACATCAATATGCAGTGCAGAAATGTGTCATTGTAAGACAGCAATCATAGTAGCGTAAGCTACTTGACTCGTTTCATGGAGTAGCAAACACTACTAGTAATGTTAAGCGTCTCTGTTAGGGTTGGTCCTCCAACATGGCGGCGCATCCCTGTAACCATTGGTAACTACAGTGCTGGTTCTATGTGACAGGCCTCTATTGCTCTGAAAGCTTTACATGTCATCTGATTCTGAAGGCATAAATCATATTTGGTTTTAAGCAAGTTTGTTGTGCTTGTTAGGCACAGCAGGCAATGTATGACCAGACAGATCAAAGTCCAGTAATGGCTCCCATCATCATTATGGGATGCAGGCAAAGATAACTGTTGTCATGGAAACCAATACATAACAGTTATAATTGTCCTCCATTATGATTATCTTTAAAATAACTTTGCCATTAACAGACTGCCCTCTGATCATATCTGGAGTATTGTATTAAAAAGGACTTCAAAGTATATGTCCTCTTGTCTATGATCACACAAATACTTGCTTCACCTTTTGGATGACAGCAGCCATCTACACCACATACTTACAATATTGATCGTTATTATTACTGTCATTTCATGGGTCTATTTTTTTACAGAATGATTCTACGGAAGCCATATGGAATTTTGTAAGGTTTAATACAGTATGTGTGTGTGCATGTGTGTGAGACACCTTTTGTCCAATCGCCCCAATCTCTATAGTGTCCTTAATTTTTTTCACAAATCAATTTCAATTAAAAAAAATGTTTTGCATCTATTGACTGAAGCTACTCACTTTACAAAATTCCAAAAATTTTCAATAATCCAAAACATCTTTGTTAAGTTCAGCAACTTAACTCAACTTATTCATTCATTAGATTGAATGTGAGTCAAGGGTCTTACCTAAAAAGCTAGAAAACAGAGCAACAACAATCGGGAACCAATATAAACACAGAGGTTTCCCCTTGAGTCTACAGCAGAAATGTGATGCAAAACAGAATGCAGATGATCAATGAATCACTGTGTGTATCAATCCAGGCATCCGTGAAGGTGATACTAGTGAGAGAGTTTCATGTGAGATCATCATTAGCTGAAATGGCAAGCAGTTTATAACTCTGCACCATTATGCCCCTATACTTACAGGCTCAGAATAATCAAATACAGCATCTGCCACTATTCTCAATTATATTAATAATGATGAGAGTTGCAGCAGAAATCATTGTAAAACATAATGAGAAAACAAGCCATGATTAAATAAATATGTGACTGTAGGTATTATCTTGTACCTTTTATTTGTTTTTTGGGATGTTTTAAAAAAATGTTTAACCATACCTTTATTCAGATGAATTTAAAGGTGCACTATGCAGAATTTTTACCACGAAAATATTAATAAATTACCATGCTCAGTCATAGCTATGGTGTACTGAAAATTATTGACGAAAAAAAAATTGCCAAAACCTTGCTCCTCTGCCTGTATTCATTAGGATGTTTCTGGGTGTGGCACTCTTGTCTGTGTGGAGAGGGGTTGGTGTGGCTACAGAGCCTGTGGGGTGGAATCAGGTTACTTTCAGCGGAACATTTGTTGCCAGCTAGCTACTGCAATGGCAGAGGTGAAGAAGCAGAGGTACAGTGAAGCCAAACAACAAGCTGACAGGGCACGTTCAAAAAGCAGAGTCAACCTAAGATTTGCTTTTCCTCCATGACAACAGCTGAAGTTTAGCAAGAGGATGAAAAGCGACGCAGAGTTTGTGTGTTTTCTGTTGGACCTGTAAGTAACGTTACCTCTAGCTATTCAGCTAGCTACGTTATGTAGCTAGGTGGCCAAAGTCAGGTACCTTTTGAATCAAATTAATATAATGATGCAATATTATGTTGTATTTGAGAAAATAAATAGTAAGCATACAAATATCTTCATGAAAAATGAATTCACAAGTGTATTAGCTATGATAAACAAGATATGGCCTGCTAATGTTACTTATTCCACACATGATACCGTCTTTACATCCCAGTTATTAATGAATATTCAGAATAGCTAAATATTGAACAATGAAAAACATAACAAGATAGCTGAAAATGCACTAGGGAGTAGCTATCGTCACAGTAACAATGTTTCTACGAGCTGTACTTATAGTGTAAAGACCGTTATAACACTGCCTAATTACTGTTACCATCCATATATAATAATGCATGTTGCTAAAAATGTTATTTTCAATATATCTCTGATCACCTCACCTCTTCGCTTGACATTTTCCTTGCGTGTTTCTTGCCCTCAACGAAGGTGAGTGGGCGTGGTTTAGGATGCAGAAGGAGTCTTTGATTGTAAACACATGACCACAGCAAGGCTACAAATTCTGTATAGTGCACCTTTAATAAAAGAGAGAGACACACGCACACAAACTGGATATTATGACACGTTTTAATTTTGGTTTAGGAATGATCACAATGACAGTCATCAGAATTAAGCTGCTGAAAATGTATGTTGCGCAAACAACTTGTCAGCTCTGGAAAGAGGTGATAGGAACTCAGATTGTGCACGTAAAATTTAAATCAATACGTGTTTCCACTTTCCAAACCAGAAAAACAGCCCGAAAACAACCATGCCAGTAAATATAGAATGAGGGGACAAGAAGCAATGATGCACAGTTATGTATGCAATTGTTTGGAAAAGCAGGTACAAGATCTCAAACTTGACAGGATAAGTGAAGATGACATGTTGTTGAGCACAGTCTGTCAAAGTATCGTACAATATTCATTTGGAGATTGTCAACAACAAATCATGGTGTGAAAGGTGCCCTTGAACCCTTAGGTATGCTTTTGAACTACTGAGGAGATGGGATTGTAATAAATAAATTGATGTGTGACATATGAATACATAATATTTTCTAGAAATATATAAATAAAATAAGTTCCATTAAAATAAAATAAATTAATTCAAAGACACATTCAGAATGATGTAGCTTTGTAGATTCGATATATGACCAAATGCTCTGTAGCATCTCTATCTCTCTCTCTCTCTCTCTCTCTCTCACACACACACACACACACACACACACACACACAGGAGTAGGTCTATGTGTTTAAATGAAACACAGTATAAATAAAACATATTCTCTAATGTAACTAAGCCTAATGTCTTTTCTTCCTCCAGGCATGTACTGGCATGTCTTTGTGTTTCACCTGTTTAATGAATTTATTTCTATGCTGCATGGGCCCCTCTTCATTTTGTTGCAGTTCTGTTATAGTCTGCAAATAAACACAATAATGAATAAATGAGGAAATATGGATGCAGCACCCCCGCAGCCAGACCCCATTGATGTGTGAACATGAGCACTGGGGCAGCACTGGAGGTATTAGCTGTCAGGATTAGGAGTTCTGAAAGGTGTCAGGACAGAGGACACAGACTCAGGGCTTTCACTGCATTACTGACATCAATCATCAATCCTCGTAATCCTATTCCTCTCACTGACATTGAAAAGAGAAAGACAGTGATGGAGTGAGACTGTACAAAAGATAGGTGAAAAACATGAGGAACGGGAAAGAAAGATAAAAGAATGAAATATTTTGCAATGGGCAGGAATAAGAGGCATTGGAGGGAAGAAAGAAAGAAAGAGCCGGAGGTACCAACAGATACATGTATAAGGACTGTTGAAGAAAGAAAGCCGGAGGTACCAACAGATACATGTATAAGGACTGTTGAAGAAAGAAAGCCGGAGGTACCAACAGATACATGTATAAGGACTGTTGAAGAAAGTGAGGAAAGCAGAGAAAAGATTAGAGGGTAAAATAAAATGTGGAGTAGAAAGGAAAAAAAGCAGAGGGCACAGGAGAGGTTAAGCAATACATGGAGTTTGAATGAGGAAAAAATGCAGGATACATTGTGAAAGTGTGTGTGTGTGTGTGTGTGTGTGTGTGCGTTTGTGTGTGTGTGTGTGTGTGTACATTTTGAAATTGTGCGTGTGTGTGTGTGGGTGGGTGGGTGCGTGGGTAGGTGTGTGGAGGCAGGCAAGCAAACAAAAGAGAATTTTGTCCCAAAAGGGATTTACAATATGAGCAAAATGTCAACACAAAAGCACTCACCTCATCAACTTTTTTATATGCAATATCCATTAAAGAGAAAATCAATGCAAAAAGGGGGAAATAAATCCCAGTTCAAACAAACTGACAAGTCTCTACAAAGCAGTTACAAACTTTAAGAGGTTCCTTTGTGGTGGATTTTTTTTCTGTTTTGTTCATTTTGCATATAGTTACACAGCAGTGCTCTGAGCAGAGTGAACACAGTACAGCCAGGAACAACATTTACATTGATGAGATTTTTACACTGAATAAATATACAATATTATAATATAATCTTATTCTCCCATTCGATAATAATAAGTGCATATCATTTTGTCAGATAAGCTGTAAAAACAGAAACTATATCATCTAAAGGATAAGAAAAATCACAGATTAGAGGAACCAAGGGCGGTCTATTAAGTTTTATTATGAGGGAAAAACACTTTGGAAATGTAATCTTACACATTTTTGCATCAAGGTAAACAATCTTTGAAATGGAAACTTTAAGATGTGTTGAAATGTGTGTGCTGCAGAAGAATCCCACATCTTTTATATAGAGGGTAGGCTGGTGAATACACCCCTGGGCTCTTGTCCATCTTGTTCAAAAGTTCAGAAGTTCTCAGACTTCTGGAGCTGCAACCCTGCACATATTACGGATTGCCTCTAGCTTCCCACAGGCTATGAAAATGATCCGGACTATGAGATATCTTCAATCAACACTGCTGGAAAGCACGCTGCATTGCAGTCCCGCAGAATAAACATAGATAATGCCAACACAATGAAAACAGATCACTAATACATAATGCACTGACTATACTGTGATAGCAAGGACTCAGAATTTGGACTCAGAGTTTTCAGAAGGCTTGTTGGGGCGGGTAGAGGAAAAATAGTTCAGGCCAAACGAGGACAGTTTTTCATCACTTTTTCAGTTCATGGACATTTGCGCGGATGTGAGGTCAAGGTGACCGTGAGCATTTCGGTATGTGAGCACAACAGATGTGTGGTTAGCGTGATGTGACAGAAATGTAGCGCAGTGCCAGAATGGGAATGACCAGGGGTGTATTTAACAGGCTGTGCTTGCATTCCTCCCGGTACACCCTTTATTTCTGCTTTTTAACTTGCTGATGCGCCGGCCTTCTCTGCATTTTTCTGCCCCGCTGCTGCTGCATCCACCTGGTTGATCAGGAGCACCTTGAGCACGGGGTCCATGACCTCCTTTATGGTCTCTTTCACCCCTTTCTCCAGTATGTACCCCTCAGTCTCGATTTCGTGATTCTCCTGCCCGGCGACAGCGTCCATGGATGTCTGCAGGTACCGCAGGCTCAGTAGCACCGACATCTATGAACAACAGGATCGGTGTGAGGGGGAGGGGTAGGGGGGGGGGGGGGGGGGCGGTGATGATGAGAAGAATTGCAGTGACAGAAAAAGAAAAGAGGAGATTTTAAAACAACAAAGCAAAGACAGAAAGATCATTAATCAGTGACAATTATTCTTCAAAATACCTAAAAATAATTTTTAAATTTAGTAATATCTGAATATAAATGAAGCACAAATTGTCGTCCAATTCAAATGATGGGTTACAGATTGGGGGGGGGGGGGGTGAACCAGGGCCACATTTTACAAAAGTTGCGACTTGCAAGCTGAGATCTTCAAGATGTGACACATTTCTCCTGCTCTTTTGGGAGTGTTAGAAATCACTTAGAAATCACAATTGCAAGCAAGGAACGCATGTGGCAAAGCACGTTCATGTAGACAATCAGTAAATCGGCAATCATTCCCATCCCCTGCCTCATTTTGGTTTTGTATCAAACTTTTGCTTGTGCGCAACATTGTATCACTCTTCTGGTCTAGGTTGGCTGGCCACGGTTATCAGGAGCCGAGGTTGCAAGGGGTATCTGGGGGGTGGAAAAATTTGTCTCACGGTCAGATTAAATTGTAATTACACATTGTAATATAAATGTCATCTGAACTATATATTTTGTTTAAAATATTAGGTTTCTCCAGTGGGCTTACACTTTATAGTAATGTTAGGTGTTTTGTTATTCATAATATTCAAATTATGGGCCAATTTAGTTTTATTTACTTTAAAATATACTTACAAAATAAACTTCATGTACTTACGTATAGGCTACTTTTAAAAAATAAACTTTTATGTACTACTTTTTTGTAAGCAAACACTTGAAGCGAGACTGGTAGGGTCGTCTAAAATCTCTGTCAAGAAGGTCGTATTAACTTAATATTTCATGCTGTGGCAATCTATATCTTTTGCAAAACTCATTATTTCCATAGTCATGTAAAGGGTGGGCGCCTGGGCGGGACTGGACGCGATCACGGAAGATATGTGTGCCTCCGTTTTCACATAATCAAAGGAAACGCCATACTTGCGAGGAAATAATTGGATGTGCGAGAGGCCTGTAGTCGTCACACTTTTATTTGCCATTTGCAAGCAACGCATTTTTGTGGAATGCGTTTCGACAAGATGTTGCGACCTGCGAGTGAAAAATCCAAGCAAATCGCATTCCTGAAACGAGCCCCTGAACTGCAATAATATAATAAAATAGTTCCAAATAAAATGGCTGCCATGTCTGGGAACATTTGGGGTGATGTGAAGTGTCTTGACACTCAAGTGAGCCCTATGGAAAGTGTCTGATTTTATTGCATGGCCATTATCACAGACCATTTCTTTTAATGTTGAGAATCTGTGTGGTGGGCAATGGAGGCCAGCAAGGATTAATCCTACAACATTACTGTACTAAGTGAGGACACTCTAACCTAGCCAATTAAACCTGTAAATTGCCTAAAGCCAGATGTAAATCGTGCTGATAGAGCCACTCTTTGATCCTGACAGCTGGCTGTAACCTGGAGCAGAAAGATGGACAGTACTCCTGCCCCGATGCTGTTCATCAGTCCCATGTAGTAGTTGACCAGAGCCTCCCGACAGCCACGGATGTAGATGTTGAGCTCCTCAGTCTGGTAATCGTAGTTGTAGTGAGCAGAGTTGTTAGTGAGGCGGTACTGGATGCAGGGCCGGGGGGAGCCGGGGTTGCAGCAGCTGAAAGGCACCCCGTCCACTAGGTAGCGCCCGTCCACATTGCTTTTGATCCGGCTAGAGAAAAAAGAAAGGGAGATGGGGAGGGTCGCTAAGCTTCTCTCAATCCACTTTACCCTCACAGGATGCGTACACTAGTCTCCTCAAAGTCCCCCGGCTCAATTCTGTCCATTCATAACCCCCCACTTCTCGTTCCTCACTCACTTTCACTGCTGAGTCATTTGTCTTTCCCAAGTGCTACTCAAAACAACCTTGCCCGTTATTTAGCGTGCAGCAGTGAACTGCCTATAGATGTGGCAGGTGTGATAAGAACAAGAGCACAGAGAAACAAACTTCAGGAGTATATCCTCCTATATTCATATAAGATTTAGTCTTTTCACATAAACCAAGTACAGGCTACAAGGAGGTGCCACCTAGTCTGTGCACACACCTGCAAAGACTTGAAGCAGCGGGGGGTTGTGGGACACTCTGGTTTTCATAACACTTCAGAGTTAAACTACCCTACTTACTAAAGTCTGCGCTTAGATAGGATTTTAAAGCACCTATTACTATGGGTGCTAATCAGCCGCCGAATGTGATGGGATTTCTGATGTTATTGAGCCAGAGTCTAAAGTTGGATGAGGATAGCTGAGGCATGACATCAGTCTCATTTACTACAGGATTAGGTCGGCTTCTTAATTATATTTGGAACCAAATTACAATACAAATAAAACCAATTTATTGGAGGATTAAGTCTGTTTACGGCAGGAGTCTCACTAGCCCTGAGGGACAGGTCTGTGATTTCTCCTCTTGTTCCCTCCACCCCTCAGCCCAAGCCACCACTCACTCTTTGACCTCCTTTGAGCTGAAGTCCAGGTAGCGGTTGCTGATCCACTGCACGTCGAACCAGTCCTTGAAGTCGGCGTTACCGCAGCAGCGGAACTCCATCTGCAGCCTGTCGATGGTCTGCTTCTGGAAGCAGCGGCCCGGCATGTCCGAGTCCTTGTAGAAGCGGATGCCGTTCTTCAGCCCGTTCTTCAGCCCGATCTTCAGCGAGTGCTCCAGGTTGCCCTTCATGGCATAGCTCATGATGACGGACGCCAGCATGAGGGCGGTGACGAAGATGGAGAAGCCAAAAAAGGGCTTCAGGAAGGCCTTCCAGCGCGGGAAGCGGCCGGGCTCCAGGGTGTCCAGGCAGATCCGTCCAGTGAAGAAGTTGATCCCCATGCAGGCCAGGCCTACCATCATCAGTGTGTTGGGCACGGCATGGATCTCTGTGTTGTCCATCACCTGTGGATACAGCATCCCCGGGAGTCATCCCCATCAGTTCATTTACCTGTTTGTCTGCTAGACAAATAATATGGTAAATTTTTAATTGGCAACATTACATAGTAAAACATGCTCTACTATCTGTCCAACTTAGATGGAGGCAACAGGCAACTACACCCGTAATCCTCTGACGTATGTTCACGATGATAATTCGTGATGTAACAGAAACTGCCCAGAGGTAGACCAGACCAGATTCACCAAAAAATGTATTCCATCTCAGGTAGGACAGCTGATACAGCAAACCACATCTCATACATCAGCATCACTGCGTCAATATGTTACGGCATTATGCCTTTGTTTGGGTTAATGCAATAAGAGGGCTGAGGAATATGTAGGTGCGGGTACACACTGAGCCACAGTGTTCTGTAATCGTTACTATTTTTAGCTTCTGAAAAAGCTGTTACAAATTTATTTGCAAGTCAAAGGTTTCCCCTCTCTTCTTTCAATACTTATTTCCCCACACCTTCTGGGATCTTATTGTGTGTCTATTGAAGGCATGGTGATTGTTTGCATCACATGATAATGGCAAAAAATCTTATCCTGCTTTGCCTAAGAACATCTTGTCATAAAAACATTCCTGCTTTAACACTATTTTACTCCTGTTACTGTTATTGAATATCACAGTTAGGTCTGTTACACTGCGCAACAGAATAACTGAGTTCATTATATCCATATATTCAACCTAGACTAAAAGTTCACACACTTCTGTTCACCCCTCTTCAAGTCTAAAAATGCTCTTTGTATGATTATTCTGGACAAAATCTGGCCATGTATCGAAACAAAATTGCTGAAAAATGTCAAGCAGTCAATGATGGCCCTCTCAATAAAACACTTGAAATTACTTAAATAACAATTTGCTCTTACTTTATGCTACTCACATAAAAAATATGACTACCTGTTCTGACCAGTGTAATCTGAATAAACGATTTAAACAGTGAAAGAATCCAGAGTAGCTCTATGAAATACCAGCTCGATGATTATTGAGTACTGCAAGAGGCACAAATAACCCACTTTGGGAATCCAAAAACTGTGTATCAGTTGCTTTACATTAACCTTTAAGCAGAACATTTAATGTTCCATCTTTCAGCTTGTAAAATTCAAATAAGCATAATAAATTCAGAATACCAAACATTTTAAAAATACATTTCTAGATACCTCTCTCCCTCTCGCTCCCTCAAAAAATAAAAAATTAAATTCTTTAAACCCAGTCTGAAAGCTACTAGCTTTGCTTCTCTTGCCCTCATATAGGGCTTCTTCAGCTTCGCTCCTTGCAGTACACAAGGCAATACAATTACATTTTGAAGTGTTATAGATGCAATTATCACTTGAACAGATCGATTAAAATTATGACCAGACTAGTGAAGGACGTCAGGTGTGGGTCATGTTTATGTTTTTAATGACAAGTCAGGAGAGGACACCGCACTATACCTCACTCCTCCTGCGCAGCTCGGTCTTGAGGAAGCACCCCAGAGTGAAGGTGAAGGAGGCTCCAATGGTGGCCAACCAGGAAAGCAACCAAAGGCCCTGGGCAAGCCGTACCCTTTTCTCAAACGGGAACTTCATCTTCAGCAGCACCATGATGGTGAGTGGGCGGTGACAGAGCCAGGAGGCTGGGAGGAGGGGAACCGATGTAAAGATAGATGGATCGATGGTGGTCTGGAAAGTCTTCAGAGGAGTGGACGGGACCGAGGACACAGCAGTGTGTTGGCAGGCGGTAAATGAGAGGGATAAGGACAAGATCTAGTTCAACAGCATTAGGACGGCTGGAGTCTGGTATGTACATGTATGAGGATGTATGTGAGGATTTGTGGCACTAGGTTGTCAACAGGTCTCTCAAAAGACCGTGTGCAGATGATGGATGAGTGGAAATTGAAGAGGGAACAAACCAAAAATTATAATCCAATTTTCAAAGGGAAAAAATTTGATGTAAAAAAATTATATCTTTATCCTGCACAACAATGTGAAACTTTCATCAGAAAAATGGAAAAAGTAACTCGTATTTCATATTGTATTTCCTGGAATCGTTCACCCTCCTCCTTACTTTAATTCCTTGATGTCAGATCGATCCCAAAAATCTATGAAGAGTTGGTTTGTGGTAGATTTGATTCCCCTCAGTGGTGCATGCAGTGTCCCTGCTCATATACCCCCATGCTTGAGAGAGACACACTGGATTTGCCCAAGGCATGAAGTTGGCGCTCTCTTAGGTCTAATCCGCTTCCTCTATCCTATTAAACTGCCCTTTCCACAGAGAATCCACAGTAGTGCCTGCTCAGCAAAATAAGGTCATTAAGGGATTTGGCTGGAACAGCAGATTGAATATGATGGTGAGAGTGAGAGTGAAAGTGACAGAGAGAGAAGAGCAGCTGGAGGAGATTGTTCATTTTGTTTAAAGTCCCGAACTACGGCCACATTAGAAGTTTATAGAGCACAAGTATTGGGGAGAGACATAACGCTGCCAGCCACTTACTGTTCAGCTTCCACAGAAAAACAACTGCAGGACAGAAACTGACAATGTCTATATGTTTCTCCACAGAAGACAAACACATTATTCACATTCAAACATTTACTCTCTGGATATAGTTAATAGGTTAGATCAGCAGACATGTTCAATTACAATCCATTCATTAACAAGCTACACTGCCTGGCCAAAGAAAAAGTTGCACACTCTAATATTTCGTTGGACCGCCTTTAGCTTTGATTACGGCGCACATTCGTTGTGGCATTGTTTTGACAACCTTATGCAACATCACAACATTTAGTTGCATTTATTTTTGGCTGAGATCTTGTATTGACGACGGGAGAGTCCAACCACTCCGTAAAGTCTTGGCATTGTCATCCTGGAATATGCCTATTGATGGGATAACCTGGTCACCCAAGTACTCAGTTGATATCATTTTATTGCTGCATTACGTTGCTGAGCCTAGACCTGACCAATTGAAGCAACCCAAGATCATAACACTGCCTCCAGAGGATTGTACAGTGGGCACTATGCATGACCAGTGCAACGGCGACTTTTTTTTTGGCCAGGCAGTGTATGTTGTAAAACATTATTTGTTGGTCGTGTGCATCTAGCTGCCAGGGGAATAAAAAATAAAAAAACATCACAAATGCACACTGGAATCCTTGGAAATATTTGATTCATGCAACTGGTTTATTTATAATTTGACAGATGGGAAGTTTACAGGCCCATTTCTAAATAATCAACATTTTCTACATCTAGATAGTCTTATACATCCTATACATTCTTAACAGTTTAGACACGTAACATATGTCTTTGTGGAGAGCTTGGAGGTGTAACTGAAAATGCCTTATAATCCAGATTTCACTTGACAACCAGGTCTAGGGGATGAGAGCAGCAAGCATTATGAAGTGAATTTCAACAGCAGTGCAATGTTCCACTGCCTACGGAATACAATGTGTAGAAGAATGTCTGGATGAGAGGGACAACTGGAGGGCATTGAACACTACTTACTGTATGTTCATTGGCAGGTTTGAGTGCCTGGGCAAAACAAGACGTTTTTTTCTCAAATACCTTATGTGAAGAGTAGCACACGGCAACCTCCCAAGGCTCTGTGACTTTAGATGTCTTTGTTTCTCCACTTATAATTGCAGCAACAAAGACCTGCACGTTGTTCAGCAAAAAGACCTGCACATTGTTCAAGAAAAAGACCTGCAGATTGTTCAGAAAAAAGACCTGCACGTTGTTCAGGAAAAAGACCTGCACATTGTTCAGGAAAAAAACCTGCACATTGTTCAGAAAAAAAACCTGCACATTGTTCAGGAAAAATATCTGCACGTTATTCAGCAAAAATACCTGCACATTGTTCAGGAAAAGGACATATTCTCATGAGAAAAATTTACAATAAATAATGTTTTTGGTATAATGTCCAAGACCCGGGGGGGGTCGCCACACACACACACACACAGCCTTCCTACTGTATGCTTTTTCAGATCATCCTGAATGAACAGCTTACACCCATACAACCCTAATCTGTCCCATGCAACTAAAACATTTTTTTTTCAAGCATAAGAATAGCTTCAAATTTATCATTCCATATGAACATTTCTAAATTGCTGACTATACAAAGCCAGTCGAAATATAACATCAATCTATTCTTTTATAGAGTGCCTCTACTTCAGGATAACTCTACAACCTGCCTTGCTGGCGCTCCAGTAGCAGTTTTAGGTACACTATTATTCAAACACTGAGAGATCATAAACACATGCCTGTCCAATGCATTAATAAGTAAGCAAAATAAAACCACAAAATGTAACAGTATCATCACAGGCTTAACTAAGAGTCCGCAGGATATAAGACCATCATATCACCACCAGGGCTGGGAATCTCCTGAACTCTTTACGACTCTCACTTACCACTGAACTGCACCTAGAACTAGAAGCTCTAGGACAGTTACCCATTAAGTACAAAACTTGAGCAAATAGCTACAAATTCATTGCACTACAGTGTCACCGGTGCAGACTGCTGCTGGTGGTGTAATGGTGTGAGGGAATGTTTTCTAGGCACACATTAGGCCCCTTAATACATACGGGCTATCGTTTGAATGCCAGAGCATATCTAAGCATTGTTGCTGACCATGTGGATCTTTTTATGACCACAGTCTACCCTTTTTCAAAATGATACTTCCAGCAGGATAATGCACCATGCCGCAAAGCACACATTATCTCAAGCTGGTCCCATGATAGTGACTTCAGTTTACTCCAATGGCCTGCAGTCCCCAGATCTCAATCCAATAGAGCACCTTTGGGATGAGGTGAAAAAGAAGGTTTGCAGCATGAATGTGTGGCTGAAAAATCTGCAGGAACTGAGTCAGCATGGACAAAACCCCCAGGGACTGTTTCCAACACCTTGTTGAATCCATGCCGCAACAAATTGTTTTTGAGTCAAAAGGGGGTCCTACTTGGTACTGATATAGGCACACCTAATATAGTGGCCATTGAGGATGTGTGTGTGTGTGTGTGTGTGTGTGTGTGTGTGTGTGTGTGTGCGTGTGCGTGTGCGTGTGCGTGTGGCTTCATGTTTTCTGATTTAGCACTACCTTCTCTCCCTGGTCATTTCTATGCATGACGGAGTTTCCATGGGGCCCACACCTGGAACATTTCAACAATACAAAGCCACTGCAGTGGTCTAATTTTAAATTTCCTTTAGAGACCATCACATTGTTCCCACTTACTGTAACAGACCTGGGGCATCATGTATAAACGGTGCATACATACAAAAAAGATGCATATGCCACTTTCCCTGCCATCAGAGTTGCCAAATCCCACAGTCTCAAAAACCTGTGTATGCATGAGATACTCTGCGTAAATGTGCGCATGTTTTGACGTCAAGTTTGTTTTTATAAATCCCAAATCCGTGGGGAAAGTGGCATACGCATCTTTTTCTATGTATGCACCATTTATACATGAGGCCCTAGCTCCTTATAAAAAAATTTGCCTTGGGCACTTATCATTATTCAATACAGAGATGGTTGCCAATTAGAGCAGAACAACTTACAAATAGATCGGTGTAATTTCAATTTAAACAAATGTTCACTTGTAATAAAACACTAAGGTCAAAATATAAAAGAAAATGTATCTAGCATAAACTTAAGAAGCTAAATGCGTTTTTTTATCTTCTCATATTTAGACTCATAACACATTTAAATATGTTTTTTGGATTTAAATAAGTACATGCATTAATATGCAGTTGAAATTGTGCTAACTCAATTGTGTCAAGGCAACCTAATAGTTTTTGAGCTTGATTGTTTTCCTGAAAGCACATTGCTCTAGAAAGTCACAGTTTTGAAAGTGGGTATGGCATGAAATATTATTATACTGGCCAATAATTCAAAGCTTTTCATTTCTGAAAGTAGGACATTTCTTTTGATTTTGTTTCCATCTGGTGATTTTCATCATAGTGCTTTTCATTTATGGAATTATTGCAGGAAGGGTTTATAGCTTGATGATCTGACAGTTTTTGTACTTTTAAATCATTTTAAATAATCTTTAAACCCTTAAATTGTCTGAGTTTGGTCAATTTGATGTATGAGAACCCATTAGGACCTATAAAACATGCACTGATGAACACAAAATAATACCCTATAGGTTAGACCAAACCATTAAATTAAATCTCTTGTGCTTTTAAAAGGGACAAAACACCCCTGAGGGGGAAAGCAGTGCGCCAACCAATGCTTTACAACTGTGTTCTTTCTCCATTGAGCACCTCCTCTGTCACCTCACCAGTCCAGCCTTGGGTCTCCACCTCTATGGGCTGCAGCTGGCATAGTAAGTGACTCACCATCCTGGGAGCTGCCTGGTAGCTAGGGAGGCTTGCTTCTGGTTCAGAGTAGTCCCCAACATCATAACGACCACCTCCACCTTTTCCTTTGTTGTTTCTCTTCCTCCAATGGCAAAATATTTCATCCTCATCAGGATCTCCCAGGGTGCCCCCTTCTGAATGGTGGAGATTCATCACGGCCTCTGTGCACTTTAGCATGGCCGGGCCGGGATGGTGCTGTTTCACCTCGGTGGAGCAGATCTCCCCAAGCCTAGCTGATAGGACCTGGATCGGAGAGCCTAGTTTGCACATTGCCGTGGCCCCGTAGCCTTGCCCAGCAAGACTGTTGGGTGTGCTCGTAAAGCGGGCGAGGCTAACGTCAGCAGTGGGGACGGACAACGTTTCAGGGTACATGGTGAACTGGAGGTGGGGTATCTGCAAGGAGCGAAGAGGATGTCGACTGACTCCCTCATCTCTCTCAGAGTCATTCCCTGCCTCTACTTCTCCCTTTCGGTTTTGTTTTGGCCCTACACACCTGCCCTGCTCCTGTTCCCAGGATATAAATGCAGTGACGCTTGGCTGACCTCCTCCTGGCCCCTTTGGCACACCATGCTGTATCCCCTCCCCAGCTTCCGACCAATCAGATGCCTCCTCCTCCAGCATTAGTCCCAGTGCTTGGTTGTCCCCTGTTCCAAGAATTTTGTTGTAATGGTCATTGTCCATGAATTGGGCAGGAGGAGAGGCAACTGGGAGCAGGAACTGATTGGCTGCTTCTTCTGCCTCAAAGCATTTCCCCAAGGCCTCCTGAAACAAGGAGGGAACCTAGGGCAGTTAAAACAAAAATTTAAAAAAAACCAAGAGACATCAGCATTAATCCCAAAACAGCACACGGAAAGTGTTAAGAATGCTTTTCTTTTTTTCACATAATTGTATGGAATGGAGATTAAAATCTTATTTACAAGAGGAATCTGGCAAGACAATGGCAATAAATCTAAGAGTACAATCACAAAATATAAATTTGAACCATCCAAAGCATCTACAATATTCATATTAATGCAATATCAATGCACAGATTTAAAAACAGTCATATTCAACCAGAATTGATCATTTAACATATTCTTGTATTCAAGTAAAATGGACAAGTTTTATTTGAATGCGTTCCATCACCATGTAGCATTATGATTGAAAACCCTCCTTCCTATGAGTTTTCTCTGTGTACTGAACACACACAGATTGTAATCTAAGATTATAACCCAGAGAGAACCTCATTAGGAGAGAACCAAACACAACATATATCTGCACACTTATACAGAATGAGACAGCCAAGATGTTCAGTTCAGTCTGCCATAGGTGCTCTTGTCTGTCCTTGATATTTGCATTTATATGTGTACATTTGTTTATGTTTTTCGCCTACAGTACATCTTTTCAGCGGTCGTTCTCACATTGATGATCTCCAGGGATTGAATGGTAGTGTGTGCAGTGGCCAGCTGCTCAGTCAGTTCCAATACGCTCTTGCTCAGGCGCTCACGCTCTCCGCCAACGCTCTGAGACTGTAATGGCAACAATAAAGGCAAACAATGAACATGCAGAGAACTCATTACTGTTATTGGTTCTCTCAGCGATTGGGCGGGGTGTTGTGTATGTGACAAGAAAACAGTTCAATATTGTCTATACACATTCAGTTAAATGGTGTAGTTATAGTAAAATGATAACAGCCAGCTAGAAATGAACATTGTCAAAATGTGCCATGACTGGTAACACAATTGTAGGGTGTAATGGGTCATGACTGGTAACACAATTGTAGGGTGTAATGGGTGAAGTGGAAAGTGCCAGGGCTGCTGTAGACACAGGCTTTAATTAGCCCCTGTCTGTCAATTGTCATTTGTTTCATTGTAAGGGACTTCTATTTAGCTGTCATCAGCAAACGCAAAGTACACATGTATTATCTGGGAACAGAAAGTACCTTTTAGGAACGGAAAAGTGACTATTGTCCTAAATATGTCATTGTTAATACTGGCTCTATATGCATTTCACAGACAAGTGCAACTAGATGTACTACGGATATGGAGAGGAATTCATTCCAGACCGGTTCTCTCAAGGAGAGTGATTCCAGGCTCAAAAAACAAACCCCACCACTGTCTGTAGTTTCTGCTCCAACAGCTGATTTGTCTGCTGAGTGCTGGAATAGCTGTCCTGGAGTCTGAATAAGAAACAAATACAGGGTCAGACACAGATATAAAATAAAATAAAATACAGGGTCAGAGAGAGGTAAGAAGAAGAAAAAATACAGAGTCAGACAGAGGTAAGAAGAAAAATAAATACAGGGTCAGACAGAGGTATGAAGAAAGTAAGACCATGTATAAAAGAGGATATGAGAAATGAGTACAACTGTACAACATGAGTAGCATCATTAGATATTTGTCTTCAATTGTTTTCTGTTGGGAAGCCCATATCAGATAAAAATATGATTTGTTGGTGGCTCTATAGCCACCAACAAATCATCAAGGTCATTCATGTGACTATCACTAAGTGTAGACCTCTTGAACTTGTCCTTCAGGTTCTCCAGCTCCAGCTGGGTCCTCTGCAGGTCCACCTCTAACTGCTGGTGGTTCGTTTTTAACTCCATCCCCATGCAGTCCATGCACATGGCTGTCTGTAGTAGGCTGTGGTGCAGATCCTCATTCTGCTTCTGCAGGATCCTGGATAGAGGTCATACACAGGGAGAAAGAGTGTGAGAGAGAGACCGAGGCATATGGGAGACGTAGTTGGTAGTTTCATGGAAAAGGTTAGGGGGCAATATGAGACAAATTAAGTTCTTCTTATAGTATGGTTTGGAAAATATTGTGTTTTGTTTGCCTGGTTAATTTCCACAGTGTATATCAGTGAATCTGTTAAATGAAATTATTTTTAAAATTTTAATAAAAAATACAATCATTCCATGAGCACATGAGTGAATAATTGAATAAAAAACTAGATAGAAAATTTACACTCACTGTATTCTGTTGACCTCAGACATTACATCCTGCAAAGAGAGGACAATGAGAGGGAGAGATTGATCTTTTACTTCCACAGAAATAGAATTTTGAAAATCGCCATTGATTCTCCGGTTTCCAGTATAAGTATAGACTATCAATACAGAGAAACTAAGTTAGATTTGATGTGCATGTGTCAACACAGAGATAACATGCCTGTATTCACAGTGTGTAATTTCCTTACATAACGAGGTGCTTGGCTGTCACAGCATTAATGAGTCATGATTAATAATATGTACACGAGGGGGAGTGTCGGGTTTGGAGGACCAAATGCAGCAGAGAAGGAATCTATAAGTGATCACCATAGTGGTGACACTACAAAAACGGAGTAATCCGCACAAGGAGTGGGGGAAAAAAATAAAAATGGAAAAAAACTCCCGGCGTAAGCCAAAAGAAAACAACCCATAAAACATGGAACAGAACAAAAGCGCTGCTCCGAGGGAGAACGACCGCAGAAATAAAAGGAGGCTGCCAAAACCATGACAATTCTTACATAACTAGAGCACCAATATAGTGGTAAGTATAATTTACACCAGGGGTGGGCAATTTCATTCCTCCAGAGCCGACATGTATGCAGGTTTTCATTGTCACCAGTTACACTGGCCAAATGAGATAATTAGATGAATAGACGTATGCTGGTTTAACCATAGCTTAGACTACAATAAGACATTTCATGTTGGAATGCAGTTGTCTTCTGCTGTTATTCATGAACTTATCAAGAAATGTAGCTAAAATATCAATTACTAAATGACTGGGCTAATTAAATAATCTAGAGCAGAAGTTGGCATTAAATCCATAAACGGATACTTGCCAACCTCTGATTTACACGCTGCAAAAATATCTACACATCCATCTGCTGTATATATCCATGAATAATGTAAGCTGTATGAAACAAATAAAACAATCCCTTAAATTAAATAACTGTACTATCTCTGTCTGTACTAAGTCAAAACCCATGAGCAGTAAAAATGCCCCATTCTCAAAAAACTCACCGTACACTGTGCCTCTGTAAGCACATCACCTGTCTGTTTGGGTTCTGGGCTGGCTATGTTCTCTGGTGAATCCAACCTGTTGAAATGTGACTCTTGTGGGGTAACTGGAGTGCCTGGAGAGGCATCACTCTGGCTGGGAGAGTGGTGAGCTTGTTTGGGTTGATAGAGGTGGTCAGGGGGGCTGTGTTGAGCATTGATGTTACGTTGGTGGTGCCCGTGTGAGTGGTGAGAGTGATGTCTTGGTAGGCTTGGGCTAAGCTCTGGGCTGGTGTTGGTGCCTTCTGTCAGGAGGTTGTTGGACCCTGCAAGGTGTTGTTTGCCCCCTTTCAAGCTCTCTTCCAGAGAGGGACTGTTGTCAGGGCTGATGCTGGCATCTGTTTGACTACCTGAGGTGCGGCACTGGAGTTGGGGGGTTCCACAGGTGGCGCAGTGGTAGTGGTCATGCTGGTGTTGGCTAGAGCGGGAATACCCGCTACAGTGGGAGTGAGCACTGGAGGCTATAGAGTCAGGGCTGCCAGGCTTGTTAGTCTGCTGTCTAGGCTTCCCTTCAGCTTGTCTGTACCCTTGGCCACTGTGTTCCTGCCTGGGCAATTTTGGAGAAGTCAAGCCTGCATTAGCAGGCCTCTGGGCATTTGTGACCCCCAAAGAGCTTAGCCTGGAGGGGCTGAGAACCTGCCTCGTAATTTCGTTCAGGAAGGCAGAAAACTGAAGCTTCTCCTTCACAAAATTCTCCCTGGCTTCCTCTTTCTTCTTTACCAGGTTCTTCGCATTGATGGGTCTGCCCACCACACCTCCCAAGGTCCCAAAACCACTCCTCTCATCTCGGCTGGAAAGTGCCTCCATGGATTTGGCCTTGCGGACGTTTTCGGCTTTCCCTGCTCCTCCACCTTGCCCTCGCTTATTCTTCAAGATACTTCTTGTGGAGAGCTGGATGTATGACACAGCTTTCTTCTGCCTCCTAGACTCAGGAATCTCAGGGTTATCTCCGGAGTCCAGGCTCCACTCAAGACTGGCAGATTTGTAGAGATGGCAGTCGTCTGAGAGCAAGGGTCTGGTGTCGTCTTCGTTCCCCCTCCTGCCCGTTGAAATGTCCATACAGGACTGCGAGTGCCGAGTATGGCGGAGCTCGCGTCTGCTGTCCACCAAGAAGGCTTCATTCTCAATGCTGGCTTCAGAGGACCAGGAGGAAGACGATGAAGATGATGAGGTAGAAGAGTCAGAAGAGAAGATAATAGAGGAGGCTGTAGCAGAGGCGTGAGAGTGGGTGTGAGGGTGGGTGCAGGTCATATCAGTGCTGTGGTGATGCTTGTGGTGATGGGGATGCTCATGGTGGTGGTCTTGGCTGTGGTGGCCATGGCAATGGTGCCAAACATCTTGACCAGCATAAGAGCTGCTGTTTTTCAACGTAACATAAGTGGAATTGTGAATGGTTGTGGAAAAAAATAAAATGCAAAGTAAGTTATCTAAAAAGAGAAGTAAATCATGCAGCCATTTTATTTGCTTGAGAATAAGTGAGAAGAAGACAAGTATTTACTCATGGAAATTCCTTTTTTTAACAAATGGACTAACTAATACATGACAGAGTATCATAAAGATCTTAACTAACAAAACACTGATTCTATTACCATAACAAAATGTGTTCTGAAGTTAGTTAGATTTGTGTTGCCTTTGATAAGTATAAAAAAACCTTTTCAAACATTTAAAATTCGACACCAAAATTGACAATTAGATTAATGTTGACTCACCAGAATAGTGAATTCCAACACATGACCAGAATAATGCTATAGTGCTGTACCAACTGTATGACAGTAGTGTATGAGAATAGTATGGGTACTGAATTTATGAAATATTTGTTGGAAAGAGGAATGTCTTCATGCGCTACTTATCTCAACAAGCCTCAAGACGTACCCATGGTCTTCCTGATCTTCAGCCCACTGTGGCTCCTGGTGATGGTGGTGAGGGTGCTGGTGGTGGGAGCGATGGAGATGATGGTGAATGGAATGGTGAGGGTGACGGCGCTGGCCTGACTCATGCTTTACCTTGTCATGCACACCACCTCTGATCCCCTGCTGCAGCTCCACTGGGGTGAAGAACTTCTCCATCACCTGCAGCTTTCCTAGCGGGATTTGGTCCACGTCTGCTTGCTGCTCCGAGAGAGCTGGGAGTGACCGTCTGGGGGCAAGCGTTTCCCTGTGTTGTGTTGTGCTCTGCTCTGGGTATCGGTCCGTTTCCCCAACCAGTGCTGCTGTTTCTATGTGGGTCTTCCTTGTGGCTCTGAGGTCTGCTGCCTGTAAGCTGTCTGCCCACTGCTGATGTCATAGTCCATAGGGGGGCGGGTGCGCTCATCTGCAATGGGATCCAGCAAACAGTATCAAATGTCAAGAGCATCAATCGTGATTGCAGATCATACCTGTCAATATCTGCATATCCATACAGACAAAATGGTGGAATATCAGTAGGGTTTCTTTATCACAAAAACCATTGACAAGTTTTTTTTTATTTTTTATAAGTTGTCATTAACTAGCTTCAAACTCAATAATCAGAAATCTAATTTCAAGTTAATGACTAATTATGGACTCATAGTAATCGACGCTTTGCTGTTAATAAGGGAATTACTTCAGTTGTTCATTACATGGATTTTCAGTTCTGCCGCTTGAATGAAACCCTAGAGATACAAAGATTATGTTTTTTAATGTTTTATGAGGGCAACACTGCTCAAAGAACATTGTAAGATCTTATTTCATGACATATTTCAATTTGATGTCGCACATGAAATGAAAATTAAGTTTAAAATTTATTGTTAAAAATAATGTCTCATTTCAAACTATATAATATATAGTCATATAGTTATATCTGTAGTGCCTAGAGATATAAATATCGAAATATCATAAAACAAAACAACAAAAATCCATATAATTTCAGTATAACAGTGCGCCAAATTCATATTTTGTAACTGGTCACTTATATCAACTTACCTTACTTGTGGTATCTTTAAAAAATCTGTATTTAAGAAACCCATCTTAAAAATTGCTGCTGAACAAGTTGATGATTAGATTAGGGTTACGTTATGTGAATATTTTTTCCATCCAGTGACTCTCTTGTGTGTTCCAGTGCTCTGGAGCACCTGCAGCAAAATACAGAACTGCGAAAATCAACAAAAAAATGTTTATCAGTTTTCCCTATCCTCATTTTGATATGGCTGATTTTCCAACTGCGCAAGAGCGTACGAGAGTGGTAAACATCTATAAGGCCAGTCCAATTGCCCGCAGCAAAACTGTTGAAACAAGCCATTACAGATAATAAAAATATTGGATCATGTCCCAAATATTTATATATCATTAGTGTGATGAAGTCTGGGATTCAGACACCCATCTTGAAAATTATTTCATACATTTCAGCTCTGGGTGAAATTTGAAGAATGCTGGCATTAACAGCATCAGATATTTTCTTCTGCCATAGCATGATGTGTGGTATTTTTTTATCAATTATATATCTCAGAAAACATCATAGAATGTTTTTTATGTTTTTATTTTTATGTACTAGCCAAATTAGCTGCTAGATATTGTCTACAAAGATATTTTGATATAAAAGAAGATGTGTTTCTCCTTCGATTTCTACCAGACACATCCTTGTTTTTGCACATAATGGCAACATAAATTGATCTTCTTTGATATGTATTCCATGCTCTGCCACGGAGTTGCTTCAAAGGAAATATCTCCATATCAATACTGAAGACCACTTTTCCTAATTTAGGCCATATCCTCATCAGGGATTTTGTGAATATATTTCCTGACTGTTTCCTATGCTGCAGGGATTAACTATTCATCAATGTCTCTCTCCAAACTTTCCCTGTATATATTGACCTGCCCGCCCCTATTGTGTCAATGTGGCAGACATGATTATTCAAAGTGCAGATGGACTCATTGAGAATCACATTGATTTCCAATGGAGTAACACCATGCACAGTCAAACTTGCTGCGAATGATCACTCGCACATATATGCATCTACACACATTATTAAATTATCTTCAATATACCAATTGCTTTAGAACAAATCCCCCTCAATAATATCATATTAAAAGCACAGTTGTTTTTCAAGGTGCAAGCGATAAAAATAAAAAAACACAACAGACAAACATGCATGAGTTTTTCCAGTGACCTATTCCAAAACTGGTCTTTCGGGTTGGAAACACAACTCCTAATTCATCAGCAGCTGTAATTGTCCTGTTGCTCCCAGTCCCCACTCACCAAATCAATTACCAGCTATGTAAGAGAGCTGCCTTTAGTGCCAATCGATGCCAGCACCGCACTGATGCAACCTCCAGCAAAGAGAATGGAAGGTTAACAAGCTCCTCCCTCATGTGCAGCCCTTGTATTCAGGACAAGTGATCGCCTTATATAAGAGCAAAACAAAAGTTTCACAACCATTTCCAGTCCAAAATAAGTACTTCCACACAATACAATATGACACAAGAGTTTGCACACTCAACCAGAGGAACAGTAATATATCGGTCACATATTGGATAAAATATATTTTTTAAAACAGTTAATCCAGAGTTAGGCTGTGAGATGATAAAGAAATACATTTAAAAATGTATATAAAGTCTATTAAATGGTCAGTAAACAAAATTCTGAATCAATATATAACAGGGAACATTTAATTAATTTCACCATTAATTCCTTGTATTTGTACAACTCCAAAACAAGACAGTGAACTAATTAAATCTCCCTTTACACTGTCATGCAATTCACTGCAGGTTTTACTATTTATATTGCCCTTAGACAGTAGTTCATACATTTAGAGAGAGAGAGAGAGAAAGAGAGAATGAGAGAAAGAGAGAGAGAGAGAGCGAGAGAGAGCGAGAGAGAAAGAGAGAGAGAGAAAGATAGAGATATAGAGCGAGAGAGAGAGAGAAAGTTAGAGAGATAGAGCGAGAGAGAGAGAGATGTAGTCTGAACTATTGATTGCCATTATTTTGATATTTTTGATTTTGGTTTCCATTCTCGTTTGTCTTGCCGGCATTTTCCGGTCATTTTCTCTCTCGATTTCCATGTCTGTGCCTCAGAGCCTGTTATTCAGGGACATGAAAATAATGACATTAATTCAGTCACTACAAAGACCTGTATGTTGGACATAAGCCAGAGGCACACAATGTCAAGTCTGTCGATGACATCATCTGTGCCACCATCTGGATGAGTTTCCCTGCCTTGAATTTACAGGCAACTGCAGTGTTCAGGTAAAAAAACAAACTTGCAGGACAACTGCACACTCTTGTGGACAACTAGTGGAAGTGCACATGCAGCAATGGCTTCCATGCAAACTGGAGATGGTTAATAAAAGGATAGGAACAGGAATATGAATCAAATTGAACTGACTGACTTTTAAGTGTCAAACATGAAGGGAGATTTATGCAGTGACAAAATAGGATATACAACAGCAAGAAAACAAGCTACGTCCGTTCATTTTAGCATTCTAAACTTGGGTGACCATATATTGGATTTCAAAAAAAGAGGACAGGGTGGGCAGGCATTATGAACATAATACGAGGCTATTTGTCTATGGAACAAGCAAAACCTAACCAGGCATACTTAGGAATTTAGAAAACCAACCTGGATAGATATTTTTGGTCCCAAAAAAAAAAGAATGTGCAGGAAAAAGGGGATATCTGGCCAGTATATCTAGAGATGGTGATCAAAGTCCTGAACATACAATTCCAGAATGAGTTATACTTACTTTTGAAATCTCCTCAGAATACATATACCAACTTGCAATTCAGCAAAATCCTAGCAAGACTATGAAAATGCTTTATTACAGTGATCCTGTAGTCTGTGTACAGTCAGCCTCTAAGACTTTTGTCATTTGTATTATCTGGGGAAATAAAAAGGCAAGAAGGGAGGACCAACAGGGGAGAGGAAACAAAACAAATGATTCTTTCATCTGAAAGATGGTTTTATTCTGGATGGCTTACATGCCTGCTGTGAGAGTACACGCACAGGGCCTTCGAACAAACAGAAAGAGAAAAAAACAAACAAAACATCATCCCTCAACCAAAGTAATTAAACAGAGGAGAGAATGTGTCAGTGCACTCGCTTCATTAGCACAGAATGAGATGACAGCGATAGAAAACTGCAGAAACACCTGGTATAATTATAGTCTCACTCTCAGCAGAGTGTGCAAATGAACAACAAAAACACTGAACTGCTGACAAGCTGTCAACGTAAGCGCTGCACAGCAGCATACCCCACAGGTAGGGGGTGTAACCAGGCCTTTCTCACTGCAGTTAGGCAAAGCAAACTGCTTTCTCTGCGTAGTACTGCCCATTGATCCAAAGCAAATTAAACTTCTGACCAATCAATGAGCAATCTGATTATATACTATCAGGATTTTGAGGGTATCCACAAGGTGTGCATAAGCAAAAACACTATTCATTCCGATGGCGTAAATACTCACACAATGCATTTTATTGTTGCTTGTACCTGATTGGCGGGCGCAAATTTCACAAGGCCAGCAATTTAGCAGTTCAGAATACATCTCACACATGCCCGATATATATACACTATATCAATATGTCAGCACACGTGTGCAGTCCTGAAATAGCAGCACAGTGTATACCATAGTGTCTGGCCAACAATGGACACAAAAATATCCCATTGTCACCACAGTTTTCGCATTTTGGCTTGTCTGGCCAGACTGAAGCAGCCCTCCAATATTTAATCTCATAGTAACCAGCAGAGAAAAAATTACAACCTCAACATATGTGCAGCTAAAGAATGGCTTAAATTGAAGCAGTGTAGCAATTTACCATATGGCTTTGTTAGTGGCCATTGACACAGTAAACCAAATGTTGTGGTTTAATTTCTACATTATGAGCCATATTTGCTCACCAAAATGAGGCAATTTGAACCTTACAATGTCTTGTGGCGCATAAATGTGGACCTCTAACCTGCCAATCATTCACATGCAAAGGCCATATAATTTAACAGTCAGCTGGTGAGATCAGGCTATGGTTACTTCATAATTTTATGAAGCAACGGGTAAATGTCATGCTATTATATACGACACACGTAGTATGTTCTCACATGGGGGAAAATGACCACTGCCTGCCACAGGGAGAAAGTCAAAGTCATTTTCATGCAGTTGCTTGTGCATGAACACTATGCTGAAGCCACTCTATGGATTTATTTTGCTGACAAATATAAAATAGCTTGGTTAAGTAGCTATTTACAGCTGTATAATAACTGTAACTCGCAATTAGCTAACAGCCTGCGTTCCCTTTCATGAGTTTCATGACTGCAGTTCAAGGCTGAATTACAGCACTACATTACAATAAAAGTGTATCATAATTCAAATCCCACAATGATATTTATGTGCTCGGTTGCCTTCTCTTATTTACATACTAGCTGTCATTTATGGACTTGTCATTTACTGAAGCAAATGAGCTTAAGTACTTTGCTCAAGGGTACACCCAGTTGCAGTACAGAATTCTGATTGAAAATCCAGGGGAGGAGCATAGTAAGCAGGTGTAAACTCAGGTCTACTGTGGAAATCTGACCACCATCATATACAGGTACCACTGGTAGCTATGCAGTGATGTTCTTCTAGGACAGGGGTGGGCAACTCCAGGCCTCCCGGGCCAATGTGTACGCATGTTTTTACTGCCACCACGGCTCAACCAGCTAATTAGTCATACACACAATCACCGATTCACTCGTAAATTACAGAACGATAAAACGCTAAAATACACACATACCGGCACAAGAACATTCATCAGCTGCTGTTCATATCGCGGATATGTACATTAAAATATCAGATAATGTAAATGATTGGGCTAATTAAATAATTGTTAACTGGTGGCAGCAAAAACCTGCATACACACCGGCCCGCGAGGCCTGGAGTTGCCCATCCCTGTTCTAGGATGTGTGCATTGTACCAGCTTGTAGAAAACGGGTGGGCAATCTTATCTGAAAATAGCCGGAGTGGGTGCAGGTTTTTTATTTACCCCAGCACTAAGACACCCAATTCAACTAATTAACTAATCATGGCCTTCAATCAAGACCTTGATAAGTAGAATCAGGTTTAAAACAAAAACCTGCACACACACCAGCCCTTTTCATATAAGATTGGCCACCTCAGTTGTAGATGTCTGGTGGGATTTTCTCCAGGGGCCTGTATCATGAAGGAGGCTAAGTGGGTTAGCTGGATAACTGCTGCATAAAACTTGACGTGTTTTTGCTTCGTAATATGTTCCATATTCAAGGGGTTTCTGGGTTTTACTCAGCAGTTATCCAGCCAACCCACTTAGCCTGCTTTGTGATACAGGGCCCAGTTCTGTTTAAAGCCTGGAGTATGTGCCTGTGCACTAGTCTCACACTTAGACATCAAACGTCATCCGAGTGTACCCAACAGGGGTTTCGATGGAAATCAAGTGTGGCCAACTGTTTTTTTTTTTTATGGCAATCTTCAAGCAGCACTAGAACAGGCATGGAGCCGTTAGGACACATTCCACATTAGGATGAGTCAGCAGGAAAGGCAGTGAAGTCCCAGGACTTAATGAGTGCAAGGCCTGCAGTCAGGTCGACATGTTCTGGATTAGACCTGCCTGGAAGTCTTCTGAGGTGAGCCACATTTTTTGACGACACCCTAGGTATACGTGAGCACTCTCCCCATGTTTTTACATGAGGTACCTACCAAAGATGATGACATGAGTTAAGTTCTGCAGCAAGTAGATCCTTCCATCCAGACTCACTGGCATCCAGGTCCGCCCCAAAAACGTCAATCACTACCAATGAGGATTGTGGCTTCAGTGCTGGCAGGTCCAACTGGAATCTCATTCTGAGGTACATTAGCGAGCCCTGCGCCCCACACGTTGCCTTACCTCCCAAACTGCTGAGGCCACTACAGCACAACTGACGCAGAGGTTGCAACGGAACTGGACAATTGAGACTGAGCAAGTCTCAGGCCTGCCAAGGTACTGCCACTTAGAGCTGTCAGTAATGTCTTGCCAGGTTTGCAATTACTGGCCAAGAATGGCCCAGATGGTCAGCAGATGCTTGATAAGCAGTGCATACAGATTCTTTTGAGTCCTTGATTTTCACCCAAGCTCAACATTCAGGTTAAACTGCTTCACCACTAAAACACAATCACTTCCAGCAAACCATAAACCTCTGCTACCACCATCGCTCTGTTGCTTAAGTGGGGCTGAGCCAAGTTAGCAATTAATATGGGAAAGAAAAAGAAAATCTGGATACCACAGGGATATATATTCATGGCCTTATCTCTCGACCAGGATGCAGCTACTTTCCATCTTATTTTTAAAATGGTGAATTGAAGACAGGCCAAACATTTTCCACAAATCGCTTCATAAAACAATGTATGAAATGCATGTGCACTGCTGTTTGTTTAATATGCATAACCATTTCTAGCACTTGGAAGGTAAGCTGACAGATGCTGAATGAGAATGTTTTTAATCATGATTAAATGAATAGCTCAGGATTATGGCCACATTCAGCAGAGGGTTACCAGTTGAATGGCCCCGTTCCAAACATTTATTTGAAAAGCCCAAATGCAGCAATACCCTGGGAGATTTACTGCAAAGCAGACAACTCCAGTGCCCTTCCTAAATTACCCATTTCTATAAATTTAATTCTCCTTGTGCAGCAAGGCCCAGTACACCCTTTGCCTCCAGTGTGCACTACAGCCATGTGGTGTGCACTTCAGCTCTTAATGGCCACCACACCTGCATTACATTCAGATGCTTGAAAGGGAATAGGCACCATCAAAAAATTGGCATCTAATCCACTTAGGTTGTGCGTGCCAATTTCTGTGAGCTAGCAACCAATAAAAAAGGGACACATTTATTTTAAATAAATATTTTTAATAATGAGCATAAAGTCAGAACCATGCTTACAATTGCAGAGGTAATGTGATGAGTGACAACTCAAATGACCATTCCTGTGGTGCCTTGATGCTTTTGAATTACTGGATAGGTGGCCAGTACAGCAATGGTAAATGCACGATTTGCATAATTAACAAAGCACATTAGCAAGGTTTAACATTACCTGGATTTTCTGCCAATTCCAAGTACTGGTTTATAAAGCGGGTATGAAAAGCTGTTAAACATACCATCTCACTAGTGCAAATACCAAAACCTTAATCTTTAGCCTCATGTTCAAGCCTTGATGCTTATGTACCTGCAGAATTATTTTGATCCACTCACCTTACTCCAATTTACTTCCATTGAATGCTCATTAGAATTTCTCAGTACAGCTTAAGGCAAACCCTTCACTTGGTTTCATAGTAACAATGTTGGCTATTTTCTACAGCAGTGGTTCAACCCTGGTCCTGGAGTAACCCCCATGTATGCTGGTTTTTATTCCAACCACAACACCAGAATTTTAACAAGCAGTTACTTTATTTTGTATTTTTCTATTTATTATGCCTTTTTAATGTTTAGAGTGATTATTTACCCTCTTAAGCCACATTGTTAGCAATAGCCATGTAGAATAAAAGCCCAATATCCATTGTGCTGTATTGTAAACAATTAAGGTTTTAAAAGTTAACTGATCAAATTAGTGAGTTGAATCAATAGGCTCATAATTGGTGAAATTGCAGACACATGGCCACTAAAACTAACTGTTTGGTAAATAATGAAGTCAGACAAAGCAGATAAGACCAGGCAATCCTGCATTGTGTGTTCTCATTTTCTTCTTAAACTTGTCAAATTACCCAATTAGGAGCTTATTCACCTAAGTTGTTACCCAATTGTTTGCAATACAACACAAGCATACGCACACAAGAAATTTAATTTTAAAATTCCAGTAGTGCAATTGTGGTTGGA
The DNA here is from genome assembly GCA_022702515.1 of Ilyophis sp. 1 JC-2022. NCBI lineage: Eukaryota > Metazoa > Chordata > Actinopteri > Anguilliformes > Synaphobranchidae > Ilyophis > Ilyophis sp. 1 JC-2022. The sequence continues at coordinate 31,618,632 of CM040401.1, read as the reverse complement.
ATGAAAAGCAGCGCACAGGCACACAACCCTGGTTTTTCAGCCACAAGCTGTGCCGGTTTCTGTCTTCACCTTAAAAATCAGCACCAAATTAACCAGGTGGTGAGTCAACTAATCAACTGCTGTAATATATAACATGCAGAGTACCAACAAACAAGCAGAGCCTGTGGCTCCCCAGGACCAGGGGGGTATTTCACAAAGCAGGATTACCGAGTTAGCTGGATAACTACAGAGTAAAACCGGGAACAGCTCTTGATCAGATTTGGGAGGGTTTCGAGTTTTACCCAGTGCAGTCATACAGCCAACTCTAATCCTCCTTTGTGAAATACCCCCAAGGGTTACAGACCCCGGCTCGAGTTTGTTACTCAGCACTTGACAAACTATAGTTGGTCAATTCTCTCCTCAAATGGGCCCAGTTTCACAAAGCATACTTTCGAGTTGCAGGATAACTACACTGAGTAAAACCCTGAACCCTCCCAAATCCACAACATTGAAGAGCTCCTCCGGACTTTACTCGTTGCAGTTACCCAGCCAACTCAGTAATCCTGCTTTGTGAAACAGGGCACAGGTTTCTTCAAGAGTTTGAACCAGCTGCTTGTTGAAAATACACCGAGACCATGCAACCCTTTGGAACCAGGGTCAGATTCCTGCACTAGGCCTTCCTAGAATTCAATCAGCCTTATTCAGAAAACCAAAACATGCCAGTTTGGCAGAAACTAAAGAAATATGTACAGCAGATTGTACTGCCAAAGTCTAAATGCATATACAAGCATTAATTTACACAATGGGCCTTAAATGTATAAGCATGTAGAAACAATGGTCCAAAGAAATGGACCTCCAGGGGAAATCCAGGAACTCAGTGAGCCTAAGAATACAAAAGGGGGCATAGTGTCATTTACCATTCATCCACACGCAGTACACACATTTGTATCAATGGTCTTGACATGTAGAAAACTGACTGGCAACACTGCATTGATTTAAATAGTTTACTTAGGCCTTCACCCCTTTTAAATTTTGAACACTTCAGGAAGAACAAAAGTTATTTAAAATGAATAGTCCAGTGCTACCAAAAAAAAAAGGCATTGCATGTTTCAAAAACTGCATGTATAGTAGACTACAGAAACAATATCCTAACCAATGACTGAAAGTGACCAGGATAACCATATAATTACCCTGCCCCAATCAGTCTGTGCCAGTCATTGAGCCAGGACCCAGGAGACATCCCTTTGCCTGCTCAGTCTGACAGACTACTGTCCCTCCATAGATTACACACGCAGGCACAATCAACACTGCGCATGCCAATATGAGGAGGGTGTGCAAACACCCAGTTGAGAAAGCAGCAGAAATCAATGCTCAAGATTTACCTCTGATGTGATGCAGCAACTTCCACATAGCTCCATCAAGGCTCTGTAAAATAGTTTACAGTTACAGCATTAAATCAAATTACAAAAATCCATAACAGCATATACTGTTAACTACACATTGGCCTTTAAATTTAATGTAAACCATGACCATTTGCAAAACATTTTATTGCTTTAAACTATTGTTCCAGTGATTGAGGATAGAACCAGACGACAGGAAACGCACTGGTACCGAAGACATAGCACTGAATATTTTGTTCCTCCATACATACACACACGAGTACGAACAACTGCGTGCATGCCAAGAAAGGAGGTTACCAAAAAGTCCCGAGGCCTTGCGCAAGATGACGCGTAGTCAAAATACAACAATTAAACATTAGCTGTAAACCACTTATCAAAACGTGTAACCGCGTTTGCACGTTGTCTTGATACAATAAATTGTAAAGAGCGCGGTTGAGCAGCCTTTTTAGTCCAAGAAAGGAGGTCAAACTTTAATCCAAACTATGTGCGAGGTTAAAATACCGCCAAGCGGGTGGGCCTCGCCAATATTGAGATCATCCATTTAAGACCGAATCTTAAAACAAGCGCCATAGTATCATGCACTTGATACGCAATTAAGTATTAATGTCAAGAATTGAAACGGAAGTATATGCCGAGCATAAGTCAAAACGATAAATGCGAATATGTAGATGTTAACCAACGTTAGTCAAAGCGAGCAGGAAACTACATTTGGAAACTGGTATTCGGACACGTTAGAAAAATATAATTAGTTTAACGTAAACCTAAACTTAATATTGAGTTATCTGTACAACATTAACACCTACATTAACTACAATTCTCTAACCAGCCAACTAAACATGGAGCAGTAGTAAAGTGTTTGTTTTTTTTACATTTTTGTTTCATTAAATAAGAACATAACCTATGTATACAATCATCAAAAGACGTTCACTTTGTATTAAGCGAACACCTCGCCATGCATTGGCCCACACTCACCATATACAAACAAGCCACCTCCACGCAAGCAACCGAGAACAGAAAGGAACAATCCGCATGGCCGTTCCTCATTTATACGGTAGATGTCGTCACGTAATCACAGAAACGATTTGTACAATAGATCGATGGTTTTACTCATAGTTCCGTTTAACTACAGCGCCGCCCTGTGCTTGGAAGTGTTATCGTAATCGTTATTGGCTGTCTGGACTCCAGACGTAGGTTATGATGATGAATAGGATGCTTACTAATGTAATTTTCACTTTAATTGGCATCTACATTTCTGCCCATAAATCCCTGCAGTTGGGCTAATGAGTCAACTGAGCAGCTGGCTCACTGCAGGAAGGTATTGGGACTTCTGGTCACATTCATTCTTTCCGAAGTCCCACAGGAGTCAAACCGCCAAAGATTTGACCTGGCACCTCTGGGAATCCTGTCTTGTGTCCTCCATAAGTGCAATTTAAATTTACATTTAGCAGACACTTTCCTCCAGAGCGACTTACATAAGCACATGGTTTAGGGTTTAGGCAGCAAGCACTGCTGTTACTCAGTCATTAGGCTTACAGCCTATAGTAGTACATAAATACATAATCTTACAAAATAAAGTTAGATTCTGTAGAAGTCGCAAGAGGGAAACAGAAAATTAAGTATTATTGGAAACAAATGAGTTAGGGGATATAGTCAGAGGTGAAAAATACAGGGTGGAATACAGAGGTGGAAAATACAAGTCCACCCCGGTATTTTGTTCCAATCACCCGGATTTGCTAATTAGCACAATTCTTCAGCCAGGAGGTAGAACTAATTAGTTAATTCAGCTGGCTGTTAATGGGTGGAAGAAATCCATGGCAGGACTTTTACTTTCTGAAGCCTGGACTTTGCACCTCTGGATATAGTTTTAGATTTTGCAAAGGTACAGTCAGTAAACCTATGTGACGTGTTCAGTTCAGCATCAGTTGAGCCCAGGTTCAGTTTAAACATGTGTATTTACTCTGCAGTGGAAGATGGGTAGTGTCCAGCTGTGGGGAGCTCATTCCAACACTGGGGGGCTAAGATAGGGAAGAGATGTTATCAAGAAAAGTGAGAGTAAGGTTTGACCAGATTGCACGTAAGAGGGTGCTGTTCCCCTGGCTGCACCATAGGCCCGGACTACAGGATTATACTATATTCAGGACACCACCTATGCCAAGTTAAAGGAGATGAAGAAAAACACTATGTGTGTTGGCTGATTGTATATGAGATGAGCAGCAGCATTCTGAATGAGCTGGGGGATCTGACTGCACCTGCGCCAGAGAGGAGAGAGCTGCGTTTAATCCAGCAGCACATGGGCCTGAAGTAGTATTGGATAACTCTTATATCTGTGTTCCTATAAGAAACCTTTAACTCTGATCTAATCTACAAGTGAACCAGTGTTGGTGTATACAGCTTAGCCGGGGTAATTGGTGAAAACAAAAACCTGCATAGATACCGGCCCTCCAGAACTGGAATTGCCCATCCTTGCTCGAGAGCATCCAGTGGAAACACTTCAAACAGCCGGAACAACTTAGTGGCCCCTAGGATGGTTTCGTACATTTTAAATTGAATGGCTATGTAATTTGGCATTAGGATAATAAAGGTTGAGAGAAAATAAAATCATGATTGGTTTTTATACTTTCTTACTACCCCTTTTGTATCAGTTTACTTTTAAAGATGTCCGAAATTGTATTGTGTTATTTGTTCTTTGGACAATTTCAATTGTATATACAGTGCAGTCCAAAAGTATTTGGACAGTGACACATTTTTTGTTGTTGTTTTTGGCTCTGTACTCCAGCACATTGGATTTGACTATGATGTGAACGTGCAGACTTTCAGCTTTAATTTGAGGGTGTTTACATCCATATCAGGTGTACTGTGTAGTAATTGTAGCCCTTTTTATCATAGGATAAAGGTGATCACTCAGAATAACTTTGTATTGATTTGCAGTGAGTGACCCTTTCCTAAAGGGAGAAGTGGACCAAAACCAATCCAGGAAAATGCCCCCCACAGCATAACAGGTCCACCGGACCCCTTCACTGTAGGGGTTTTTCCTTTGTGTCACCCATCTGTATATACAGTCAAGCCGGAAAGTCTGCACACCTCTTTCACCTTTTCCACGTTTTATTACGTTACAGACTAATACAATTGATTGAGTTAATTTTTTGCCTCAAACATCTATACACAATAGCCAATAATGACGAAGTCAGGCTTTTAGAAAATATGCAATTTTATTTTACTGACAAAAATAGGTTATTTAGGGGTTACATATCTGTACACACCCTTAGCCTAATACTTGGTTGCTGCACTTTTGGCAGCGATTACAGCTTCAAGGCGTCTTGGAAAATAAGCTACAAGCTTGGCACACTTGTTTCTGAACATTTTTGCCCATTCCTCTTGGCATATCCTTGCAAGCTCAGTTAGGTTGGATGGGGAGTGTCGGTACACAGCCATTTTCAGTTCTTTCCACAGATGTTCAATTGGATTCAGGTCTGGGCTCTGGCTGGGCCACTCAAGGACATGCACAGACTTTCTCCGAAGCCACTCCTTTGTTCTCTTGGCTGTGTGCTTCGGGTCGTTGTCATGTTGGAAGGTAAACCTTCACCACAGTCTGAGGTCCAGAGCACACTGGAGCAGGTTTTCTTCAAGGATCTCGGTGTACTTAGCTGCATTCATCTTTTCCTCTATCAGGACTAGTCGCCCCGTTCCCGCTGCTGAAAAACATCCCCATCATGATGCTGCCACCGCCATGCTTCACTGTAGAGATGGTATTAGCCAGGTGATGAGCGGTGCCTGGTTTCCTCCAGACGTGACGCTTGGTATTCAGGCCAAGAAGTAAAATTTTGGTTTCATCAGACCAGAAAATTGTAATTCTCATGATTTGAGAGTCCTCTAGGTGCCTTTTGGCAAACTCAAAGCGGGCTGTGATGTGCCTTTTACTAAGGAGGGGCTTCCGTCTGACCACTCTACCATAAAGGCCTGATTGGTGGAGTGTTGCCTGGATGGTTGATCTTCTGAAAGGTTCTCCCATCTCCACAAGAATACACTGGTGCTGTCAGAGTGACCGTAGGGTTCCTGCTCACCTCCCTGGCTCTTCCCCGATTGCTCAGTTTGGCCGGGCGGCCAGGTCTAGGAAGATTCTTGGTGGTTCCAAACTTCTTCCATTTACGAATGATGGTGGCCACTGTGCTCTTTGGGACCTGTAAAGCTGCAGAGATTTTTTCCTACCCTTCTCCAGATCTACGCCTTGACACAATCCTGTTTCTGAGGTCTGCAGATAATTTCTTTGACCCCATGGCTTGGAGTTTACTCTGACATGCACTGTCAACTGTGGGACCTTATATAGGCAGGTGTTGGCAATCCCCAATCATGTCCAATCAATTGAATTTATCACAGGTGGACTCCAATTAAGTTGTAGAAACATCTCAAGCAGTATCAGTGGAAACAAAATGCACCTCAGCTCACTTTTGGGTGTCATATCAAAGGGTGTGCACACTTGTGTACATATGATATTTTACATTTAGATTTTTAATAAATTAGCACAAATGTCTAAAAACCTGTTTTCACTTTGTCATTATGGGCTATTTTGTGTAGAATTTTGAGACAAAAAAATGAACTCAATCTATTGTAGAATATGTCTGTAACGTAATAAAACGTGGAGAAGGTGAAAGGGGTGTGCAGACTTTTTCCGGCTTGACTGTATACATATAATATATATATATATAAGTATGTGTGTGTATATAAAAAGAGAGAGAAGCAGATTAATCCTACAGGAGCACAGGGTACAAGCAGGGGAACTAGTGTGAGACAAGATATGTTAGATTTATATTGATTCCCACATACATTTAGCCCTGGAGCTATAGAGATAGTGTCCTGTTCCGAGTTTAATGGCTATATTGAGCCGATCATCAGGGCCTATCTGTCAATTTTCCATGTGTTCAATGTGGAAATAGTAGATAAACAGGCATAGGAATAACACCGGTGACTAAGATTAAGTTGACCTTTGATATTAAGTCAGGAAATGTAATACATAAAAATGACTCATAAACTCATGTTGCACCACTTGCGTTGACGAGACGGTGTTCAAGGTTAGAGGCACTTTGTCCTCCAATCCCTTGTCAGATTTGGCTCACATTTCCTTTCTCCGTCTTTCAGTAGTTCCTTTATCTCATCCTCATTTCCTCTTTTGCCCTGAGGCTGCTCATTTAATTCCATGTATCCAATGTTTCCCCCTGAATGAGCAATATCAGTTATTGTTGGTGAATATCAGAATCTGCTGTGCATTTTCAGATAGTAACATAAAACAATAAAGTGAGGAACATTTGTCACAATTTGTAAAAGGGAACATTGATTTGTGTTCCCCCTCCTGCCGTTTTACTCTGGCTATCACTTTTTAACCCTGTTGTGTGCCTCACTCTGTCTGCCCCTGAGGTCTTTTCTACATCTGACTGGTGCTACATACACGTACAGAATACCAGAACACTTGGGAAGCCTCAGGCTCAACACTAGAGCAGGGGTTCAGCCCTCATACCCAGCATAACTGTCATCCTCTCACAGGCAACTCATACTTGCTCAAAACAATAGCTTTTGCATTTGAAATGATGTGCTATTATTTTCAAGAAGCACACTAAAAGATGCTCATAAATAACCTGAATGTTCATTTATCTCAACATAGGCATGAATAGTGCAGTACAAACAACAAAAAATGCTCTAGGACATTAAAATAAACTGCAAATTAAACAAACTTTATACATATACAAACCTCAATTCCAAAAAATGTTGGGACAGTATAAAAAAAATGCACATAAAAGTAGAAAGCAGTGATTTGTAAATTCTTTTACATATATTTAATTGAAAACAGTACAAAGAAAATATATTTCAAGTTTTACCGTAGCAACTTTTTAGATTTTTGTAAATATACGCTAATTCTGAATTTGATGCCTGCAAAAAAGTTGGGACAGGGGCAAAAAAAAAAGGACGAGGAAGTTAAAAAACACCGGTTTGAAACATTCCACAGGTAAACAGGTGATGCTATCATGACTGGGTATAAAATAATGTCAAAAGTCTTGATATCTTATTTTCAGGTACTCTTACAAGCGGTACTATAACCTCTCTGCATTTGAATGGCTCTCTATGGGAATTGGGGGGTGGGACTAGATGTAAATTACACGGGAATAGTATGGAACCCATGGTTGGCTAAAAAGCTGTAAGTCATCAAGGGTCTATCAAACAAGCCTCAAACCATCATCCTGCTGCCAGATATGCAGTAGATATGGATGGATCACTTGAAGGGTAGTTTCTCCTGACTTATTTTTCTCGAGTTCAATAAGAAAATTAGTCAGGAGAAACAACCCTTAAAGTGATCCATCCATATCTACGGCATATCTGGCAGCAGAGATGGTTTTAGGCTCGTTTGATACCTCAGATCCTTGATGATTTAGTTATTCCCGTGTAATTTACAGCTTAATCTAGTCTCACCCCCAATTCCCAGAGATCCATTCAAATGCAAAGAGGTTATAGTATCGCTTGTACCTGAAAATAAGATGAGTCATTTTGAAATCCTTTACTACTCAGTCATGATAGCATCACCTGTTTACATGTGGAATGTTCTAAACAGGTGTTTTTTGAACGTGTCGCAGACATGAAATTCAGAATTAGCATATATTTACAAAAATCAATAAAGTTGATATGGTAAAACATTAAATATATTTTCATTGTTCGGTTTTCAATTAAATATATGTAAAAGAGAATTTGCAAATCACTGCTTTCTGCTTTTATGTGCATTTTACATACTGTCCCAACCTTTTTAGAATTGGGATTTGGGATTGGAAAAACAGGCATGTTCTTTCCTGTGTTGAGTGTCACTGAGTTCAAACTGGGCAAAGTTCAGTGATGGGGAAAAAAAACTAGGCTTCATTTTTCCATGTATTTGTTCATTATTTTTTTAATATTTAATGTAAATGTTCATTTTAAATATTCAAATGCTGGCAGAAAATATGAAAGATGGATAATATTTCGGCTTGATCAAGTGGGATTGTCAGTTTTCAACTGGTGCTTCAGAAAAGGAATGACAACTAAGGCACAATTTTTGTTGTGTTCGGTTTAAAAGTATATATTTTTAGTTTTTCTATTTTACTACAACAAACATTGATACCTTAGAGAAACCTCTCTCCCCTTTGATAACCATTCAACGTTTCCTCCCCTTCCACTGTTGCGGTAGATGGCATTCTTTGTTGATGTCTCTAGATAGTAGTCACCTTTGCTAAATCCACCTATTTCATGCTAGATTTGAAATAACAGCCCAGTTCACCATTTCATGAACGTTTGTGTCCTCTGAGGTTTCTGGCAGACAGCGATTGGCCACATCGTTGTGTGTATGGCTGTGGTTAAGGCTGACGCTGCCTGGTGGCCTCAGTCCTGGAAACATGGCATGTCTTATGGCAGTGATGTCATGGCCTTCATCAGCCTCTCATAGCAGAGAAAAGTGATGGCATTAACAGGAAAGGCTCTGATGCTGTTGAGAAGAAGTCCCTTGAAGAGAACCTGCACACCCTCCTGGCGCAGGCTGAGAGAAATGCAATGCAAGACGCCCCTGTAGACCGGCCCTCCGGCTCCTGACATCTGCAGTCTTGCCTTCACCACATCCATAGGTGTAGCACATACCCACGTTACCACACCAGCTATGCCCCCTGCCATTATCACTGCAAATGTGTCTGAAGTCAAAAGCAAAATGCATTACCATTTCTTGTACTGTAAACCAACACTGTATTACGCATGTGCAAAGATCAGAGATCAGCTAATATTGAACAGTAGTGTCAATAAAAAAAATATTCTTTGTCTTATTCAGAGTCATGATGTAATTATAGTTTACAAATGTATGCAGTCTTGACACCTACAGTACTGTGCAAAAGTCTTAGGCACCCTAGATTTTTTATACAAATTTTTTCTTAGATTTTCTTGATTTCCAAACATTCATTTTCCAAAAAATGAATGGAACTATCTTCTGCGAAAAGAAGAACAAGGAGATCTGCAACAGTTGGTATGGCCTCCACAGAGCCCTGATCTCATCATCATCGAGGCTGCCTGAGATTATCTGGACAGACAGAAGCAAGCACGACAGCCAAAGTCTACAAAAGAAAGTTCTCCAAGATGCTTGGAACAACCTACCAGCTCATTTTCTAATAAAACTGCACCACAGTGTACCTAAGAGAATTGATGCAGCTATAAAGGCATAGGGTGATCGCACCAAATATTGATTTGATTTTGTTTTTTTTACTGTTTACTGCTCTTTATAGTCAATTGTTTGATATTTAGAAACTTTTTATTTTGTTATTTTTGAAAGCATCTTCGCATTACAAAATATTTGTTACATGTGCCAAAGACTTTTGCACAGCACTACACATTGTCATAATTTTTTTTTTAAATGTTTAGAGGACCCAAAACTGAAAGTAGTCAGTTAAATTGAGCTTTAAATAAATACACCGACTCACTCACTCACTGCACTCTCACTCACTCACTCACTCACTCACTCACTCACCTGGCTGTTTTCCGCTCTCAGTCAGTGCTTTGCAGATGAGGTCATAGGGAAGAAAGTAGAGACCATAACAGGGCACGTCCCTCAAAGCAAGGGCCCCCATCCCCCGGAACAGTCCTCTGGCACCATCCTCCTTCAGGATGACAGCCACACAATGCACAGGACCTTTGTATTTGTCCCCACCCACCCCCCACCGGCCCTTCATCTGGTTCTGCAACCGGACCTTGATCAGATCAATAGGAGCCGTCACCAGTACCTGGAGGAGGAGGAGGAGGAGGAAGATACAAGAAGATAGCTTTATGCTACCTGTACATGAGCTGAGAAGGTCAGCTGGAGCTTGAGTGGGGGCTTGGTATCAATTTTGCAGGTAAACGGTTTCATTCATGGAGCTGTAAGAAACACCCTCATTGTTAAACTACCAAAAGCAATTACATTTTAAAAACAAATTATTCCTTCCAAATTAATGTCCGATCCCAATTTAAACATTTCAGCAAATTTGTTCATTAGAAAAACTTTTGTGTAGAATGCTCACTCTCAAGCCTGAATATAGTCCGTCACACGCACGCACGCACGCACGCACGCACACACACAGAGTTTGCCATCACTGTGTTTTTTCTTTTACCTGGATTGCCCCGGAAAAGCAACCAGCCATAAAGATTGCAGCTGCAGGAGCAGAGCTGTCTCTGCTGCGTTGGGCATACTGCGACTGGGTGAGGTAGTCCAGGGCATTGCTATAGGAACCAAAGACCAAAGAGTTGCTAAAAGCAATACTCAGAACAGGGAATGACATGCCCTTGAAAAACCCAGGGATCTGATAAAAAAAAGAGAGAATCTGATTAATAATGAATATAGACATATAGACAAGAAAATATATATGCAAAAGCAGTTATATTGTGGAAAGGAATTTTAAACCTGTGTAATCACTTTTTACTTTTAAAGTGTTTACGAAGAAAAAGGTGTATAGGTACTTTTTATAAATTTCCAACCAGGAAAATAATAAGGAACTACATGGATGACAACAACACCAACTCTGACATTTATTTTCAGCCGTACATGTGTGAGCTAATATTAGTCAAACAAAGTGAATGGAATATTGACTCCACTGCCTCAAGAATGGGATCTGAGGTGTTGACGAATCATAATGGTGAGTAAGGTTTGGAGACTGGTTAGCTAGCTACAGCAGCTATCTAGGTTAGCTAGCTATTCATGTCTGGCCATTCTGTTTGTCAGTTTCCGCTGTCAAAAACCAAAATAATCTAATGCCCATACAATCCCTATGCTACAGGTAGTTCTGGTAAAATGACAATCAGGTACATTAACACCTTGATGAAACACGGTCTTCACCAAACATTAATCCTCCAGCAGTGGGCACTGGGCTGTATAACCTTTTTGCTTTCAGGATAAAAAACAAATTCAAAATCTCAACAGAATAAAAAATGCAAATGTTAATACTGGGTATGTTACTACAGTGTATCATGAATTGGAGATTAGCATGTGTTTAACACAAGACTTTACGTAATTCCCGTATGTTGAACAAGATCAAGGCCAAACTGCATTGGTCCCAACTGTAGTGCACCTATAGGATAATACAGTAACATACCTAACCTAATCTTACCTAAACCTGCTGTGGACCAAGACTATGCACTGTTGACTCAGTATGTGTGGGAAAACAATTAACTTTTTTCCAGCCAAGCATGCACAACTCCAGCCATGTGTTTCAACAGCAACTCAAGTCAGAGAAAGGATGAATACATTCAACCTGACTGAGTCCAATAAACAGGGGTCTGCAGAAAAGTATTAGACTCATAGTTATGTATTGTTATATGTGAGGTAGCATTTGTACCAGGAAACATTAAACTGAAAGTATATGGAAAACGCATTCTTCCATGTGCTTACAAATGATAATTGGTATATTATCATAACAGATGCCGGTGGTCTACACCTGACTGACTTAATGGCACAGGAAAGCACCACATGTACTTTTTCTTAGTCATCATCACTATGTCATTATATTCAAATCTCTGCACTCACCCCTTCATGTGTATACATCCTGGTCACACAGTCAACGATCCCATTGTACCCGATCTGGGTCTGCAAACGCACCTATAGGCGATTAAAAATTAGACTACACACAGCTGTTAGAGACTCTACTCAGATAATGCATATTATCCACGAATTAGTATATAGCTGTGCACACGTGTCCATGCATGCATGTTCACCTTCACTGTGTCCATCGGATGTCCAACCACCAGTCCCATTGCGCCTAAAATATGTGAGTTTAATATATAACACTGCCATGCGCCCATTTTAATACATTCACTCGCGAGTACAAAGTACGAAGAAATCTGTGATCTACCCAACTTTACCCGAAATCCATCCTGCAACAAATTCCACTAGGGGCATTTTGAGTGGGGTTGAGTTAGACAGGATAACCTAAGAACAGATAAATACAAAAGGTCAATTCCAGGTATGTATTTCATCAATTCATCTACATTCCTTTTCATATCCATATGCAAAAGGTCTGTAAAAATATATGATCATACTTGCAGTTTTATAAAAATCATTAGTATTATATAATATATTTGTAGGCCTATTTGACACATACAATTCTTATACAAACTCTCAATGTGTTTTATAGGGAGTACCATGTATGTTAGGGAACTATTTAATTTTAGTCTGAAATGTAGGCTATATGCTAGTTCTATACCATATATTTATTTTAGTTTTGTATATGGCATATGTGATTTTTGTAGGATTTTTACAAACCTTTTGCATGTGGGAAGCTGAGTGGTACCTTAATTGGGTCCTTGATTTTTGGCTTCTTCAGTTAGTTAAAGGGTAACTACACTCCAGATCACTTTTTTTTCGCTGTAAACGTGTTTTATGCCTACCTTATAATTAAACTTATTCATGCATTCCGTGATTTCAACAATTCTGAAATAATATTGTATATCATAAGAAACTGGTAGAAAAGCGTCTTTGTGCTGCCCCTAATGGTTGAAATTTCCTTTCTGCTCCCCACACTGCCCCCGCCCCAATCGTGATGTCAGAGTACCTCTTTGGAGGTACCATGTCATATGGATAATTGTTGTCGCCTACAATAGAAATAGCTGGCACCTGATTGGTTAGACCCACTACGTTACTTTCTTTTCGCCTCCATGTTTTTAAACCGGAACAGTGTGGCGTCCTGTTAAATTCTCTTATTCCACCTACATAGTCCACTAAAATATGTTTCTGAAAATAGGCCATGCAGTTGCTGAATCTTGATTCATATTTGATGTGCAATGTCTAGTTTGACAGTTTGATCTGAGTTATACTAAATAATTTGTACAATGTATGTTCATTTATGCAAATGACAATGGAAACAGCCCCCACCCCACTCCCTCGCTCACCCCACAAAGTATTTTTCAAAATGGTGAGACTAGATACAGCTGTAAATCACGCTGGTACAGTATGGAACACATGACCGGCGAAATGACTGTACGTCAAGGGCCTAAGGTATTAAACAAGCCCCAAGCCATCACTCTACGGCCAGATATGGATCACTTTAAGGGTTTCTTCTCCTGACTTTTTTGTTCTATAAGAAAATGAGTCAGGAGAAATAACCCTTGCAGTGATCCATCCACATCTACTCCATATCTGGCAACAGAGTGATGGTCTGGGGCTTGGTCAATAGCTCAGATCTTTGATAACTTACAGCCATTTAGCCAGCCATGTGTTCCATACTGTACCAGTGTAATTTACAGCTGAATCTAGTCTCACCCCCCAATTCCCATAGAGATCCATTCAAATGCAGAGAGGTTATAGTATCGCTTGTAACAGTACCTGAAAATAAGATATCGAGAGTCTTTTGATGTTGATTGGTCACAGACTTCAGGAAGTAACAGCATGCAAAGGATATGCAACCAAATATAAAATATGATACTTTAAAAATACATTAAAGCAAAGGGTATGAATACTTATGTACATGAGATTTCAGTTTTAGATTTTTAACACATTTGCATAAAACCAAACTTTCTAAAAACATGTTTTCACTTTGTCATTATGGGTTATTGAGTGTAGATTGATGGGCAAAAATTTTATCCATTTAAAATGAAATCTAGAACACAATAATGTGTGCAAAAAGTGAAAAGGTTTGAATACTTTTGAGCGCAACTTTATATACACGTATTCAACAATTATTGACCAAACGCATATTAGCCCATGCTAACTGTTAGCTAGGCCTACTAATAGCTAGCTAGCTAGCCTTTAGTTACCAGAGATATTTCACTTTCATGTGACATATGTAATTTTGTGTAGCTGACCTCATTGTACTTGCATAGCATAAAGCAACATTAGCAGTCCCTGAATATTCAGAGATATTCTTCAGCCTCCTTGCATGCATGGCATGTTTGAGATCTCTCCACAATAATATTCAAGTCTGGGGACTGTGGTGGCAATTCCAAAACCTTCATCCGTCTTTCCTGGAGGTACTTCATGGTTGACTTTGAGGTATGCTTTGGATCATTGTATTGCTGGAATACCCAACCTCTCTTCAACTTCAATGTCTGGACTGACCTTCCAATATTAGCCTCTAGAATCCATTCTTCCTCACACCCGCACAATATGTCCTGTGCCCCCCACTACCACACAACACCAAAACCACCTCCATGCTTAACAGTTGGTAAGGTGTTCTTCTCTACAAATGCTTCACCATTTTTTCTCCAAGCATACCTTCTTTGGTTGTGGCCAAAAAGTTCAATTTTGGCTTTGTCAGTCCAGAGCACATTGTTCCAAAATGCTTCAGACTTCTCAAAGTTTTCTTTTGCAGACTTCAGATGCTTTAAGGCTTTTTTCTGGCAACTCTGCCATAGGTCTTTATTGTTTAAAGTACGTTGTATTGTTCCGTGAACAACTAGACCTACGCAGGTCTGCTACTCCTTTTTGCAGCTCTTTTGCAGTGATGTGTGGGTTCTTCTGAGCATTTCTCACCAGGTCTCTGGCCATTCTATCTGAAATTCTATATATCTATCTTCCAGATCTTGCCTTGACTTCAACTGTTCCATTTATCTTCCATTTTCTGATAATGTATCTGACAGTGAAAATAGGTAGTTTGAAACATTGAGTGAGTTTTTTTTTGCCTTCTCCTTGTTGGTGGAAGTGAGCTATCTTGATTCTGACATCCTTGGACAACTGTTTAGAGAAACCTATGGTTGTTAACACCAGACAGAACAGCCACTGCAGTCAGATGCTTTAGAAGGCATGGAGTTACTTCAGAATAAATAGTTCAGCCCTGGAATTATATTCACTTGACCCATTGAAGCCCTAATGAGTAAATCACCTGGGCCTGGGCCTTAGTAATCATCTTTTTTTAAAGTAACAAAAAATAATACAAAAGGGTTCCCAAACTTTTGTACAGGGCCTTTTTTTATTATTTTGAAACTAAATCATTTTTAATTTAAAAACATCTTGCTTTAAAATTTCATGTAATGTGTCATGTTTAACTTTGTACCATTTACAGGTCAGGTTAACTTCTGTCCACTTAAGATATAAATTTTTAAAGCCAAGCCGTAGTTTGATTTTTTCTTTTTGTTATGACGTAGACCTACAACTAACGGTGGCCTACTACAGTTTGTGGATGAACAAATGTGTTAGCCAATTCTGCTAATCTATAATATATTATATAGTCTATAGTCTATATTATATAGACCTGTCATATTACATTTTAGCCAAAATAACAAACAGTTATATGATTTTGCCTGAGCTATAATAAATAGCAGACGTGGGAGGAAGTGTGTCATTTGAAACATCTGTGTGTCGCGT
Organism: Ilyophis sp. 1 JC-2022; assembly: GCA_022702515.1. Lineage (NCBI taxonomy): Eukaryota > Metazoa > Chordata > Actinopteri > Anguilliformes > Synaphobranchidae > Ilyophis > Ilyophis sp. 1 JC-2022. The sequence continues at coordinate 31,602,939 of CM040401.1, read as the reverse complement.
GGAAAAGGGTCCTCTCTTCTATCAGGATCACTGTCTGATTCAAATAGAGGAACGATCACCAATATCTGAAACTGAGACACTGTGAATGACATGACATTGTGTTAGTGTTGACAAAACAATATTGGCGACAATACTGGACATTGTTACCCCGAATTGCCTTGTCTGTGATTGTGGCCTGTAGAGCTATATCGATATCAATATATCGCGATAAAATTTATATGTATCGCGATGATATGATGCCAAATGAAATTTCAATACAAACTATATAGCTGTTCCAGTCTAAATACATACAGCAAACACAGAGACAAAACAGAGCACAGGTTAACTGAATTGATATGATGAAATACAATAGTAATCGTAAAAAAATATTTGGAATATAATGTTCGTACCAGAGGTGAAAAGGTCCAGGTTGAGAAAGTAAAAGTCCGCTCCAGTATTTTGTTCCAATCAGCTGGATTTTCTATTCCTCAGCAAGGAGGTAGGACAATGAGTGGAATAGGCTGGCTGAGTTCATGGGTGGAAGAAAAACATGGCAGGGCTTTTATTTTCTGACCCCTGAAATTTCCACCTCTGGTTCGTAAATACAATGTTGTTAAGAACAATAAAAAATAAACATTTAAGACTTATTTTGGCTTGTCACTTTGTTTCTGTTCCAGTATCACGTAAGAACAAAGAGAAAGTAATAAAATGTTGGTGCAAAAAAGGCCTAAGTGACGTTTTGGCTAAGATTTCAATGTTAATAGTTTTTAGCAATTATCTTTTGAAATACGAATTCACTGAAGCCTAATCTTTATAAAAGTATAGGTGGTACAAATATGTTGTTGTAAATTAAATAATTACAATCAATCAAAAGTTTGTTTTTGCTCTCCTGTAAAATTCTGAAAATGTCACTTACGCCTCTTTTGCGCCAAGCCCTCGATATTTCAATGGGTTACACGGGGGCTGCGTCCCAATATTCTTCACTCCCCACGTCCACTTCCACTCTTCTCCTACCCGGAAGTATGCAAAAACTGCCTGAACGTTTCGTGTACACGTATTTGCACGTACAGCATACCATGTACCTGACATTTTAATTAATATGTAACCATTAAGATGTAATCAGTAACATTAGATTGAAACAAAAGATCCGTTTCCCGGGCTATTTTTTTGTTTTTTTTCGACTATTGGGACGCACCCTCACAGAACTATATTGCTAGTTGGCAACACTACTACCTTGGGCGATGTCTACAAAATCGGCGTCGCACTCTGACCCCTGGCAATAACAATTAAACTGCTTCCGGGTTACAGTAGGCGCCGTTTCATCCTCATCGGTGATATGTCTGTTGAAAACCACTTGTTCATTTAGTTTTATTCGACTATTTTAGGCATTCAGAAACGTGTTCATGCTATTTATTGGATTATCAAAATTCACTTACATTTAAAACGGACCAGGTATGTGTCATTTTATTTATGAAACGGCTAAATTCGCGAGCTAACGTTTGTGAGCTAACTACAAACCCGTAAGCTAGGGAATTGCAGCGTATTTGTGTTGCGTGGGGAAAATAGCTGACGCTACCTGCGTACATGCATTTTGACGTGAGTTAAAAACTAGCTAGTGACAATTCTGAGATTTAAAAAAACATAACAAACTAGATGGCTAGCACTCAACATCGAAAAGTTTGACGTTGTTAAACCACACAGCTATCTAACGTTAGCCAGTCAATACAGGATCGGTTGAGTCAGCCAGCTAACATTATTCGCTAGCACGCCCTTTTTAGTTGACGTTAACGTACTTACTCCGACTACCTATCTAGCTCAGCAGCTACCCATCTCATCATCTACCTGTTGTATAAATATTACCGATCTCGGGAAATGTCGAATGCACCCACATATTATTATAACGTTAACGTTTAGCTGTTAAATTGGTGTCATTTATGTGCAGTGGTGTAGTGCTATTGTTTTTAGTGCCGTCAGTGTAGTGCATGACGTCACCTTCAAAGGTAGCCAATTTAATATACGACGGGCTGCGCCTGCGCTGTATGTGCCTGACTGGACCATGAGTTAAACCGAATACAATGGCTGTGTCCCAAATCGCATACTTCCATGCTGCGCACTACCGTACTTCGCAATGGAATTACATGGATGCGCGTGCTCGCTATGCGTGCTCGGTGCATGGAAGTATGCGGTTTGGGACACAGCGAATGTATCGTTTCAGCGCTCTTCAGAATGCTACATTGAAATTAAGTTCAGCAAATAAGTTAAAAGATGGGACGGACACGTGTCTTTATAACGTAGCTACATGTTTTATTTGGCTATATCAAAACACAATAAATACAAGGACACCATACTGCACATTGTTAAATATATGAACGTGAAATGTAGCATTTTAAAACAAGGACAAGTTTTTTTAAAGTTTATATTGAACACATGCAATAAGCTAAATACCAAAATTTCAAAACATGTCAACAGCACATTAGAAATGATAACGATAATTATCGTCCGTATTTAAAAGTTGAATAAAGGCACATGTAGGCTAGATTGATCGCAATGGGTCATATAGAACTGAGAGAAATAAAATGAAATTGAGCATTTTAAAACAATTAGGCCTATGACATTTTGAAACGAGCACAAGTTTTAAAAAGTTCATGCAGAACAAATGCAATTAGGCCCCAGCTAACTACAAAAATGGCTAACGAGAATGATCGACCGGAGGCTATATAAAAGTCGAGGTCACATGGGACGGTCGTGCACCGCGTGGGTGTATGTCTGTGGGGGTTAACATGAATAAAATAATTCATAATACAATTTATTAGTCGAGGGATATAGGCCTAATGTCATTATTAGTTTTGTGATGTGTTGATCATTTTAAAAAGATCATTTTTTACTATTAAAAATAAGTGCCGTGTGCGCTCTTATAGCACTACACACCTGTTTGTGACGTTATTTTGACACAATAGCTAACGTTAGCTAACTTAGTCTAAAATTCGCATTAATACTTTGTGACTGTTGTTTTTCCGTTTTCACCTTACTACAAATCTGTTTTGTGCTAGATGGAGGGAGGGGAGTGTGGGTTCCCACCCGAGCCGTCAGAGCCCTCCCAGAGAGGAAGTGTTTCGTCAGCAGGCTTGCGCGGTGAGTGATCTCCTCCGTCTTCAATTCCAGACCAAAAGTATTCAATTAAAATAATACAGGGACAGACTTGTTTAACCAGACACAAATCCAATCACGAAGGTGTCTATTGATAATTTTTGGTGAAAGAAATCTCTAGCTCTCAGTGCATTGAGTGCAATGTCTGGATGTTTTAATGCATTGGAGAGTGAGTGTGACCAGGACTGACCGTTTGCTCCCTGCTTCAGCCCAGGATGTGCTGGTATACTTGGTGGGGGACAGTGCAGTGCACTTGTGTGTGGAGGGGGTGGGCTGTGTCAGCGTGCAGGAGCTCGGCCGCAGTGTCCGCGAGGCGCTCCACATTCCAGAGTCTGCGCAGGATGCCTTCGCCTTCTGGCTATGCTCCCCTCTACTCGGTACCAGCAGTTCGTTATGTATATCATTACCCAATTTAATTCCCTGCTTGTTTGGTGATATCCGTCTGTTTATAACCTATTTCCTCTACTCTACACCTCTTCCATTCCCTCTTTTTAATGCCAGAGTTGCAGTTAAAGCCGAAGCATCAGCCATACAAACTATGCCGCCAGTGGCAGGATCTGCTGTACCGGTTTACAGAAGCCGCTGACGAGGACATCTCCCAGGGTGAGACAGTGATTTGGTGTCTACATTTCACTCTGTGACTTTGTCTTTCAGTGTAGAGTATATACGCATCCATGAGCAATGCTTAATCTCCTATCGCTGTTGCAGCTACATGTCTCGGTAAAGTAACCTGTGAATTAAATGCTTTTTACGAAGTTATTTTTTCAATTGTGTATCCGTCAGTGTAGGTTGCACTGATGCCTTTATGTTTCTTACATATTTCTCTGTTTACCTCTGCATGTACATTTCTGTGATAATAATTTTCTGCCTTACCTGTGTGGTGCCCATTCATTAAAAGTTCTGCCTCTCTGTGGCTCCCTCCTCAGATGAACCCTGCCTGCAGTACAGAAGGAATGTATTTTATCATAAAGCCAAAGAGCTGGAGGTACAGTGAGTGAGTGAGTGAGTGAGTGAGTGAGTGAGTGAGTGAGTGAGTGAGTGAGTGAGTGAGTGAGTGAGTGAGTGAAACGCCGTAAACCGGTACAGCAGGAGCATATAAAGCACAACAGTGTGTGGGTTCTGCTTTATTTTGCATAGTACATGCTCAGATGTGGGAGGAATAGCCTAAGCTCATGGCCCACTCCGTAGAGCTCCCTGCTTGAACGTGAATGCATGTGCGTAGCATTCGGCATGATTGGGGTGAATTAGAAACTGCATTCATATTTTTAAATGTCAAACTGAGAATTTTTTGATCTCATATTGTTCTTGTTACTGTTTGCAGATAGAAGATGAAGGCGTCCTGAGGCTTCTGTATGATGAAGCCAAGGCGAACATTTTGGAGGGCCGGTATCCCTGTGATCCTGAGCAGTGGCTGAGCTTGGGTGTGCTATCCTGTGCCTTAGAGCTAGGGGTGGGCCTGGATGCCCAGGCAGCAACTGCTACCATCCGGTAAAACTTGCAGAGCTTGAATGCACTACTCAACTTCATGGCACTTGATATTGGGTTGTTACACTAATGTAGACCTTCCCAAAGTTGTAAATACCTTGAGCCCTTTGTGTTGTCTTTGCATATCCATGTTTATATACACAACAATTGGATAAGATGATCCTTTTTGATGAGCAGAAAAATCAGCTTTTCAAGGCCCTTGCAGGCACTTATGAGTGTCATTTTGTGTTTGCTTGAGATTTGTAAAAGTGTTATGTGTGTGTGTTTGTAACATTTGGGCAACTTTTTTGACCAGGGCTCCCTATATTATATACTGTGTGTGTGTGTGTGTGTGTGTGTGTGTGTGTGTGTGTGTGTGTGTGTGTGTGTGTGTGTGTAGTTTTGGCTCTGTACTCCAGCCACATTGGATGTGATGTTAAAGTGCAGACTTTCAGCCTTGATTTGAGGGATACATTCATATGGGGTCAATGTGTAGTAATTATAGCCCTTTTTATACATAGCCCCCTCCTCCCAATTTTAGGGGACCAAAAGTAATTGGACAAATTAACATAAACTTAAAGTAATCATATTTCATATTTTGTTGGATATCCTTTGTATGCCATGACTTTTCTGTGACCCAACAACATCAAAAGACTCTAGATATCTTATTTTCAGTACTCTTCCAAGCTTCACTGTACAAATACTTTCAGACTGCACTAGATAGATACTCTCACTCACACACACACTTATGTTCTCACAACTCTTGAGAAATGGATTTAATGCCTGAGAAAAAGTCAGTGACTATAGTGACCATACTTTAGGCTGAAGAACAATCAGACCCTTGTGGTCTGAGAAATCTCTTCTATAACACCTAATATGCCTTTGATCATCAGGAAGAAGAAGCTCTCCTCCTTCCTGCCTGCCCATGTCACAGGAGGGGGAGGGGGCTTGCTGTCTGCTCTGAGGGGGAAAGGTGGGCGTCAAGCAGGGCTGGAGCAGAACCTGCTGGAGGAGTATCTCCATCTTAGCAGCCCTGACGGTAGCGCCCAGGATCCCACCCACTACATGCGCCAGTATCTCAGCACCTGCCACTCTCTGCCTTACTATGGGTGAGGAGGGTGGGATTATGAGAGGTTGTGAATACAAAAGAAAAAAAAAGGTTGTGAATAGGACCCCAAATAAAATGTATTTCCAAGTGGAATCTACCACATAATGAATCTTGGAACTGAAGTTCAATGAGAAAAAATCAAGCATAATTGGCTGTAGCTGGTATTGTCTGGTAGCTCCAGTTACGTGTGTAAGTATGTGCGCGCTGTGTTTCTCATGTATTTATCGTGTGTATCTTTTCTGCACAGATGTGCATTCTTCTCAGGAGAAATTGACAAGCCTGTGCAGGGGATCCTCCAGAGGGGAGGCCGCAAGACTGTCAATGTGGGGATTAGCCTAGAGGGTGTGTACGTCATTGATGTTAAAGAGAAGGTAAGGCCTGCGTTGTGTCACAAATTTAAGTAAGTAAATGGGTCTCGGGGACCCCTTTGAAGCCACACGTATGTTTGTCTCTTGACTCCTTCTCTGTCTCTACCCTGCTCCTTAAACTGTAACCCCCCGCTCGTCCAAAAGCACGTTCTCCTGGGCCTCCGCTTCTGCGAGTTGTCCTGGGACCACAGCTACCCCGAAGGGGAGAGTGACTCACACATCCTGTGGCTCGAGTTTGACGGGGAGGAGGCTGGTACACCTGTCAACAAATTACTCAAGATTTACTCAAAACGGGTAATGATCTACACAAATTGCTCCACAGACTGGACACCTCCATTTAAATTTTTATTATTAAACATAATCGTGTGAAAATGCAATGTGTGGAATATAGTCGCGTGTACACCTTTTTATTTCTTAAAATAGTTTCATAGCAAGAGACCAGCCTCAACATTACTATATGTAGTATTTTCACGTGAATGTAATTTGAGTAGCGTAATTAGTAGTGCTTTGATCATATAATTGTACTGACTTGCTGGTGATTCTCCTGTTCACTAGGCAGAGCTCATGAACGGTCTCATTGAGTTCTGTGTGGAACTGGGAACAGCGGCTGATGGGGAAGCAACAGGGACGGACGGTGAACTGGCGCTTTCCCAGCAGGCCCCTGGCCAGGCCGGGACCAGTGGCAGGGTGAGGGGGGGTCGGCGTGGGAAGTTGCGCAGGCAGAGCAGCGTGGTGTGCAGCAGGGTTCACACCCTGAACACTATCAGCTACGTGGATGACGGTGAGCAGCAGTTGGGAAAGGGGCAAGAGCTCTGTTGGGAATGGAGAAATTGTTCTCATAAAGTAGTTCATTTTAGTATGTAAAATATTCTAAACTTTAGCCCCAGAAAACTGTCTAGTATACCAGGATTTTCCCCCAGAATATTTAAGTTATGTATAATTTTATTTTAATATAATAATATTTATTATTTTTGTAATAACAACAAAAAGCATACCCCAGTGTGGGGTTACATGCAGACATGCAAAAACACATTGAGAAGAAAACAAAAACTGGAATATTAAGGTGATTTTCTTTCTCCCCTTTCCCCTAAACAGTAGTGTAAAGGCCTAGTTTAGAATGCAACCCTGCTGGTACAAATACCCTTCTGTTATTTATGCCTTGGATTTTTCAGAGAATATCTTGAAGAGGAACTTGTAGAGCTGTTTAGAGGACATCCATTTTTATAGACATGGATTTGATGTGGAATGATTTATTATTATTTTTGTTTGTTTTTTAAAAACTTTTTAAAGCTGCTGACATATTGTAATGACTTCATGATTTCCCATTTGTGTTTATCCACTCAGGTAAAGAGATCAAACGTCTGAAGCCAAAGAGGGCTGCTTCCTTCTTCACCAGGCAGGCACCGGCCCCTAACTATTCTGCCGTTCAAGTGGGGGAGAATTTGGAGCAAGGGTGAGCCTACAGAGGCAGAACTGCACCCTGTGGAGACCAAAATCGGCATCTGAACACTGAGATTTACGGATGCAAATAGTCAGAGAAACTTACATTATTCAAAAAACAAACAAACAAACAAACAAAAAAAAGGACCAAGAATTTGGCCGACAAATTACATATCCACTTTTGTTTAATGTGTATATATACTCAAAGATTAAGATTTTGGCATTTTTTTGCAGATTACAATTTGTTTCTGGATGTAGGTATTGCAAAAAAACCAAAAACAATCACTCGTGTGTCTTGAACATTCACATACAAAGAACACTGGCAAATTTAGACAAAAGGGTATAAATGTTTGAAATCTCATGTCCATACTTATCAATTGAGTAGCACACAATCAGAATAGCAGTGCCTTCTAATCTTCACTTAAATAGTTAAAATTTGGTATTGACTGTGGTCGTTGTACAGTGAAACATACAGTGGGGACGGAAAGTATTCAGGCATTGACACAATTTTTGTTGTTTTCGCTCTGTACTCCAGAACATTGGATTTGAAATGGAACAGTGGCTGTGACGTTAAAGTACAGACTTTCAGCTTTAATTTGAGGGATACATACATATTGGGTGTAGCAATTGTAGCCCTTTTTATACACAGCCCCCCCCCCCCCATTTTAGGGGATGAAAAGTAATTGGACGAATTAACAAACTCAAATGCAGAGAGGTTATAGTGTCACTTGTAAGCACCAGAAAACAAGATATAAAAAGTCTTGATGTTTTTGGGTCAAAGACATCAGGAAGTAATGGCATGCAAAGGATATGCAGCCAAATATTAAATAATATGACTTATACTTTTAGTCCCCTAAAATGGCGGGGACTGTGTATAAAAAAAGGCTACACTTGTTACACGGTTCACCCGATATGGATGTAAAAACCCTCAAATTAAAGCTGAAAGTCTGCACTTTAACCTCATAGAGACTGTTCCATTTTCAAATTCAATGTTCTGGAGTACAGAGCCAAGGCAACAAACATTGTGTCACTGCCCGAATACTTTCCGTCCCCACTGTAATTGATAAGTGCAATCGCAAGTTTTCGATACCCATTGAACTATGCAAATCTGAGAGGCACATTGGTTCTCATGAAAGGGGTCCAGTACTTCTGTTTGTGTGACTGCGCAACTAAAAACCTTACTGTCTGCGACTACCAATCCATACCTATTGTTACCTCCTCTGGTCCACTGTAGACCCATTTAAACCTGGTCTCACAAATTGCTGTTGTGGGAAATGACTGTGTCCCTCTCTAGGACAGGTGTTTGGTCTATGAGAGGTATATATTCCATAAGATTGGATGAGCTTAAATGGGGGAAGAGTAGACATTTTTACATGTTCATTTAAGATGAGAGGGACTGAATCATTTACCTAAATTGAAAGGACATAATTTCTATTCTATATCCAATTATGCAAAGCTATTTGAGCTAAACAGACACCAAAATATCTCTTCTCAGTTCCTCATATAGCATTTATGCATGTGGTTGAATTGTTCACTACACATTTACTGTGTGTGCATACTGAAATACTGAATTATTTGTCTCATTTATTCTCTGTTGGTATGTCCAATCAAATTATATTCCAAAAAAGGTGAAGGGGGAGAAAGGCAAACTCCTTTTAAGAATTGCACTTTTCATACATTTCTAAATACTGTAAGCATTTTCAAAACGAGTCATTACATCTTCATTTTAATCATAATATTTGAGACTGTCATTTTGTCATTTTCCATTCACGGTCATACACACAACCCAACATGTTAAATGGAAAACCATTTTATGTACAGTAGTTTTACTATGTTTTTGAAAAAAAGACCAAGTGCCTCTTGTATGTGCAATCAGTCAGCCACCCTGGGTTCAGAAAGAGACTGGAACCCAGATCTGTGTCCGTCTGTCTTAATCTGTGTATGTCTGTTATTCTGTGAAGTAATTATTTTGTATGCTTTTGAGTTTATTGCAAGACCGTTGTACAGAGACAACAGTGAGCCAGCGCTTGCATGTTTCTCTAGCCCTTAGAGCTTACCCAGGTAACACACAAGATTCTCTGGATTTTTGTCTTTTATAACGCAGTATTTTGAGGAAATATTTGGTAGGTGGTGGAGCTGGCGATGATTCTTATGAAATAGATTTACATTATGCCTTTCATTGCTTACAGTGACCTGTACAGTGCTTTACTGTGAGGGGTGGGTAGATGCCCTCAACCATCACTATGTACCATCCGTCTGGGTGAAGTATGTAAATGGGGAAAAAAAACTACTCAATATTGGTCTTGGGTGGGCGATAGTACCTGCAAGTTCATATCCTACTACCAACTTTAACTTTCAGATGGCTAATCATAATCTTGATGAACACAATTATACTTCTCCCCATTCTGTTTTAAGAAACGATGTGAAGCCTGCTGTCACCTTCCAGAACTAGGTTAGTTGACTAATTTGAAACTCTGAAGTAGCCAGATGTTGGTATTGGCTCTGTCTCAGCTGGAATTACTGAAGACAATTTTTTAAAATCTCAAATCAGTTAAACCAGTTAGCAATGGTTATATGTTGCCCATACGTGGGTTTATGTCAGCTATGGTATGTAGTCCATTCACGTCATTCACTGTTAACACTTTATTTTATCCACACCACAGAACTTATTTCAGTGAATTTAGGGTTAACCAGAAACTATAACAAACATTTTTACTGTACAAATATTGCTTTATACTAGTTTTCTGACTTCACAACATTAAATGGTGTTAATGGATTTCATAGAGTTTTTATATATATATTATTTAAATATGCTCACTGATTTTGTTGTATTCACCTAATTTAACACTTGGGGAAATAAAATCTCATGTCACCTTTTATTCTGTGTCCTGGTGTCCATTTTCCTCATTCATGTTTATTGTGAAATACCTGCAGAGGATACTATTCTTTCCCATTTCACAGCATTGGGTTATCAATTATCTACTTTGAAGATTCTGCAACTGAGCGCAGTACTGCAAGTGTATAATTATTTGTTATGCATCATTAATTATGCATTTGTTGCATGAATATATTCTCTAACATAAAAATTAATCTGATGATGTAATATGCTGTACAGGAATTGGCAGGGCCATGTTCTCGCTGTCTGAGAAAATGCAACCAACTACCGTTTAAAGGCAGATTATATAGTAAAACAAGGCGGATTATATTTAATTTGATGTAATGCAATTTAAAAACACTTTTATTGTGCATGTCATACCACTAAGATTCAGTCAGGATGGCTCCACCAATTCTGCATCAACAACAATGAAACTCCTGCCGAAATAATATTGCGAATATTTGAACGTTATTAATATTGTCAATCACTGCATGTTGAACAGAATTAGTCGTCTTTTGTTGCTTAAATTTCCAAAACAGACGAGGTCTGCAATCATGGTCCTGTTGAGTCTTCATTCTCTGTGCGGATGTATTCCAGGCATTACGGTAACTTTATGTCAACCGAACTTTGTTTTCCGTATTGAAACGTTTGCGCATACATTTGGTCATTCCGTCAGTTTACCTGGTTTCCAGCATTCTGAGATCAGATCGAAATGGATGCAGACAGCAGTGCCTCCGCTACTGGTAGTGTTACCCCACCGGACTCGGATCCGGGACGTAAGCGAAGGGTGCACGGTATGCTGAAGGTTTATTACGGGTTGAACGAAGAAGGGAAGCCCGATGAGACGGAGTCATTGGATCCGTGTGACATAAACGGGCCGCATTTTGATCCGGAGGTGTTCCTGAACAAGGTAAAGAAAACCCAAAAATGGAATTTGTCATATTCCCTGGTTAATGTGTTATTTTAATAACACATATGCGCTGACTTAACATTGCAACAACAGTAAGATAGCTACAGTGAAGAGTATGGCCTTGCTAAATTATCTAGTGTGGTGGCTAATGTTAGCTAGCCACGTCAGGTTGGCTGTATCCAGGTACTGTACTGTACTGTCATCCACTTAACGTAGATGACATTAAACAATAGTAGCTTATGTTTCTAAACTATAGTGCTTGTTACACCAGTTTATGGATACATATAGACATGGCTAACTGTTAAAGAGAAGCAAAAATATGATCCAGTTCGGAACAGCTGATAATGTCAGCTTTTATCGAGAAAGGCACGAAGGCATTTAACATGTTTGTGTTTGGTTCCAGCTGAGGAAGGAGTGCTCCTTAGCAGAGCTGATGGACCAGGAAAGCTGCATGGTGAAGCAGATCCGCGCCCTGGACAGTGACATGCAGACGCTGGTCTATGAGAATTACAACAAGTTCATATCTGCCACAGGTCTGTGTGGGTGATGGGGAGTAAGAAAAAAAAAAAGGTGTGTGTTTTGTGTGGTGAAGAAACAGGGTTGTGGTGGGTGGGTGAGATTCAAATCCACTGACCAGGCTGCCTTGCCTTGCATCACTCCCTTCATTGCATACAATGTTATTGAAACTATTGAAACCTTCACTTTCATGTAGCAGCCATTTTTTACTGTTCATCTTTTGGCACTGCAGGTTTACACATTGCAGTGATAATATCCTTTTTTATTTTACATTTTGTTTGCTGTTGTATTGATCTTGGGCACTGTGTGACACCAGGTGCAATGAAATGACAATGAGGTTGAAGTGCAGACTCAGCTTTAATTTGAGGGTATTTTCATTATCGGATGAACCTTTTGAAATTATAGCACCTTTTGTACACAGGCATCAAAAAATATTGGACAGTTTATCATAATGTAGAATAAAGTAATAATTTTTCATATTTGGTCGCATATCCTTTGCATGCCATGACCTGCTGATGTCTGTGACCCAACAATATCAAAAGACTCTTGATATCTTATTTTCTGGTACTCCTACAAGCAATAATATAACCTCTCTGCATTTGAATGGATCTCTATGGGAATTGGGGGGTGGGACTAGATTTAGCTGTAAATTACACTGGAACAGTATGGAACACATGGTTGGCTAAATGGCTCTAAGTCATCAGATATGCAGTAGATATGAATGGATAACATGAAGGGTTTTTTTCTCCTGACTTATTTTTCCATAGAGTTCAATAGGAAAATTTGTCAGGGGAAACAACCCTTAAAGCAGTGATTTTCAACCACTGTGCCGCGGCACACTAGTGTGCCGTGAGAGATCGTCAGGTGTGCCGTGGGAAATTATCCAACTTCACTTAATTAGTAACACTTTTGGTTGGTGGTGTGACTCAGGATTTTTTTTATGTAAAAAATGTGCCTTGGCTCAAAAAAGGTTGAAAAACACTGCCTTAAAGTGATCCATCCATATCTACTGCGTACCCTCAAATAAAAGCTTACAGGCTGTACTTCAACCTCATTGTCACAGTATCCTTTCAAACTCAAAGTGCTAGAGTACAGAACCAAAATAACAAAAAACGTGTCACTGTCTAATGAATCATGGATATGTATATGTGGATATGCTCACTGTATATGTAGTCTGCTTAATGACATTTTTTTTTAAACCAAAGAATTAGTCATTTTCCTGTTTCTCTCCATTAGACACAATAAGGAAGATGAAGAATGACTTCAAGAAGATGGAGGACGAGATGGACTGCTTGACCACCAACATGGCAGCCATCACTGAGTTCAGCGCACGAATCAGTGGCACACTGCAGGACCAGCACACACAGATCACCAAGCTATCAGGTACTACAGCAATGCTAAAAATCCCAATGACTCTTTCTCTCTCTGTTCTGTTCGTGTTTTTGTAGATATCTCTCTTCCTCTACCTCTCTCCCTCTCTGTAAATCACAATCCGCCGAGCTGTCAGTTTCTGAAAACCCATGTCTCTCTCCAATTTATCACACTAAAATAGCTAGACTCCCATTTTAGTGTGATATGTACAGTAAAGTGAAGAGTAAGTAAAGAGAATAGGGCCCAGTGAATATATGAAGATAACATTGTTTATCACACGCATTCTGTGGAGAAGTGCTTCATTGTCACCTCATTAGCATTGACCTTATCCTTCTCACGTAGTCCCCACCACCCACTTAATGTCTGATTATCTTGCCGTATATCTCCTCACGTTCCCCATCCTCCTGCTGTCCTCTTCACTCCTGCCCCCCCCCCCCTCCCCAAACCCACCTTTACCAGGAGTCCACACCCTTCTGCGGAAACTGCAGTTTCTGTTTGAGCTGCCGGCAAGGCTGAACAAGTGCCTGGAGCTGCAGGCCTATGCCCAGGCGGTCAGCTCACACCGCCGTGCTCGCTGTGTGCTTCAGCAGTACAGCCATATGCCCTCCTTCCGGGGAATTCAAGACGACTGCCACGCCATCATGGATCAGCTGGCCCAGCAACTGCGCCAGAAGTTCAGGTCAGAGTTCAGAGGCCATGGGGCTGACATTCGTCTCAGTCAGAAAAAATTGGTGGTTTTAAGTCATAGACCGTGACTGAATATGATCCCTTAACCCCTTTGAGGGAGCATGTTTGAGTCAACTTTGAGTCAGGGAATCCTAAGCAGAATGCTAAGCATGTCATAAGACGTCCCACCAGTGTTGCCATGTTCGTGGTTTTGCAGCTAAATTGGGCTACTTTCAAAGTGCAGTCGCGGGTAAAAATTGAAAGTCGTAAAGCACACGCTTGTTTTAAAAAGTAAAAATATCATGACTTCTATTTAAAATACGTTGATCTGATTTGGCAACCCTGCGCCCCACCCTTGGCGCGGCCTTGTCACAAAAAATATATATATATTACCAACTGCTTTCTCACTAGTTTGGAAAGAGTTTTGCGGGATTTATTTTGCACACTGCTTGCAAAGTGAGGGGACAGGGCACATAGTAGACAGGGGGCAGGGAACAGGGATCATATTCGGTCACGACCATAGTCATGCGGTGTTCTCAGAGTCGTACAGTTAATGGTTGGTGGGGCCACGTTCTATTTAGCATATACACCGTTTCCCTTTATTTTAACATTGCCTATAACTGGGATCAGTAGAACACAAGGCGATTCTGACTTCTGTGTCATGAAGTTGATGTGATGTGCCAAAGACTCTCCACATAATAGTGAATTTGGAGCTTGGAGGTTTGCATACTAAGATTATAGAGACATTTATGGGGCATAGCTTGGTGATCGACTGGTGTCATATCCAGGCTCACTCTTAAACCTGGCTTCTTCTATCCAAATATATCCTATTAGGTTCTGAGCCTGTCTTTCTGCCACTGAGTGATGTCATTCTCAAGCCCTTTGAGTGGGGTCATTGTCAAGACTCATTGCACAGTCTGAAGATTGCTATCTCTTTTTTAACACTCATTATGCCTGTACAATGTGTGTGCCGACAGAGATGGGGGTTCGAGTGCAAAGGACTTGTCTGAGTGTGTGGAGCTGCTGCTGCAACTGGATGAGCCTGCAGAGGAACTCTGTGACAAATTTCTCAGCCATGCCCAGTCCAGGCTGGAAGCAGATCTATTGGGTCTGGAGGCGGAGCTCCGAGAGCCTGTGTCAGCCTCTGTACCAATAACGTTAGTCGACCCTGCCAGTAGTTCTGCCTCCAAGGCCTTGGCTGCACCTGCTGATGAAGGTCCAGCTGGTTCTACCCCATCCAGAAGATTACTTTCCCCAACTTCCAGGACTGACATTCTAGAATTCATTGACAGAGGGTGCAACGAATTTGTAAGTAGCCTCTGCCTGGTCATCGCCTCTTATCAGGAACTGTTCATCAACCGTCCACAAGAGGGTGAATTAGCCTTTAAGAACATCCCCCAGATGGCCAATGGCAAACTCCACAGCTTTGTTGATGCTCTAGCTGTCCGGTACTTCACCCTGGTGGAGCGCAGGATACAGGAAGAGAAAGGGGTTGGAGATAACTCGTTGCTCGTTCGGGCTTTGGACCGCTTCCATCGCAGGCTCCAGGCCGTGTCCAAACTGCTTCCAGGGTCTGCGGTGCCGAGCCAAGGAACTGAGATTGTGGTGCGAGCAGCCAGGGAAAGGATCAGACAGTACTTGTCTGCCCTGCAGAGTTTCTACTTGGACAGCTTGACGGACGTGAGGCAGGCCCTGGCTGCTCCTCGGCTCTCCGTAGGCGGGGCAGGAGTTGCAGGGAGTCTTCTAGGAGGAGCAGCAGCTGTGAAAGATGCATCTCCCAGCCTCCCAGACCTGCTGACTTCCCTGTCGGGATCCATCCTGAACCAGATCAAGTCAGTGCTGGCCTCTGTCCATCTCTTCACAGCAAAGGACATCACCTTCTCTAATAAGCCTTACTTCAAGGTGAGCTCGGGTCATATCTGGCTACGGTTACACTAGCCACTTCAATGCGAGTTCTAACATCTGATATTGCTAGGCTGCATTAAGTGACAGGTCTGGACGTGCACAACTCGGATTTTGTTCACGTTTGGATCGGATCTGCCAAACCACTTGGCGAGGTGGCCTAACGCACTTTGAGATTGGAATTGCTTTTTTGTGATCAATTTTTTATTTATTTATAATTTTTTCTTCACAAAACACAAACAAAACAAATACAACATTTGCATATAACGTTACAAACAATAACAAACATGTATTCAAACCCCCCCTCCCTCCCCATAGGACCCATCAACCCATCCTTCCAACAACAAAAAATGAGAATCAGAAAATCAGAAAATCAGCCCAATCAGCATAGTAAAAACAATATAGCCCCACACATTCTGAATAGGTCATCAAATTAACTCCATATCCTGTACAGCAGTTATAGATTCAATTACAGCTAATCACTCAGCGTCCCCACGCATGGCTTCAATAAATAAAGACCATGAGTTAATATTTTCCGCGTTAGCGCCATGCATGCGGGCCACTGACATCTCCATATTAGCTAGATCTACTACAGAGGATACCCATTGTTGATATGGCAGTGTGTGTGGGGCCTTCCATCTCTGGGCTATCATTTTTTTAGCTGCTGTAAGACCAACTAGCAGCCAACGCCTCTGCCTCATTGTCAGTTCAAGTTCAGTGAAATCATTTAATAATAAAGTCACGGGGGAACAAGGGACATCAACCCCCAACACTAATGACATCTTCCTTGCCACTATTTTCCAAAATAATAAAACCGCTGAGCATTCCCAGATCATATGAGTAAATGTGCCAGGAATTCCAAGAGGGCATAGTTCACAGTTGGGATTATGGGATAGATTCATCAAAAATAATTTACGGGGAGTGCAGTATAGCCTATGTACATAATTATAATGAATCATTTGATGATTAGGGTTTCTAGATGACAGAAAAATATTCCCCCATACCATATTCCAATTAATTGTATTTGGTGAGATAGAGAGATCATGACACCAACGGATGTTAACTTGCAAGGGTTTTTCTGCAGCTTTGGTAATAAAGCAGTAAAGACAAGAGACCAACCCCTTGGTGGATTTAGTTGTGCAAAGTTTGTGAATGGGGTGGGTCTCTAAATCTTGTCCCCAGGGGACCCCATATGCTCGTAAAGCACTACGAAGTTGTAAATAAAAAAAGAAAGAAGTGCCAGGTAGGTTATAGTGAGACTGAAGGTCCTGGAACGTCCGCAGCCTAGTATTATCATCACAGATATCAGAGAGGGTATTGATCCCTTTATCCCTCCATTGGGGAAAGGAAATCGGGCGCCCCCCATAAGGACTGCATAGTTATTAAATAATGGTAAATGGGGATGAGATTCCAGGTGTATATTGGCATGTGATTCTACAGTTCTCCATGTGGCAATAAGATGTGTAATTATGGGGCCATATCTAGATGTACAGGTTTTAAGAGGAATGTTGGAATAAATTAAGTCTTGGAGTCTGTATGGGCTAACCAACGCCTCTTCTATTGCACGCCAGGCCACCTGGGAATCTGGGTTAAGCCATGTATGAAGAGCTCGTAGTGTATACGACCAAAAATAAAATTAAAAATTTGGAATACCTAGGCCGCCGGAGCTTTTTTGTCTGCAACGTCGACATTTTTAAACGTGGACGTTTCCCTTTCCAGACATATTTAGTTATTATTTTGTGCAACTTATCCCAGTGACCAATAGGAGGTGAAATAGGGAGCATGGAACTGTAAAAATTAATGCGTGGTAGTATATTCATTTTAATAATAGAGACCCGAGCTTGAAAAGAATTTAAGATGGGTGACCAACGTTCCAGATCTAACTCCACCTGTTTAGAGATTGAATCAAAGTTGTTTATGATGGTGGTTTGTAAGGAAGGGTAAATGTCTAAGCCCAGGTATTTGAATTTGTGGACCACCGGAATATTTGTATGAAGTGAAGCAGTTGTCATAGCTTGGTTCAAGGGAAGCAAAGCGGATTTGGCCCAATTGATTTTGTATCCAGATATATTGCCAAACTGATCAAAAATAGACAAAAGATGAGAGGTTGATTGTACAGCATCACCTAGAAAAAGTAATATGTCATCAGCGTATAAAGAAATGTAATGGTCGGTATTATGTACTGAAATTGGAGT
This sequence comes from Ilyophis sp. 1 JC-2022, assembly GCA_022702515.1. Lineage (NCBI taxonomy): Eukaryota > Metazoa > Chordata > Actinopteri > Anguilliformes > Synaphobranchidae > Ilyophis > Ilyophis sp. 1 JC-2022. The sequence goes on along the minus strand of CM040401.1, from coordinate 31,584,998 downwards.
ATGTGGTGATTGACGCACTGCTTGGGCTAAGGGTTCTAAGGATATTGCAAATAGCAGAGGAGAAAGAACACAGCCTTGTCTGGAGCTTCTGGAGACTGGAAATGGAGAAGAACAAAGATTACCGGTCATCACCATTGCAGTCGGGGAAGAGTATAGTGTTTGAATCATAAGATTGGAATTGCTTGTAGTCTGAACGTAATTGGACCTCTTAAAACGCATTCACCAGAAAAATGTCAAATATGCACACCCATGTTTTACTCAAGTTCTCTCACTTCCAGACTTCTGTACACTTTGTGAATGTAGTAGAGGGCATCAAACACCTCATGGACTATATGTCCTACTGATGCTTTGCTCACCCCAAACAAATGTGCAATGGCACAGTAGCGTGACCCTGTGGCAAATCACCACAGCGCAATAGCCACTCATTTGTGCTCAGATATGGGTATGAAATCCGAACTGCAATCTGATGACAGGTCGCATTGAACTGTGAAATGTGGATGCAACTCCAATCTGTCCTCATGGGATCAGATCTTGGAATTCCGATTCCAGAAGTCGCATGAAGTGACTAGTGTAACTGTATCCGCTGTGTGCGTGTTAAACGCCCGTGCCTGCCCCTGTTTGCGCTTGCATGTGCATTAGCGCTTGTGTTTGACTGTGGGCCTGCACCTGTTTCTGTGTCCATTTTCACTTCAGTTTTATATGGGCTCTTTATCACTCACTCACTCACTCACTCTCTCTCTCTCTCTCTCTCTCTCTCTCTCTCTCTCCTTCCCCCAGGGGGCGTTCTGCAGCGAGGGCGTGCGGGAGGGCCTTGTGGTGAGCTTCATAAAGTTTGTGTGCCAGTCCTCACGTCAGTTCTGTGAGAGTGCTGGTGACCGGGGCGGCACCACACCCCCTGCCCTTCTGCTTCTGCTCTCGCGGCTCTGCCTGGACTACGAGACCTCCACCATCTCCTACATCCTCACCCTCACAGATGAACAGTTCCTCGTGCAGGTACACGGGAGTAGGGCAGCTGGGAATTGGGGTAGAGCTGGTTAGTGTTTGACCTCAAGCTTTTTAATTTTTGATGGATTTGAAGGTAATAATTATTTGGATATTAAGTTGGATTTTTTTGTAATCAACCGTTAATTGCTGAATGAAGTCTCCAGAATTCTGGGGGGGCCTCAGAAATCCCTTTTAAATAGATCTTGGAAATGTTCCTTGTTCAAACCTATAACATTGATCAGACATACTGATGCATGGGTACAGAACAAAATCTCTTTTTCTCCAGCACCACAGTCCAGTGACTGCAGTTACAGCCCTTTGTTCAGAGGCCCGGGAGGCTGCGCAGAAACTGCTGAATCACTATGTGAAGGTACACCTACATACTACACCTGTGCTCTCTCTCACCCTTCCACTGGTAATATGGAGTTCCTCTAAACAAGACTAAAGATGCACTTTCGCACTCATGCTGTGTCCTCCATTTTGACTAATTTTTACTCATGTCTATATGCTTGTCTTCTGATGCAGTTTTTGTTTATTCACTGAAATTAATTTGCGTTTTGATGTATTTACCAGTGATGCGAATGAAATGTGAGAGTAAAGTGAGTGTGAGTGAACTGTGTCTGTAATGAGCAGATCCAGGGCTTGATCATCTCACAAATGCTGAGGAAGAGTGTGGAAACGCGAGACTGGGTCAACACAATCGAACCACGCAACGTGCGTGCAGTTATGAAGAGGGTGGTAGAGGACACCACATCCATTGACGTACAGGTAAGTCTGCCTTGCTTTACACAGGTAATGTGGGCTGTACTTTTCGCCTGACTTTGTCACAGCCACAAAATAATTGTGCAGAATGCCACTGCTGATGTGCGTATTGTTCTACCTTTAATTTTATTTCCCTTACACCTTAGCCTGGACTGTGATTACCCCCCTACCACAGGAATGAGGGGGTCCGGTAGACATCACTGCTGTAGATATTGATATATGTAACTACATTACACGGGTGCACCTCACCTGGCAACTGGCACTGTATCTCCCATTCCCAGTTTACAAGTATTATATATTACATAGATTCTGCTTATTATCACTGATGAAAAAAGTGAACATACAGTTTTTGATGGAAAAACACGAAATACACCTCTGTCTAAATTCAGCAAGTTGAGAGCTAGTTTCCGCGAAATTTGAATAATGAAATTAGGGAAAAAATGGTACCTTCTCATGTACAATAAAATATGTGTTTGAATGTTTTTTTTTGACATTTATTTGTTTGCAATGCTAGAAGACACTGCTGGGTGGCTCATTCGGTTAAGGCACCACGCTGCGGTACGTGGATGAGCCCCACTGTCTTGGCTCGAATCCGGACTGTACAGTGCCTACTGTGGCCGGTAGCTCCATAGGGCGATGCGCAATTGCCAATTGCTTCGCCCAGTGTATGGGAGGGGTCAGTTAGGTGCATTTCATCGCAGTCTAGCAATGCCCAGACTGCATGTTAAAGCCACATATGAAAGGTCTTCCTCCAACGTAGCTGTAGTATGCATGGTGGAAAGAAGCAGACTGGAGAACTATGGTTTTCTACACTCCTGAATCGGCAGTGCGGGTTATGCATGAACGTGGCTGCGGTTTCAGACAGTTGGGCATTCCAAATTAGGGTGGGAATTGGACAAGCTCAGCCCCATGTTGGACGACAAATTTATTTTATTTTTTTAAATGCCAGAAGGACTTTAAGTTGAGCTGGGAACTTAGTTTGCCCCATGTATCCTTCTAGTGCTTTTCTTGATCAATTCTCAGTTTCTCTAATTAACAAGCACAGGCTGGCTACATTCCTCATGATATTAGCTTACAGTTTTGAAAACGCAAGACGGGTAGCATTTTCTGCTAGCAGTTATCAGCAACAGACATATTGTTATACTGCTCCTTATTATGCTGTGTTTTTCAGAAAGTTGATGTAGAAAGTTTAAATGAGAACCTGATCATTTTGGTTTGATTATTGTTTTTAACTTTAAAGGATTTATAGCGGAGTTCTGAATGGCCCCCTTTCCCAAAGTGTTCACGTCTCTTCTACTGTATTTGCATCCAGCAATTTATTGGTTCCCCCTCTTCTCTCTTAGGTAGGCTTCCTATACGAGGAGGGCGTGAGAAAGGCCCATAGCAGCGACTCAAGCAAGAGGACCTTCTCTGTCTATAGCAGCTCCAGGCAGCAAGCTCGCTATGCTCCCAGCTATACTCCAAGGTAAAACAACTTCAGAACTCTTAGAAACACGGCCATATTTGATATTGTTTTTGCCAGTTGTTGAGAATATATTTTGCCTGGAATGCTTAAAGTAAGTTTTACTTTTTTGATCATTCCAATGGTGTATCCTTGTGGTCTTTGGCAGTGCTCCAATGGACACCAACCTGCTCAGTAACATTCATAAACTCTTCTCTGAGAGAATTGACATATTCAGCCCTGTGGAGTTCAACAAGGTGAGTTTAGGGCTGAGAAGTACCGGTTAAGATTTATGTGGAAATTCTAGGCCCCAAATATAGTGATCGGCTTATGTTATGAATATATGTTATGAGCAAGTGCATATAGTTGGAAGTCCTTAGTTGGAATGGTGGTTAAGAAGCAAGCTACTTTGTTTCAGAAGTGTAATAATGTATTGTTGGTCAGGTATCTGAATAAAGTTTAGGAGTCTGTAAAGTGTATTTTGTTGAGAACTGCATTTGAACCATCAAGTGGTTGCACATTGCGCACAAGGCACTCCTTAGATCAGAGAGTAGAAGAGAGCTCTTACTCCCCTTTCCAGTACCATTGTGAGAGTGACACTCACTCTCACGCCATGCCTCTCTCCGTAGGTGTGAGTTATACTCACTCTCACGCCATGTCTTTCTCTGTAGGTGTCGGTCCTGACAGGAATCATAAAAATCAGCTTGAAAACATTCCTGGAGTGTGTGCGACTTCGCACCTTCGGCCGCTACGGCCTGCAACAGATCCAGGTGGACTGTCACTACTTGCAGATGTACTTGTGGCGGTTCGTTTCTGATGAGAATCTGGTGCACTTCCTGCTGGACGAGATTGTGGGCAGTGCCGCCCACCGCTGCTTAGACCCTGCACCCATGGAACAGAGTGTAATAGAAGTGATCTGTGAGAGGGGTTAGTAGCAGGACTGGGGCATAGACTGACCTTTGGCCACCCAAGGTGTAGCAATCAGAATAAGAATGAAAAGAGGGAGGCCTCTGATGATTCTGGTAACATTATTGGGTCAAGGTTTACGAGGGTTACTGTTAGAAAGGGGGTCTGTTTAGGTAACTGAGGGTTACAGAGGTGTGGTTGAAGAAGGGGGGGGTGTAAAAAGTTATCACGGTCAGTAATGCCATTTTGGACAAAGGTAACTACGGTGATAGTTTGGGTAGGTGCGGGCCAATGGTTCACCAATGGTAATTTAGTTATCTGCAAGAAGTCATTACATTTTAACCAAATGAGAGATTGCAAAAATACTACAAGACTGATCATGATTCTCCCTCTGAATCAATAATACATTAATCTAATGACAGTTTTGTTTACCCACCCTCTTGAATAAATGAATACTAATATGATTGTATAACAATTGCATTGCTCTTGATCTGTCTGTATGATTTAACAAATAAATTGATTGTATTACGGATGAAATTTGATTGTATTTTTATTTATTTATTATTTGCACCTTAGACCATGCAAAGGTGGTGTGGAATTATTATTATTATTATTATTATTATTATTATTGTTGTGATAGACATATTCCCTAAAATCAACACCCCCTGGGTGAAGACCCCCACCTGCCTGCCTCAATTAAATGTTTAATATTTTCACCATTATCCAACATTAACCACAGGCTAGGATGAATTGCAGTAAGTGTTTAAGGCACTAGTCCATGAATGTTAGTCTTAAATGAATGTTTACATATTAGATCATAGGCTGAGCATTTTTGTAAATCAGGGCTGCCCAACCTTGTTCCTGGAGATGTACCGTCCTGTAGATTTTCATTCTAACCCTAACACCTCATTCAACAGCTAGAGATCGGATTGAGCTGCTAATTTAGGGTTGAAATGAAAACCGACAGGATGGCAGATCTCCAGGAATAGGGTTGGGCAGCCCTGCTGTAGATCGAACAAAACAAATATGTAGTATTATACATTTATAAGCAGGTTATAATTGTCTGTTGAAATACGAACAATATATATTTCCGCTTCCACCATCGACATGTACAGTCAGTCAGGCCTATACCACAGTTCTGTGTGCTATGTCCCTCACCTCCTCACAGACTGTGGGCGTGTTTTTAAGACGTCATTACACCTGTCACAGAGCCGCCGTACAATAGTAATCAAGCTCAGCACATACCCTCAGCTTGATTGGTCCGAGATTCCCCTCTCCACTGTCAGAACATGACAGTGCCCTGAACTGATTGGTTTAGCGATGTTATGTGATGGCGGTGTAGACATGTGGGGCGGTACTGCGCACGCGTGTCCCAGTTCTTCAGCGTTGCCAGGATTTCATGTTTCAGGTGGAGTGGATGCTTGAATATTTTGCTCTTGGTAAGTATATAGTGCATGCGAGAATTATCTTAAATAATAGCTTCAAAATTTAGAAACTTCTCATTCTAAATAGCGTGATATTCGCGTTTGCTATAGAACGTTTGAAATCACTGCATTTTATTGAATGTATTCCTGTGAGCGACGGTGTTGGAATATTAAATATTTATATACATACAACTCCACCATACATAACTGTGTGTAATAAATGTTTTTAAATATATTTTCGCGATTTGTGTTAATTTTAGCAGATGTTATGTTCATTGTCTGAATTTGGAATTATTTTTGCTTTGTCCATTGTAGGCTACTCCTGGATATTACCGGAGTTGGGCGTTATGAAACAAAGTAGATTATTTTGCGTTTCACATTATTTGAGTATAGTGCTTGGTCTTAATTACTCTGAGTTTTCCGTTTTAAGTGGACATTTACAGAAGGTCTTGTGAGATATTGCAAGGTCCACTCGTTTTGAGTTATTTTTTCATGACATGAAAGCCTGAATGTTAATATTAATTTGTTCCAGCACTGACATAAAAAGGCCCCTTGCTATCTTCTCTCTTGAAAAACTTAATTCTAGGATCAGTGTACTCTAGTCTGACCTTTCTGCAGACTGATTGAATTATTGTGCAATGATGTTTTTTAAAAGTGTTTATTTTTATTATTTCAACTGGGTTAATGCTGAGATGAGTACATGACTGGGTTATAACACAGGATGCAATCATGAGATCCATGCTAAGTTTTTCTTACTGTGGCCTACTTATAAATGCTAAATGTTATCCATTGTCTTGACAGTTATCCATTGTCTTGTGATTTGTAAAAGCATCCGTAGACAGAACATTCTGGAATATTATGGCAGGCTGTGATTCTGTTTTTATTTTGATATTATCTTATTGTAATGCTGTACAATATCTAAGGCCAAACAAAACCAAATAAAAAAGAAGCAACTTCAAACTTTACACTCATTCCCCTCTATCCTCTACAATTCTTTTGCTTCTTTAGTCTTCACAGAACACAGAGATGAAGCTGGATAAACACAGATCCACGCACACCACAGAGAGGGAATTTGGGGGGACCTTGGGTAAGAGGTGTGTGTGTGTGTGTGTGTGTGTGTGTGTGTGTGTGTGTGTGTGTGTGTGTTGGAAAGGGAAGGAAAATACAATCAAATGTTTCTTAAGTAGCATATATAGATAGACAATCTATTTTGTTTTTTTGTCCAGTTTCAAAGAGATCACTATTATTGACATTTGATCTATCTTTCCCACCGTCATTTCATAATTTCTCCCTTTTTCTTGATTGTTGCAATTAATCTTTTCTTCTCATCTATTTTTTTCCCCACCCTTCATCTAAACTTCTGCAGGAGCTACATGTGTCCCTATCTTACTTCCACTAACTGTGCTGTACCTGCTGAGTGTATGTCGCTCTCCGGGGGCCAGCCTGCTCCAGTGGCCTCCTCCCCTGCCCCCTACATCCCAGCTTTGGCACCCCTTGGCCCCCGTGCTGCTGCTTGGATGGCTGGCCCTCCAGAGCTTTCTCTATATGCTACCTGTGGGAAAGGTGAGAGACAATGTTTTTTTGTTTTTTTTAAATAACCTACTTTAAACCAGTTTAGTGAATTGGTCCCACAGAATGATTAGCCTCTGAGTGTTGATTGGTTTCTTGCTGTCCTATATAACACAAAGATGCTCCCAGGAAACATAAAACTCTTGAACATGATGAATTGTGATGTACATGCTGGTTATGGCGGATCTCTGCTACAAAAGAATATTTAACATTTAGTTTTTTTATATTAGTATGCTGAGGCATGTGTGCCACATGGTCTCCCTGGGCGACGATGCTTACCTGCAGACGATGAGAAACTAGTCCATCTCGCTTTAATTACATCTCGCCTTGATTATTGTAAAGCTTTGCTTACGGGAGCTCCATCTAGATTTATTTAACAGCTACAGCGAGTACAAAATTCAGCTGCTAGGGTCCTCTCCTGCACCTCCATTAAGGACCATATTTCCGCTGTTGTGTTTAACCTCCACTGGCTCTGCATACAGTATAGAATTGACTTAAAGTTCCTCGCCCTCACATAAAAGGCTTTCCATTGTTCTTCCCCTGATTACATTATTCAGCCTCTTCACTGCTACACCCTGGTGTGACCCAGGAGACTTGCTGTGCCTAAAATACTCACCATGTGTGACAGAACCTTTCCCTCAACAGTAGAAGGAAACTAGCACTGCCTTACCTGAGTCACACAGTGTTCACATGTTTGTACAGCATGTGTTGATTTCACTTTATTGTATATTGTTGCATTCATTCCTATATGGCTGTGTATGAGGTCATTGATAATTGCTTGTTTATCATTATATTGATAGTAATAATTTATTTATGTATTTTATTTTGTACAGTAAAATGAACTTGGGAACAGCAAGAGAAAAACATTATTATTGTGAAGATGGTGGTTGATGTTGTTACCTGTGATGTGTCCACTGGCAGGTGGCTGAGGGGATGGTGTTGAGGGATGGATCCAGACTCAAGTACCCTATCAATGGTAAGATTTGGAAAGGGGGTCTGAACACAATATGGGCACCTGTTTGTAAGACAAATCTGACAAGAATAGAGTGATTGAAGATACCTTAGTTGGCATTACTGAAACTGAAAGATTTTAAGCACTTTTAAGAAAAATTCTAAATGAAAACAAAAAGAACATAAGATAGCTGAAATAATAACTGTACATTTGTGTCTGGCCTTATTCAACCTAATTGCTGTAAATGTTCTTAACAGTTTGGGCCATTTTAAAGTATTCTCAAAATGGAGTTACTTATTATTTTCATTATTCTCAAACAGTATTGCCTCAATGCCATGTCTTTTATATTTCTCACTCTCTTTATCTCTGGCCTTCTGCAGGGTTCCACTCTTTCTGTATAAGCGCCATGTTGCTGGGGCTGACACTGTGGCTGGGGATGCCCCTTGGATACCTCTTCGAGTTGCTGTTTCCCCTGGCAGCATGCTCCATAGGCATGTCATTCCTGCTCTCCCTCTACCTCTATCTCCGCTCGTTCTGGGCCACAAACCAAGCCCTTTCCTTGGGGGGAAATACAGGTGAGGAAGACGGCCTGAGAGGGAATCTGGTTTGGGGGGTCAATCCCATTTAAATTCAGTCAAAACAGTAAAAAAGGGCACTATGGCCAAGTCTGTATACTACAGCCAGGTAGTTCACCAGATTACTGGCTCAGTCAACTTTTGTTTGGTTGGCCTCCCTTTCAACTGACTGTAATCGTGCAAAATAGATATTTTCTCAGTTTATGTGAGTCACAGTGAAAATGAGTTATTTTAAAGTTCACATGACATCTGCTAAATGCTGCTAAATAGTTACCAAAAATAAATAAAAGATGTGAAATTTGTTAGCACAATGTAATAATGCTCCATTTCAGACAATAGTTAGTTAGTGTCTTTATTAACTTCATGGTGCAATTTGTTTTGCAGCATATAGTGACAACCGCATAACAAGAAAGAAAACATTAAGAGAAAAAAAAAACTTAAACTTAATTCAATATTAAAAAGCAATGTGTGCAACCCTAAACCTAAAACATAGATGGATAGTCCATGCCAACCTCAACTGTCCTATAGTTTATTAAGAAATATTTGTTCATAAATGGATTAAACAGGGGAAGCTACGGGTGGATCATATTGGACTGGGCCTTGCCCATGGCTCAGCCTTGCTTATATCCCTGTCTATACGGTTGTATCTCTTTCAGGTAATCCACTCTATGATTTTTTCATGGGGCGTGAACTTAACCCACGAATTGGAAGTTTTGACCTCAAATACTTCTGCGAGCTCCGGCCAGGTCTGATGGGTTGGGTGAGTACAGTTGTAAAGAGGAAAATACCATTAGACTTTATAGAACCTTTTCATAAAAGTACAGAATACCTTACAGAAGAATGTATACTCACTCCAGCTACTATCTACCAGCCTCCATCCCTGTTGCAATTAAGTACTTTAGGTGATGGAGTAGTGGTGTTTGCTCATTTGAGTCCCGGTGATACATTGCCATTTTCTCTGATACAAGGCAACATTGAACATTTTATTAAATATCCAGATGGGAAAAAATTAATTATATGTAATTTGTAAAAATATTTATTTTTGTCTGATGCCTCATTTAAAAGACATCTTTCATCTACACCTGTCTCCCGTACCTCTGTTAGTAGATTCAGTGGGACAGTGCCCCCTACTGGCTAACTAAAATACTGTTCTTGTATCTTGTCCTGGATTGCCTGAAAATGTGTGTTTTCTGTTATGTGGCTTTGCATACATGAAAGCTTGCACCCAAATATTTAAAGATTCTGATCCTTACTATTCTGTCTTTCAGGTTGTGATAAATCTGGCTATGTTAATGAAGGAGGTAGAGTTACGAGATTCCCCCTCTTTCTCCATGCTATTGGTCAATGGCTTCCAGCTGCTTTACGTGATGGATGCATTATGGAACGAGGTGAGCTGGAACAGAATGGGGGTGGGGGGTGAGGGTGGACATGGTAATTATGTGTTTGTTACGTCATTTTGGATGTATTCTGAATGTTTAAAGTAATGGTTTGTAAGTCAAAAACAGAGTGGGCTGAGAGGTGAAGTATTTAAAAGAAGGTCATTAAAAAACTAATTTTACACAGCAAGGCAGTGAGAGTGCATGCTTGGTAATTACATTATTGCCAGGGGTTCCTTTTCAAGTGTTGATCGACTTTTGAAGCAAACGTAGTGAATGAATACATTTTAAGAACTGATTAAATATCCTTGTGAAAATACATTATAATTATGAAAACACATATTTGCACACTAGCTTTTCAACTTCTGGTATTGCAGGAGGCTGTACTGACCACCATGGATATCGTGCACGATGGCTTTGGGTTCATGCTAGCGTTTGGAGACCTGGCCTGGGTTCCATTCACCTACAGCCTGCAGGCCACCTTCCTGGTCATACACCCACAATCACTGAGTACCATTGGAGGCATGGCTATCATTGCACTCAATGGTAAAATAGGCAGACGAACAGTACAGATCAGTTATGATAGATTAGTATTTTTATTTTAACTGTGTTCTGATAAATCTTTCCTGCGTTTTATTGTTATCTGTAGTTTAAACCCCTTCCCACTCCCTACCCATCTCTCTAGGTGTGGGGTATTATATCTTCCGTAGGTCCAATTCCCAAAAGAACCAGTTTCGACGAGACCCAACTCATCCCAGTGTGGCAGGTCAGTGGCACCTTTTTTTCATCTGGTTATTGCTTATGGTTTTATCCCTCATTACTTTTAGTTCAGTTCAATCAATTATTGAGGATCCCCTTAATGTAGTTTCACTAAAGACAACCCCCTCCCTATTACAACAATCTCTCTCCCCTTTGCAGGCCTGGAGACCATTTCCACAGCAACGGGGAAGCGCCTCTTAGTGTCCGGCTGGTGGGGACTCGTTCGTCACCCTAATTACCTTGGGGATCTGCTCATGGCTACTGCCTGGTCCCTACCCTGTGGTAAGTGAGGAAAGGATAATAGTCGACATCTGAATCATACATGATAATCAACAATCCCCCGGACCTGGCCTGCTTTATTGTATAGTCTGGGTGCGTAACACTTCATAAGCCTTTATACACGGTTTTGTTTAGCAACAGCGTGTTGTTGACCTGCTCTTTCTTTTTCACAGGCGTGTCCCACCTTCTGCCCTATTTCTACATTATTTATTTCACCGTCCTGCTGATTCACCGGGAAGCTCGGGACGAGAGGCAGTGCAGGGGCAAATACGGACTAGCCTGGGACACCTACTGCAGAAGGGTGCCCTATAGGATCATCCCTTACGTCTACTGAGCCACGGAAAGGGCTGGTGCTAGCCTGAGAGCGCGGCTCACAAACCTTGCTCCCCGTCCACACGGATAGGCAACATCATTTTGTGAAGTACATTGTGTTGAACCTGACTGGACTGAATCAAAGTGCAGGATTCACTTTGTGCAGTGTTGCTTTCGAACAATACTGTCGCTTGGATTATTCACTAGCTCCCAGAAATTATGTTTTTAATGCAAAAGTCAAGGAAAATGTTCATACAAGGGTTGTATTATAAAGAAGGACTTTGCTAATACTAGTTATTTCAGTGTACCAATGGGCATTAGTGCACATTGGTGATTAGAGATTACAGATGAGCGTAACTTCAGGGAGTGTGCTAGCCACATCCCTCTCCTGTTACGTTTTCACTGGTTAAGACCACCTATCAAGAACTGTACCATTTAAATGTAAACGGGATTCTCAAAACTGAATAGACTGAATCTGAACCAATGGACAACTGTATAACTGACTGATCAATCATTGCTCTGTGCCTTTCATCAGATTAAAAATGAGTTTAACCTGAATTAATCAAAAGGATCAATTTAGTACAATTAACGACAGTTGACAGATGAAAGGTAGCAGTAAGCAGTATAAACAAAAATAAGAAATTAGGTACTTTGTATAATAATACACACTATCATTAGTTTACACAATATCAGATCTGTTTTTAGGTACAACCGAGCCCCTTTAAAGCACTAGAGGCCTCATTTACAAAACGTCATTTATACTGGCTAGTCTAGACTAGCCAGTATGCTTGTTGGACTTGACATTTGATTATGCGAAACTAGGCGGTCCAGCACTGCAGTGTTTCTCTCCCAAAGTCAAAATTAAACCTACGCCTATTATGGAAGCACTTGCGGTTAACATTATCAAGTGTTCATATCTTTATGAAAAATAAAACGGCCTAATAATAATAAATACCTCTCCAGTTTTAAACATTAAAATCCATGCAAAATGACAACTCCATTGAAATAAAATATAAATATCAAGCTATGCAATACTGAAACGTGTAATATTAACACTGCTGTAAACTATCAAAACATTAAAAAAATGTGTAAAATGGCTATAGATCAATTTTATGACAATGGTTTTGCAGGGAGTATATAGCAAAAACCCAACCATATATAGTGATATTTGAGGGCATTTACTGGGTGGAGTTGATCAAAAAGCTTGTTCAAATGTGCACAATTTTAGGCTGATTTCCGTTTTATAAATGGGTCATGCGTATGAACATTCATTCATTTTAGGAAACGATTGTATGCTCACAATTGGAATGAATTCCAAGATAATTTTATAACTGAGGCCCCAGGACTAAAGAATGCATGGTAGACATGTACAGCTGTTCAAGTTGCCTAGACGTCATTTGATTACAAAAAAAAGGGATGACAATGCACTGATCGTAATATTCCTATGGATATTTACCAGGAGGCCTTTTGCTACCTATTCACTACTTGCATTTTAATGTATAGTCTTTTTGGATATATGTACATTACATTTGTTACAAATGCACAAAAAAAAAAGATCTGGGATATGGAGATACATCATCATGCAAACTAAAAATGTTTAAATCTAAAGGGTACTTTTACACAAACAAGAATGTACATTAAATAAAATGGCCAATGCAAATGTAATGTTTATTTTTTTTTATTGACAGACATTTTAGATCTTCAAGTTGTTCTACAACTTCCTAAAGAAATAACCTATCCTCATCAACATTGCTCAGTCCATCTCTTCAATCAGTCTCTCTTTCCCTCTTCCTCTCCCTCTTCCTCTTCCTCTCCCCTTTTCCCAGCTTTCCTCTACTACTTTCTTCTGTTCATCTAAACACTTCCTCTCATTCTCCATCTCCATATGCTCCCTCCATACACGCCCAGCCAAGAGTCTCACTACTGGACTATTGTCTTTTACCCAAGATTGCAAGAACTCACATTTCTTGCCGGCCAAGAAATATTTCCGCCTAGTTTCTCTTCCTTCCCCCTCCTTGGGCAGGGCCCCTCTGGCCTGGTTTAAAACTGCCTGAAGTTGGGACAGGGCGGCCAGCGTGTATCCCACTTTATCCTGTTTACTTTTCCCAGCCAGAATGTGAGCTACTGCTTCCACAGCTCTGGCCTGGGCACCTGGGTCTCCTGGGTCAAAGCAGCCACTCTCCTGCGCCGATCTGGCGCCCGCTTCAAGGGCTTCCTGAAAGGAGCTGAAAACCCGGTTGGAGCTCAGAGACTCGGACAGAGCCAGCACCACCTGACAGAACTCCTGGATCAGGTCTGGTTCGGAGAGGTCGCCATTGAAGAGGGAAAGGGAAACAGAGTAGCCATACAGCACGTTGACCACGCTGTATCGCACCAATGGGGAGGCCTGTGACGACAGGGCGTTGAGAGGTGGGATCTTTCTGTTCACCTGTGGCACCATAGAGCTTGAACTCTTGCGCTTGCTCCCAGCCTTTGGTGCATTCATCCTCTTCTGGTGTCCCTGCTGCGTCAGTGGTCCCGTTCCCTTTCCCTCTCCCCCTCTGCTCCCATCTTCCTCATTCCCATATGCCACAATGTCGCTATCAGTTCTGTCTCTTCCCAATTTCCTCCTGTCACCTTTATCATGTGTATGTCCCCTTTCCCCTTCTACCACTCTTACTCTTTTCCTGTCCCTCTCTCTTAAACCTCCCTTTTCTCCTTTCTCCTCCCGATCACTTTTCACTGCCTCTTCTGACCTGGTCCGTCCCTCTCTCTCTTCAATGTCTTCCTCGACCTCCTTCAAGTTCACCATCTGTTCCTCTCCATCTGACTCTCCCTCCAACAGCTCTATCAGTGCGCCTTGCCCTTCTTCGTGGCTCTCCCACCAGGGCCTCCACAGGGGCAGCAGCCCTCCTATCGCGCCCCCCTTTACAAGCTCCTCAAATCTGTCCTTGTCCTGCTGTGGCAACAGTGCCCAGACCTGCTCTTCTGACAGACTTTCAATATCAAGCCCTGAAAATTGCTCTGCCAAGTCCTGTTCCTCCAGCTCTTCAATGTCTCCGTGACTCGCTACAGTCGCATCTAGCTGCCCCCTGTCTCCCTCCTTCTCTCCAATCTCTTTGAGTTTTGTTAATATGTCTTCTACCTCCCTTCCCTCTCCCACTCCTGATGACTGGATCTCTGCCAATCTTGAAAGCAGACTCAAAACTTCTCCATTTGCCAGTGCCCCGTCCTCTTCGTCCTCTTCGTCCTCTTCCATCTCTTGAAGCATCTCCCCTATCCCTCCCTTTCTCTCCCCCTCCTTGCTCAGCCTCAACAGAATTTCCTGCATCCTCCTCTTCCCTTCCTCCTCTGTTTCCCCCACCCTTCTCAACTCCTGAATCACAGACTCCTTGTAGAACTCTTCAGAGCAATTGGAATGGGCTGAACTACGATAGCAGGCCAAGCCACAATATGGCACATTGCATCGTGGGCAGGTATAGAAAGGAGGTTTGGATAAGCACAAACCGCATACTCTGCCTTCTTTTATCAAACCAGTGTCCCCCTCTTCTCTCTCCTCGCTCATTCCAGCAGGGGCTAGGAGTTCTCCAGGGTCTGCAACACCTCTCCTCTCAGGCAGTTTAATCCCATCTACAGTCAGGGTTTCAATCTCATTGTCGTTTTCTTCTTTGTGATAGTGATGTTCATCTCTTGGTCCAATGTTAGTCAGGAGTGTCCTCACACATGCAGGGATTCTCTGTCTCAGTATTGGGTTCATGATTTTTTTTTTGCCAAGGCTATTCCGTCAGATGATTCCAGTAATTCAAATGCAACTGTGGCAATGCATCTCAACGGTGCTTCTTTATCAAAGGAGCAAAAGGGAGAGAATGTGTTCGTGATTAGATCTCACACATAACTACATAAAATCTAATAAAAACACAACAAACTACAAATGTGTTAGTATGTACTTTTAAAATCTGTACTACTTTTACATACAAATTCTAAATTCATAACATGGCTATCGAGCTAGCTTCATTAGATGTAACAAACTCCAGTGGTTTCACACACCACATTTATCAGTAAATAATCACTGGCTAAGTATAACGTTAAACATTTGTCAAGTAACGTTAGACCGCAAACTACATCTAGTTAAGAAGAGCATGCGTAGCATTACTTAGCTAAACTTATCACATTAACGCTAAAATGTGCGTTAGGAAACACTACACTACACGACACGAGCTTACCTTGTTTGCTTCATCGGTGATTAGGTTACATTAACTTGCTAACGGGACTGCTGTAGACATGTTTCTCGCTGGCTACAATGAAGGGTCGGGTGCTAGCTAAACCAAATTCAGTTTTGCCTTGCTTGCTAGTTATCAACGTGAGATTGTTACGTCAACATACGTGTCGTAACACATAGACAGTTATCAAAATACAATTTTCAATAAGTCTTTTATCCTTGTAATCAAATCACACGCAAATGTCGATGCAACAGTATTAGATATTGTTAATTAAATACTCCGTCAGCCAAAGTACTCGTGAATTCTTCGGTGCCTGTCGCTGAATAATGACGCAATTGGAACGCCGACGAGTAGCCGTCAATGACAAAAAAACGATCTGCACATCGAATAACGTACATATTTAGTTTTACGACACATGCCCATTCGTTGGTTTTAAAATAAAGTACAGAGATGGTAGTTCAACTAAAGACTTTGAGAAATTAGTGTGTGGAGAAAATCACTAGCAGCAGGCAACTGCCAAGCCCAAACTTATTTTCTATCCTCCGTCTGCAGTTATTGGGCTAAAAATGCAAAAATTGGTGTTGGCAAATGCGATATGCCCGTTGGAGGCACAAGATATGCTAAAATTGGCAGTGCAGTGGTCATTCCTGTATAATAATGGACATCGGCGTCTTGTATAAGGTAGAATGTAAGTTAAGCTTCTTCACCAGAAACTGCTAAATAATAGTTAAATTGAAAATGTTTCATATTAATCACTGTCGGAAAAGTCTGTGTGTCTAAAATGTGATGTCTAGTTACATAGCTGTGTCCTGTGTGCTTGGCATGTCAGTTTATCTTCGTCCTTAAATTATAGATTCACTACGAAATAAAAGCTGTGCATTTTCATTAAAACACTAAAAGAAAATTGATGCGCATATTACAAACCCAAATTCCAAAAAAGTTGGGACAGTATGTAAAATGCAAACAAAAGCAGAAAGCAGTGATTTTACATATATTTAATTGAAAACAGTACAAAGAAAAGATATTTTATGTTTTACCTTTATGTTTTTGTAAATATAGCCTACGGCTAATTCCGAATTTGATGTCTGCAACACGTTTCAAAAAAGTTGGGACAGGGGCAAAAAAAACAATCTGGGAAGGTTGTGGAATGTTCAAAAAACACCTGTTTGGAACATTCCACAGGTAAACAGGTGAATAGGTAACAGGTGATGCTATCATGAGTGGGTATAAAAGGAGCATCCACAAAGGCTCGGGCGTTTATGAGCAAGGATGGGTCGAGGTTCGCTACTTTGCAAAAAAGTGCATTAGAGAATAGTCCAATAGTTTAAGAACAATGTTTCTCAACACACTATTGCAAGGAATTCACCATCTACAGTCCATAATATTATTAAGAGAATCTGGAGAAATCACCATCCTTAAAGGGCAAGGCCAAAAACCAATATTGAATGCCCGTGACCTTCAATCCCTCAGACGGCACTGCATTAAAAACCGACATGCTTCTGTAATAAATATAACCACATAGGCTCGGGAATACTTCGGAAAACCGTTGTCAGTAAACACAGTTCATCGCTGCGCAAAGCATAAGCCAAATATCATCAACATCCAGAAATGCTGGCGACTTCTCTGGGCTCAAGCTCATCTAAAATGGACTGATGCAAAGTGGAAACGTGTGCTGTTGTCTGACGATTCCACCTTTCAAATTGTTTTTGGAAATAATGGATGTTGTGTTCTCCAGGCCAAAGAGGAAAAGGACCATCCCAGTTGTTACCAATGCAAGGTCCAAAAGCCAGTGTCTGTCATGGTATGGGGGTGTGTTAGTGCCCATGGCATGGGTAACTTGCACATCTGTGAAGGCACCATTAACGCTGAAGGGTATACAGGTGCAGCTCAAAAAATTTGAATATCGTGAAAAAGTTCAATATTTTTTGTCACTCATTTCAGAAAGTGAAACTCATATATTATATAGATTCATTACACATAGAGTGAAATATTTCAAGCCTTTATTTCTTGTAATTTTGAAGATTATGGCTTACAGCTAATGAAACCCAAAATTCAGTGTCTCAGAAAATTAGAATATTTTTCTTTAACATATTTTTAAAGTATCATATTTAATATTTGGTCGCATATCCTTTGCATGCTGTTACTTCCTGAAGTCTGACCAATCAACATCAAAATACTCTCGATATCTTATTTTCAGGTACTGTTACAAGCGATACTATAACCTCTCTGCATTTGAACTGATCTCTATGGGAATTGGGGGGTGAGACTAGATTCAGCTGTAAATTACACTGGTACAGTATGGAACACATGGCTGGCTAAATGGCTGAAAGTCATCAAGGGTCTGAGCTATCGAACGAGCCCCAAACCATCACTCTGTTGCCAGATATGGAGTAGATGTGGATGGATCACTGCAAGGGTTATTTCTCCTGACTCATTTTCCTATAGAACTCTATGGGGGAAAAAGTCAGGAGAAACAACCCTTAAAGGGATCCATCCACATCTACTCCATATCTGGCTGCAGAGTGATGGTTTGGGGCTCGTTTGATACCTTAGACCCTTGATGACATACAGCCATTTCGCCGGTCATGTGTTCCATACTGTACCAACGTAATTTACAGCTGAATCTAGTCTTACCCCCCAATTCTCATAGAGATCAGTTCAAATGCAGAGAGCTTATAGTATCGCTTGTAACAGTACCTGAAAATAAGATATTGAGAGTCTTTTTATGTTGATTGGTCACAGACTTCAGGAAGTAACAGCATGCAAAGGATATGCGACCAAATATTAAATATGATACTTTAAAAATATGTTAAAGCAAAATATTCAAATTTTCTGAGACACTGAATTTTGGGTTTCATTAGCTGTAAGCCATAATCATCAAAATTACAAGAAATAAAGGCTTGAAATATTTCACTCTATATGTAATGAATCTATATAATATATGAGTTTCACTTTCTGAAATGAGTGACAAAAAATATTGAACTTTTTCACGATATTCTAATTTTTTGAGCTGCATCTGTATATGTATTTTGGTGCAACATATGCTGCCATCTAGACAACGTGTTTATCAGGGACATGATGCAACTTTTTTGGGACATGTTGCAGGCATCAAATTTAGAATGATTTACAAAAAACAATAAAGTTGATTCCAGTTAAAACATTAAATATCATGTCTTTGTACTGTTTTCAGTTGAATACAGATCAAAAAGAATTTGCAAATCATTGCTTTCTGTTTTTATTTACATTTTATACTGTCCCAACTTTTTTGAAATTGGGGTTTGTATATGGGAAATATTCTGGAATTCCTCTTAAATCCTGTGTAAAGATTAAGTGATTTAGGAGAAAACATAAGTAATATTACAAAACATATGACGCATCATGACGTGTCATATTTTGATTGCTGTAAACCTTTGAAATACACATTCAAAGCTTAGTGTTCCTGCCATGAGTAGGGAACTGGCCTTATAAGCCAAAGGTTGCCGGTTTGATTCCCAGGTAAGACACTGCTGTTGTACCCTTGAACAAGGTGCTTAACCTGACTTGCTGTAGTATACTGTATATCTAGCCGTATGGATAGTATTTAAAAATGCTGTAAGTTTTGTAAGTCGCTCTGGATAAAATACTAGTAATGTCAATATAATTTTATGGCTTTGCTCATGTCAGGTAAGATCTCAGCATTGTTTCAACTATTTCGCCACAATCAATAAATTAAGTGCAAATTGATGTTTTTATTGTTGAATGAACTGTTGCAATTCAGTGAATATGGAATTTAGAAGAAAAACAAAGTAATGATAAATGGGCATTGTTTTCATTATTACAATACTACGTGAGCTGAGAATTAGAAGGTTCTATTTGACATTTTTATCAAAAATGAGTTCATTACATAAAAGTAATCTTTAAGTGGTACTTCATACATGTGTTAATCATACATTTCTTTTTTTTTTTTGGTCAAAATATACAAAAACAGAAAGTTCTATCTGCACTTGGCGTTATAAGGTTCTATCTGCAGTCCAACCACAGACCTGATTATAAACAAAGTAACCAATCAGATAACGTTTTATTCCTGCGTGGGTTTTCAATGTTCAAAAACAGAGGGTTCATTCAACAGAACTATACAGTTCAGTGGTTCATTCCAATCGTTTATTTTCACTCCTTGCATCCTTTCCTCACTGCTTAGCTCCGCCTAACAGAGGACGCGAGGAAAGGATGCAAGGATCAGATACGAGGACGGAGGAATCGAGGCAACATGCATTAGGCAAATGGAACGTCCTTGCTCAATCAAGAGTCAGTGTCATATTACGCTTACATGCTTAACAATATTGCTTTTTAGCTTATTTTTTCATGAATAAATGTTGCTTTTGTTAATTATAAATGGAAAAGAACAGTAAAAGTACATTTGTGTAGGGGTGTACCTGCGACGTGGCAGATGTGGAGAGTGGTGGATAATTTATACATGTCATGCATTCCGAGAAAAGGCTTCCGCAAAGGCTACACTTGTGTTTCCTCACTGAAGCATCCTCCGGGAGCCATCTCGTCCCCCACTCCTCGCTCCTCCAAGGAGCATTTAGCGGTTTGGAATGTCCTTAAAGATGGCGAACCTTAATCGATTTCCGGGTCAGGAGAAGAGGACGGATAAAATAAGTGATTGGAATCCACCCAGAGAGTCACTGGTAAGCAAGCATGGTAAGAACAAACATTTTAAAAAACCATAATATTTTGTAAAAAAGTGAGGCGTGAGTTAAAAGGACTGAGATAATGTATTGCTAATGTGAACTACATAACTATCTTTTTATCTAGCTAAGTTAGCAGGTTAGCTAACCTTAGCTTGTAGCAACCAAATATAATATTTGTGAAGTAAAAAGAGAATTAGGAATGTATTTTCAGTTCACAGCCATCAAAATTCTATACTTCACAAAACATCATTATGCAACAAAGATACGCAAGGACCCCAAGCTAAAAGTTGAGCCGAGCAGATCGTATACGGACACCAGATCTTAAGAGGATATAAACTGAGTATTATTATGCAATCAAATGAAAGGGCCAAAGTAAATAACTGAAGATTCAGTCTTGGAAGTAAGAGTTCTGATTGGATGAAAACATAATCAGATCATCCACCCTCTGTACACGTGGAGTTCTGAATACTCCCAGTCCCACCCTTCCCTCCGGTGGACAGACATGAAGAACAAGAAGCGAAGCTTGATGAATGACTCATCACTAAAATGACTCAGTACAGTGCATTGAATGTTTCATTTATTTTTACATGGTAGCTGACCACATGAGTGATTAACAACTTATTGATGAGATGGGTCTCAGGAAAGAGGCAAGATGTCAGAGGTCAATACATAGGAAGGTTTGGACAGGTGCTCTCCTTTGTGAAAGAGGGCTGGTAGAAGCAGTTCAATAGGTTCTTTGGGGGTCTAAGCAAAGTCCTCAGGCCTTCCTCTGCGCTTTGCCTACAGGGTCTGCAATCACCACAATTCCCCAAGCAGCCAGACCTGTCATAGTGGAAAGGGAGTTTCTAGTTACTGAAGTGTTTTAACACAGCACTTGAGTACATGGTAATAAATTAAATAAATAAATTAATTAATTAATTTAAAAAAGAAGGCATATCAATCCATGCAAAGCACATTCAAATTAACTCGTACAGCAATACATTTGAGTGGACAAAATAATTGTACATTTTTTAGAACTTGTACCAGAACAGACAAGACGTTAAGAGCAGGGCTATTTAACTGGTGGTCCAGGGGCCAAATGCAGCCAACCTTTTACACATTATTGGCCCTCATTAGGAAGAAAACTAATTTTATTTTTTAGATGCATAGAAATTGTGACAGGTCTGCACCTGGGGAGTACGCTATTTTACTACCATTTAGTAGATGCATGGCTATGGTTAGAAGTAGGCTCATAGCTCAAAGGGTTGTGGATTTGTTTCCCTGCTGGGCCGCCGTTGTTGTAGGCTAACCTTGATCAAAAATATGTAATCTATGGTCTGGATAAGAGTGTCTGCTAAATGCCTAACGTTAAATGTAATATCAGCGACTACTGGCAAACGGTCTGATTCGTATTCGTTGTTAAATTACTTAATTGGAGCTATAACAAGTATGCTCAACAGCCTATAAAAGTATCATCAACATGCTAACATTGGCTACTTTTATAAATGGTTTCAGACAGAACAATCAAGACACTTACTAGTAGCAAAGGCGATTTGAGCGACAATTCCTAAAGTGGTCGGTCCCCCTTGGCGCATCACTCCTCGGGCGGCGAGAAACACATATCCTGCCGACATGAGCAAACCACTACCGGAGAGGATCCGACAGCTCCAACAGTCCCCGAACAAACGATTGACAGGAGGAGATTGCGGGGCCGAGGGTGATACAGACGTTTGCCCGGATGTTGTCATTGTCAATATAACGTCGGCTAACGTCCGAAATCTCGAGAATTCATGCGTTCCGAGGATTTAATGCACAACCACTTCCAGATATATAAAAACTGTCCTTTCAGCAAGCCTAGTGAAATGATATTTTGAAGGAAGCTATCGATGTTCTTTTGCTTTTTTGGTCTGCCACTTTATTCCAAACTCAAATCAAACAAACTCATGCCTTTCTGACTAGCTGCATGCTTTCATCAAATATTTTAGATGATATGTTGAGATGAGATGCATTTGACCTTCTTCACCGGAAACACGAACCCATTAACAAAATTCAGAAGAGTAGTCTGCGCCACACGGAACTGTTAGCATATGAGGTGGTAAGTCTGACGGAAATTTTAACCGGAACTCCCCCAAATTGTCCCGAACGGAGTCTCCATAGTGCTCAACTATCTCTGCCATTTCCTCCCGTACCGGAAACAAGTGCAACAACAGTAAGTGGACCATGGTGCTTGTTTATGTAGTTCCACAATGTAATCCACCGAAGAAAAAAAAAAGTTTATGAATTTGCTTGTTGGTAAATACCGAATCATTTGTAGCCTAGTGGAACGTGCAAATATGTTGTATGGAACTATTGCCCAGGACACATCTGTTTTTAAAAGTTGGCTACAAAGCAGTTTCTTCAAATACTATGCAAGACAAAATACATGAAGTAAAGCTATAAATAATTTGATCTAAACTAACAATACACAATACACTGAATTAATTAGACAATAGTTTTTATCACAGATAAAATATACATATTTACACTCAGTGTCCAGGGTATAAAAGACAGAAATACTGAGCAAAGAAACTCGAGGCACCATTGTACATAGGGCCTATGTCTACCCTGCTCTCATTTCCTCCATCAGAGAGCTACTGTCTCTGTCAGTGATTTTTTTCAACAAGCCTTAACTGAAGATAGTTCATTAATTTACTCTTTCAGTAACTGAATGAGATTAAGCTGCTTTTTAGAAACTCAACCCAGTGCACTCAGCTTTGAAAAAAGCACAACGTAGGAAAACTCAGAACCTTGACTTTCATAATTTATCATGGTTTTAAGGATCTCATTTTGGAGGTTTAATTCCACGGGCGATATTGTCATTAGTTTTGGCGGCCTCCTTGAGCACCTGCATCATCAATGCATTCCTCCTCCGAGTTTCCTCCATCTTCACAGGATTTGCCTCTGAATAAAAACCCAGACAATTAATCTTGAATTCAGCTATACAAATTGAGAAAGCAGCTCATAAGAATGGCAGGAGCACACTGGTGAGGATGAAACAATCAGACAGTTCTCTACATGGTCTCCAGGAGTTGTCTTGTTTCTGCCTGCATAGCCTGGTGTTTGCTCCCCAGCCCAAGCTAAATGTACATTAAATAAATGCTTTGTTTTTCTGACATGAAGAGAAAAATATTAAATTTTCCATTAACATTTTTTCGAGAGTGCCTTCTCTTTCGAAAAAACATATTATACAACTAATTTAAAAAATGCAATTTTGACAACATTAAAAGTGTTCAGATATGCTGCTGTTGTTCCAATTACTGATATGTTTAGTAAATAAAAATTGTATATCTAAAAAAGTAAATCTCTTTACCTGTGCTGTGTTGTGTTAGGAACAACATATAGCTTAATATGATAATTTTCTGTGACTTGTCTGTTGCAAAGTATCACTGCCCTGTTTTTCATTTCTTAACTACACAAATACTGTTTCTAGGTAATGCACTGTGGAAGTTCCCTTTGTAGGAGAACAATATTAAATGACGGGTGATCAGTGTAGACAGCACATCCATATAATGATATACACTGCCTGGCCAAAAAAAAGTTGCACACTCTAATATTTTGTTGGACCACCTTTAGCTTTGATTACGGCGTGCATTCATCGTGGCATTGTTTCAACAACCTTATGCAACATCACAACATTTATTTCAGTCCAGAGTTGCATTCATTTTTGGCCGAGATCTTGTATTGACAACGGGAGAGTTGAACCACTCCGTAAAGTCTTCTCCAGCACATCCCAAAGACTTTCAATGGGGTTAAGGTCAGGACTCTGGTGGCCAATTCATGTGTGAAAATGATTCCTCATGCTCCCTGAACCACTCTTTCACAATTTGAGTCCGATGAATCTTGGCATTGTTGTCTTGGAATGTGCCCATTGATGGGATAACCTGGTCATTCAGTACATTCAGGTACTCGGCTGACTTCATTTCATTGCTGCATAACATTGCTGAGCCTAGACCTGACTCATTGAAGCAAACCCAGACCATAACACTGCCTACAGTGGCTTGTACAGTGGGCACTATGCATGACGGGTGCAACGGCGACTTTTTGTTTTGGCCAGGCAGTGTATATTAAGCAAACTATATAAACAGTTATAAGTTATAAAAACAAAAGTATTTAAAAACTTAGAATTTTCGATTTTCATTTCCATTTTCGGTTTTCATTTTTGTTTTTCATTTAAATTTGTATGAATTAATTTAATTTCATATGCATTAATTCTGAGTAAATGATTCGATAAGTTAGTTAGAGGGTCTCTCATTTTTGCTGAAATGTGATTTTGATCTATCTAAACTTCCTGTATCATTGTCCAAATTCCATAGAGAAGTTTTACTCTTCTTCTAAATGGTATTTTCCCACAATTTCACGCCTCACAACTCCATTTTATGGAACAATAGGGTCATTACTTTGAGCAGGAAATCACTTTTTAAAGTGGATTGGTTTTCAAAAAACATTATTTTTGTAACAGATATTTTGGATGAAAATGGATTATTTTTAATTTATAACAAATTTGTAGATACATTTAAGCTCAAGGTTACACCCTTTGAATATAAAAAGGTTTGCAGAGCCATTCCTACCCCTCTTATACAATTGATAAGGAACTCTCTCATATACTATGATAGTTCAAGGTTAATACATGCCCTCAAAGTTAATGGGTTAGATCTTTTTCATAGGAAGGTTAACAATACATTGATCGCAGGTTCAATTTCCAGGTTGGAAATTTGAATGACACAATTCGTATACTGAACTTTGAAGGCAATATTCACTTATTACGTAAGGCATTCTTATGCTATATCTCATATCCAATTGCCCCTGCTGCTGTCCCAATGACTGCTGTCCCAATATTTGAATATTTTCATATTAGATTATTTTTAGACAACCTTCCATCCAATGTCTCTGATGTAATAAATATTACGGGGAAATACCATATCCATAAATGTAAGTGGCAAGGCATTAAACCTTTGTATGTCCTTTTTATGATTGATTTTGTTCATTATTTTAAAGCTTTCAAATTGATGAAAAACAAGAAGAAAAGGACTATTAAGATTTATAAGACAATATCACAACACCTTTTGTTTTGAATGCTGCTCCTGTATTGTCAAGTTAACCATTGTCATTTAGTAATAACTGTTTGTTATTATTTTATGAGGATTGTGGATTGTACATCCCTGTATGTATTTCTAGTCTTTGTTTATATGTCATGAATGCTAATCTGTAATGTCCCTAACTTGAATTATAATTTTGTTCAATTGTCAAAAAATAAAAAATACAAAATTTGTGCCAGTTCATGGGACCATGTAGGTCACTCGTACTGTAGCTGAGGGGGCTGTGAAGAAATGTATAAACAAAAGGAGCGTCATGTCACGCCAAAGCTTCAGGCCGTGGTGTAAACACTTCCTGTATCTGTCTGCTCTCTGCTGCTCTTAGCACATGTGTTCCCAGGCTGCTTCCCAATATTCTTCACTCCCCACCTCCTCTCATCCACTTCCCCACGACCACTCCTCTCCTACCCTGAAGTATGCAAAATGCCTGAACGTTTTGAGTACAAGTAGTTGCATGTACAGTAAACAATGTACTTGACATTGCGGTTTGCGTCGAGAAACGTATCAATTTGTAAGTAATTTGTAGCCAAATCAGCAACATTAGATTAAAACACAAAGATCTGTTTCCGGGGCAAGGAGGAGAGGAGGTGGTAGTGGAGGAAAGGAGCGTGCATTTTTTGAGTATTGGGACCTTAGACTATAATGTAGAGACAGCAATGCCAATAGAAACCAATGGGGAGCACATCCGAACCAGGAAGGTTTAATTTTGCGCTCAACTCACATGCGCAGTTGTGTCCAGTCAAGTCACATGTACAACAAAGAAGGCGCAAATAGGACAAAAATGATAAGTGATTTTTCTAAGAAATATAATGCACAGAGTTAACATCATTATATTATTGGAAATATTTTAAATTTTCTGTCAAAAATAAATGGAGCCCAATGGGAAAACTGGCTTTTTGAACGCAAATCATAGATACCAGCAGAGGGCGACATTATATCCGGTGCTGAGATTGAGAGCCGAATGCTGACCCGACGCACCCCCAGTTTCAAGGGGCCATGACGTCAGTGCCCACTGTCTGCTCGTAGCACATGCGCTTTCCCAGTTTGGAGAGGCCATGACGTCAATAAATATCACTTATTTAATTTTTTGGAATAACTTCATTTTTTTATTATGCCTGCCAAGGGTCAGGAAACACTCTTGTCCCAGACAAGAATTCACAATTTCAAACAGTTAAAAAAACATGTTGAAAACCTAAAGCTAACACTGAGAGGCTATCATCTCCTCCCAGACAGCAGAAGCCCAGAGCCATCAGTCATAATCTTACTGCCAGAGTTAGAAAGGGACAGGGTGCAAATTCCTAACCATTACCCTAATGCAGAGCAGGGCTCAGTCCTGACTAAAATAAGCTGCTGATCTAACTCGGAGGAGCCTGGTGTGTTGATCTCAGCTAGTAAAATCAGAGGTCCGTGAGAGTGATAAAGGAGCAGACAGGAACCTTCACCCGAGCAGGACGGGACACTGTTAGATCTGACCCGGGACCCACAAATTGACCCTCCCAGGGTAAGCCTGAGAACTCCTTTTTTCTACTTATGTTGTAGACATTTTTACTGCTTTCTTCTCTGTAAGGTGCTGCAATCTTTCTTATAGCCATGTCCATCCTAGCTAAGATAATTAATTAGTCTGGCTGGGATTAACCCTGTGCTTCCTTCACACTCAGATACATGTACAGTCTCACTATAAAAAGATTGGGGTTAGAACGGACAGAGAGGTAACTTGCGCAGCTGTTTTCGGGCATCAAAAAATATTGGACAGTTTAAATATTTGGTCACATATCCTTTGCATGCCATGACTTCCAGATGTCTGTGACCCAACAGCATCAAAAAACATTTATTTTCTGGTACTTTTACAAGCAATACTATAACTTCTCTGCATTTGAATGGATCGCTATGGGAATTGCGGGGTGGGACTAGATTTAGCTGTAAATTATGCTGGAACAAATTTTGTATTGAACTCTATGGAAACATAAGGAAGGTGAAGAAACCCTTCAAGTAATATATATTTTTAATTACCGTCAAATTAAAGCTAACAGTCTGCACTTCAACCTCATTGTCATTGTATCCTTTCAAACTCAAAGTGCTAGAGTACAGAACCAAAATAACAAAAAATGTGTCACTGTCCAATGAATTATGGTGCTCTATATATACACTGCCCTCCACAATTATTGACACCCCTGGTAAAGATGAGTTAAAAGGGTTATAGAAAATTCACCATTTGGTGAATTAGCTTAATTTCACACTGAAAATGATTTTGATAATTTCACATCTTTGATTGAAGTAAATTTATTCTGAGAAATAATTATTTTTAACAAAACAATTATTGGCACCCCTAGAAATTATTATGAACAAAATGTAACTGAAGCATTTCTTCCATTTATATTTTACATTTTAAAGTTGATCAGAGTGTTTAGGAACTTTCAAGCAGTAATCCATGACTGTTTCACTGGGGTATAAATATGAGGTGACACAGAAGCCATATTCCTTTATTCATACATCAACATGGGAAAGATAAGAGAACACACAAATCTAAACATGGGAAAAGTGTGTTGAGCTTCATAAATCAGGGAATGGCTATAAAAAAAACTACTAACCTGAAAATGCCCATATTACCATTAGGCCAATACTTAAAAAGTTCAAAGTAACTGGAACTGTTACAAACTTGCCTTGAAGAGGACCCAAGTTTATTTTGTTGGAGAATTACAGAGAAAAGTAGCATCTTGGGGTCATCAGTCTCCAAAACTACCATTAGACTTCACCTCCATGCCAACAAATTATTTGGAAGGCATGCCAGAAAAAAGCCTTTCCTGTCATTTCACCACAAACGTAAGCGCCTGGCGTTTGCTAAACGCTACTGGAACTTTGACTGGAACCGTGTTCTATGGTCAGATAAAATGAAAATTGAGCTTTTCGGCAACCAACACTCAAGGTGGGTTTGGCGTAAAAAGAAGGATGGCTATACCGAAAATAACCTGATCCCCACTGTTAAGTATGATAAAGGTTCCGTGATGTTGTGGCGCTGTTATTTCTCCAAAGGCCCTGGGAGAAAAGATGTCAGGGTACATGGCATCATGAACTCCATGAAATACCAGAAAATGTTTTATCTGAATCTAGCTGCCTCTGCCAGGAAACTAAAACTGGGTCGTCGTTGGATCTTTCAGCAGGACAATGATCCAAAACAAACATCCAAATCAACACAAAAATGGTTGACTGAACACAAAAGTGAAAACCTGTGAGCTGAGCTGAAGAGGAGAGTCCACAAGAAAGGATCTAGGACTGGATGATCTGGAGAAAGTCCTTGCTCTGTATTCTCCAACCTTATTAGATGTTATGGGAGAAGACTCAGTGCTGTTTTATTGGCAAAGGGGAGTTTTAAATGTATTAAATGCAGGGGTGCCAATAATTGTGGCACATGTGGTTTTGTTAAAAATTATAATTTCTTGATGAGAGATTCTCAGAATAAATTTACTTCAATTAAAAGTAGTTTTTTCAGTGTGAGATTAAGCTAATTCACAAAACGGTGAATTTTTTATAACCCTTTTTATTCATCTTTACTTGGGGTGCCAATAATTGTGGAGGGCACTATATATCTTAATAATATCATTAAGAGCAAGATACCAAAGAGCCTAGTAATGTACTAACATTAGCCTCATTTACACTGACCTTGGGGTTGCTGGGTGGCTCATTCGGTTAAGGCCAGTGCCGACTGTGGACGGTTGCTCCATAGGGTGATGCACAATTGCCGATTGCCTCGCCCTGGCTACGGGATGGTTCAGTCGGTTGGGGGTCCAAATTTTCCTGTTCTTTGGTGACCCCCCTGGTCAAAAGGCACCCAACCGCATGCCAAAGCCACATATGAAATGTCTCCCTCTGACTGTGGGCTGCGGTGAGTAAAGAAACGCGCTGATGACACCACACGTCTTCACTCTCTTGAATCTGCAGTAGGGGATTTGGCATGAACATGGATACAAATAGTCAATTGGATATTCGGGTGGGAATTGGATATGGCCCCACGACGTTGGGGGCCAAATTATTAAAAAAATAAATACATTTACCTGAGCTCATATCAATGTACTACTCGCATGGCACCAAACACAAACCCATCAGAGCAACATTATCTTTATTTACATTTTATACACTGTCCCAACTTTTTTGGAATTGGGGTTTGTACAATGTTCAGCATTATGAGAATGTTAGTATGATGAAAGAATGATGCTCTTATGGGTTTGAAAAAAGGGAACAACACCGGATTTAGCTAGGTGAGTTATTTTATTCCTAAAATTTCCGAAGTATGTTTGATTAACATTTGGCTCCTTGATTACTTGATTGTAACAATAATTTACTCATAAGATTTCTCAGGTATGTTTTAATAAGTACGCTGTATCTGCACTTTTCTTAACATTAGCAGCGTATTACCATTCAGCGTATTACCAATCTGCAAATTGAATTTAAATTAATTGCTATTCACACAATCTACAGACCAGAAGCAACAGCCAGAAGTAAAGAACTCACCTAGCTAAATCCGGTCTAGGATACTCTCTGCTCTTGATCCAACTACAGTTCTGTGGATCCAACGGTGGCTGGTCCCACCAGTACTTCGGTCATAAGCAAACACTTCCGCGCGTTTCTGTAATGCTGCTGTGTTTTTTTGATTTGCAGTTGTGTTTCAAAAATGTATTTTCTTGCTTCAAGCTTTTGTATATGCATTTGTTTTTTGTTGTTATGTTTTCATAATGTATTTGTGTTTTGTTATTTGTTAATGTGTTTTCTGATTTGCATTCATGCTGTGATAATGTTGCGTTGCTCTGCATGGCTCGGCCACCGTAGGATTCCCATGTTTCCATCAAAGTTCTTGCAGGCCACAAGCCCATAACGTTGACATAAAATTTGGTTTCATTTAGCAATGTTGGAGGCAAGTTCCACATTTTTGTCAAATCATAACTTAAGTCTCAGCTGTTTATCCATAGACAAACCTTGCTTTTCATGGCTAGTTTCAACTTAGATATAAGCAAGTTTGTCTTTCAAACTGTGCATCAAAGGGGCCGTAATTCTTAAAAGGAGCACATGTTGTTCGCTTTGGGATTCTATAGTTTTTTCCAGATTCTGCGCGTGTCATTTGAGCCCCTGGTAAATTATTTATTAACAACTAATATCTTAACTGTGCCTGTGTGCTTATATGTGACTACCATTTTAGAATCACAGAAGCTTGTGTTATTGGTCAGCAGTTACTCTACCATAAACCTTCAAACTTTCATGTAGCCTAATTAAGTTTTTGTACATATCCCTTACATAGTTCTTAACATGTACAAATATAATGGGTACAAGGAAAGTGTTATGAGCATTGTTAGTAATGTTTCTTTAATAATCTCCCAAACAGGAAGAACAGGAAGATGATTCAGCTATCGTATCGAGACCTGGTCAAGCAAAGGCAACAGCAGGCCGCGGATTGGAACAAAGAGGTTCAGGGAGGTAAGACTCACTTGTATTCACTTCCACAGGAGTAATGATCCAGTTTTTACTTTCAGTGAAACACTGAAGATGAACTCACTCACCCAGTTTTCACCTCTCCTGGAAAGCTGAACCTCAGCTTCCTGGCCTTGTGCTGACCTTGGTACACTGCTAATCAGTCCAATCAGTTCAGCTTTGGATTGATGACATTGGTCTGGGACGGGTTTGAAATCTTTTGAAAATTGTTCATGGAGGCACATTCTCAGATTCAAATGCATTTGAATGACAGGAAGTAGAATGTGACCCCGCTCTGAATTTTAAGGGGATTTTAACTGAAACAGTTTTTTGTTCTTTTCTGGAGTGGCTGTGGGAGTGTCTCACTGCAATCAGGCCTACTCCGAAAAAATCTACTTATAATCAGTCTATATATAACCCATCTGATCTAATGGGCTATTTCAGAAATGCTCCTTTAAAGTACCAGGTTTCACTATCGCTGTGACTTACTGCTGAATTGGAAGAAACCTTCCCGGAGACGATTGGACACATAACCAAACCTGATTTCAGAAGGGTGTTGCCACACAGGGCTAACAGAAAAAAGACGTGAACCCTTAGAAACATGAACCCCTCTCACAAAGAAAAGCATCTTCCCAACCAATCTCAATGCTGCTGGAGGTTATAATGATTGAGCCAAGGTTTGAACTGTTTTCTTTCATGCTGAGGAGGCAGTATTCACCGCATGGGGTGACTAGATGTAATTGAGCAATTAATTTACTGGACAAATTTCTTTTTTCATTTATGTGTTAATTGAGAGTAGTGTTGCCCATCTGTTGTGACTCTTCTCTGGTCTGTGTGTACATTTGTGTGTGTGTGTGCCGTGCGTGTATGTGTGTGTGCGCGTGTGTGTGCTTCTTCATGTATGTCAGCACATCTGGACCTGGGGCGGAAGATCAGTGTGCCAAAGGATGTGATGATGGAGGAACTACAGCTGAAGTCTAACAGGGGTTCGCTTATGTTTCACGAGAGACTGAAGAGAGTGGAGAGATTCACTGTGGAGAACACAGCCGACTCATCCAAATCTGTGAGCCATGTCAGTCACTCATCCACTTTCCTTTTATCATAGCTTATCCTCACTGTATTTCATTCCATAAGAATCGAAGCAGTCGCTGTCATTTGAGCTTCCTGAACAATTTAATAAAACTAGCAACTTTAATGGTCTAGCCTTGCATAGGTTTGCTCTGGTGGACTTGTAATGTTCTTCACTCTTCAGACCAAGTTTAATCAGGCATTAGCAATGACAGTGTTCACAGTTTGGACACTATAAATGTACCCTAGTTTATGGTGTCCTCCATCTCTTTTCTTGAAGCTTGGTGTATTTGTTATGTAATCAGAGTACTGGTACACAAAAGTCTCTCTTCAACACAACGGGCTGCTTTTTTATTGCTCAGTGCAAACATCGCCCTGAAATGGGGGCGGCAGTGTAGTATAATGGTTAAGGAACTGGACTTGTAACCGAAAGGTTGCCGGTTCGATTCCCAGGTAGGACACTGCCGTTGTACCCTTGAGCAAGGTACTTAACCTGCATTGCTTCAGTATATATCCAGCTGTATAAATGGATAAATGTAATAAGATGTAATAAGAAGTTGTGTAAGTCGCTCTGGATAAGAGCGTCTGCTAAATGCCTATAATGTAAAAAAAAAAATGCACCCCTATTTCTCTTGGAAATCAATTATGTAAGGTTGACCTGACCGGACAACCTAGAAATGACCAGAAATTGAAACTTTCAATTCTGTTTTCAATTCTGGTTCTGTTTTTTTCAATGGCCGACTAGTTTCTTTACCTTTGGGTTTATGTTCAGAATTTTAATCTGCATGAAAGTTTTATGTTTGCACTTCCCTCATGGCCTGGTCTTTCTTGAAATAGAGATTTCAAAGAACGTCTCTACTGTTTATTTTTAAAAAGTAAAATACAAATTAATAATACAGTTTTAAAAATACCCAGGCAGGTCAGGCAGGTCATGCAGGTGAGGCAGGTGAGCCAGCTCAGGAAACGACGCAAGCAGACGGCACGCAGGAGGGGAACGAGAACTCCCATACAGGGATTTCCATAGGACCGGCCGGGAAAACCAACCTGCTTTCATCTCTCAAACACACTGTGGCAGAGAAAGGGAGCCCCGACGTGCTCGCTCCAGGTAACCACGGAGACAGCAGGTGCATGCCAGTGCGCGTTAACAACAGGACCACAAAGGGGTCTTGGGATTACTGATTTAGCTGGATAACTGCACTGATTAATACCCGGAACCCTCCCAAATCTGGACTGAAGTAAAAACAGCTGTTCCGGAGCTTATCCAGCTAACTCAGTAATCCTGCTTTGTGAAATACCCCCCTGATTTACAATGACCAAGTTGCTGTATTACATCATGGCTTACAGTTAAAATCTAGTTCTCACTAGTGTGAACAGTGGGTAATGTGCATGACTGTGCATGCCGATATGTCTGTGCATCTACCACTGTACCCTTGAGCGTGGTACTTAACCTGAATTTATTCAGAAACATTTAGTGGTATAAATGAATAATATAATTTTAAGTGACCAGGCTAAGCAAATAAATATGCCTGCATACTATACTATATGCCTGCATACAAATCTGTATAAGTGTCTGTGTGTCAGTGTGTGTGTGTTTGTTTGTGTGTGTGCCTACTTGACAGCGTTCCCAGGTTTATTTCACAATCCAGATGAGAAAATTTGTCTGCCAAAGAACCCAAAAATTTGAGCTCAGCCGAAATATAAGACAACACTGTTCCTTTTGTAAACAGCTAAAAAAAAACAAGGACAACAAACAAACTACTAACTGCTTCTAACACCATTAGAACAACTAAGCACGTACTCAATTTTGCTAATTTAATGCAAATGTTTTTTTTAAGTTGACATGATTATATGGTCTCACGTCAATTGTATGACAGTGACAATTTAGCCAAATTTGTCCAGGAAAGCTGAAGCTTATAACCCTGACTGAGCCAGTGACCTTTGACCTAGAAGCTGTCCTTTCTCTCAGGTTATTCGGTGCCTCTGAAGGGGATCCCCCATGAGAGGTTCAACTTCACTGTGATCCCAAAGTCCTACCACTGCCCGTGGCGAGAGCTTCTGAGCGACAGAGAGAACTTCCTGGTCACCATGAATGTCCGACTCCCAGAACCACTCCACAAAATCACACCAGCCAACTACAAGTGCTTCAACAGGTCAATCGCCCCTCCTAGAGAAACACCTGACCTCTAACCTTAATCCTACTTCTGTCATTCACAACATTATCTGTAATTCCAAAATTAGTATCAAATGAAATGGAAGGGCTGGCTACATTTAATTTACTGGTGGATGCTTCATAACTATAATGACAGGCTGTTATTATTACTTTATTTTATTTTATTTTTGAATTTGCTGCCCAACCCAGGGCTGTATATACTATATTCAATTCCCACCCCAATCTGGAATGTCAGATTATCTGCAACCACAGCTGTGTCCCATGCATGAACCACCCTGCCAATTCAGGAAGGTTGGGATATGGGATACAGTTCTCCGAAACACGTGGTGACAACAGCTGCTTCTTTTCACGTTGCAGGCTGCAGCTAAGCTCTCACAGAGTGGCGTCAGTGGAGGGATCTTTCATATGCGGCTTTGGCATACAGTCTTATAAGCGCCCTTTTGGGCAGCAGGGGTCGCCCAAGAGAGATTAAATGCGGAACCCTGTCCAACTGAACCCTCTCATTCCCTGGGTGACACGGGCGCAAATTGCGCGTCCCCCTATGGAGCTACCGGCCACAGTCGGCACTGGCACGGTCCGGATTCAATCCGAGGCCATGAGGCTCATCCTTGCACCATGGCATTGCACCTTAAATGAGCCATCCAGCAGCCCACCCCTCTGCCCCCACAATTTCTTTTAAAATAAATACTGCATTATATAAATTATGCATTATACCTTAATGCATAGTGCAAGAGCACTAACCACAAGAAAAACAGATACTGACCAGCCAGCCATGCAGTGAGTGAACTTTGAACTCAAAAACCTTTAAAAACGTCATTGACACTGGGGCCTGACATACATGCTTTGATCTGTGTCTCCATCACAGATTGCGCCACCATTACTGAGGGGCAGAGTCTCTTTTGAGAGGCCGGGCCTCTCCTCGTATAACCCCAACCTTAAAGGCCTGAAACAGAAAATGCAGCCTTCAGTGCTATTCTGGGAGCCCCTCCCCCTCCTACCCATGTGACGTGCAATGGGCTACTGGGGTTCTGATCCCCTAGTACACCGACACACCCAAGGAGCGGTAATCAGTCTAAATTAAAAGAAACAAGCACTCAATATAAAAAGCCCAGTCCACATCCGTGGGTCGGGTTTCCCCATCTGCACCATCTTGTGAAACCCAGTCTCGGTTCTGGCATGCCACACCACGGATCCCATGGAGTCTGGAGACTATTTACACTTCTGACAGGGAAAGAGGACACCCTGAAGCTTGGCACGTCTCTTGGACATTTCAGACAGGCAGTGTGGACACTTGATTATCCACCACAATGAGCACAACATAGCCTATCGATGGATTTATTAACTTTGAACTTGAAGCCCAGGTCCAGACCATACCGTAGACCATACCTATTTTTTGTGGCCCAGTTTTCAATAGGCAGAACATTCTGTTATGACTCAAACATTTAGTTTATCGAACTTGAAGTTCAGACTGAATGCAGTTTTTCTTGGGAGATGTGTCGTACGCACATCATAAAGGCAGGAATGCTGGCTCTGCTTCTGCTCACTCAGTCACCGCGCCTGCAATGTTCTGCAACCAGACATTCAGTTCAGAACGTAAAGGTCATGCCATGTGTTTCTTCCACCCATGTACTCAGCCAGCTGATTTCACTAATAGTTTTACCTCATGGCTGAAGAATTGTTCTAATTTGCAAATTATTGATCGGAACAAAATATTGAACCTGCATTTCTTGAATATGCCCCTGTCTTGTGGGTACGAGACAAACATTTTGTCAGTCTCTCAGCCAATGTAATATTGGAAGAGCATAAATTGTGTACGAATGAGACATTCAAGCTCCTTCACGATCACACGATTTTAGGGATATTTGTGTAGGTCCATGCAAATTCTAGAAATGAGGCCTCTGGTTTCTGTATAATAATAATAATAATAATCATCACAGCACATGCAGTGACCTGTATTCTCCTCATAACATTGGGCTTCACTCAGTTAAATGTCATCTCTATTTGGCAGCTTCTGTTCTGTTTATTTGTAGGTGGATCCAATCCATCCTTTCTCCTTATGTAGTAATATAGTATATAATAAAACATGGTATATTAGTTCACTATTAGCATACATGTGTTTGTGCTGTGAGACGACAACCATTAAAAACATACTTTTCACCTTGACACTTTATCACCTTACGTTTGCTAATCTATAACTCTGTAAACATCAGTCTTATGTGAAAATTATTACTTACCAACACATTTAATCACAAGGGTTGTGAGGCAGCTTTGTTAATGCTTGACCTGGATGTGAACTCTTAACGTGGGGAAAAAAACGAAAACATGACTGGTTAAATATGCATCTTGACAGCCTTGCAAATCACCTTGAATCATTTAAAATAATGGATGGGTGGTCGAGTGTGCTGTATCGAGGCAGTGGTAAATATCTTTTGTTTAGTTGAACTGGGATTCCTTTCTTTTTTTCCAGAGCCCCGACACCTTTTGGGGGACCAATGGGAAACATGAGAATTCCTGAGTTTGAGCTGATGGTGGCCGACAGTGAACCAAACCCAGCCTGGGATCGTTTGTGCAAGCGCCCAAACTTCAACCGTGCCCCCCGAGGGTGGGGCGAATCTGCTGAGTTGTAAGAGGAAAGGGGTCCATAAAAACACAGAGCGTCAAATGCATCACCTGCATTTCTCTTTTTCCGAGATATCCCCAGAGACGCCAATCCCCAGCTGTGTTCCAAACCACATACTTGCACACTACCCAGAATTCTTACAAGTACGGAAGTTTCTGGCTGACATAACAGGTAATGTTTGAAAACTCAAGTCTGCAAGAGCAAGGCTGTGTCCCAATCAGAGCCATATCTACTGCGTACTGTCTCCTGTGTGCTGCTTAGTGTGTACCGTTTAGTACGTGACGTGCAGTACGCAAAAAATATCCTCCATACTATTTTCCAACCGTGCTGTGTGTCATAAGACATCCCACTCTTGCGCAGCAGTCACGTGTTGTTTTTGTTGTTCTTGAAGGAAAATGTCAGCTAAGCTGCGCCTCAAAAGTATGCTCCTGAATATACTCAACGACACCCCGGAAGTATATCATACGGGGGGTTTTAAGTATACTACATTTAGAGACAATTTTGCCTACTTAACTTTATCGTCCTGTCTACTCAACAAGCCTACTCAATAGTATGAAAGGGTGCTGATTCGGACACAGCCCAAGTGTGCAGTCAAAGTCCCCAGATGATTTCTTGTGTATTTCAGAGGACAGAAACACACAGTATACATTGCAGTGTAGCCTACTACACCCATACTTCCAGAAGTACACGCTAAAAGGTTATACAAACTCAAGAAAAGGAGAACAGTAACAAATAATCTTTTTAGAAATGTTATTACCCAAGTACTTTAATAATAATAATAACAATAATAAAATAAAATTACAATTATGTACACAACTAGAATTCTTGGGATATTTTTGCAATGCATTAGGCCTGGAGTTTATAAATGTACTCTTAAGCATATGCAGTCCACTGTTAATAGCAGGATGACATGTAAAAATGGCTTCCAAATATAGCCTATTTTTTTATACTGCGCTTTCATACTTGCACACGTACTCATCAGTATGTGTGAGAATACTTACCGCACTTTCATGTACAAAAGTGCTTGGTTTGCAAGTATTTGTTTGGAACACAGCACTAATCATGACTGAGTCACCATGCTGTAAATCTGTGCAAAATATTCAGATTATGTACAAATAAAGACTCATAAAACCAAAACAAAAACATTATATACGATCCCTACAGACTGCTTCTCTGATCGAAAAAAGAAACATAATGCCAAGAAAGTGATGCTTTCAACGGTAATGTTTCATTTTTATAAAAGGCCTGAGATGAGTTGACATGGAGAAAATGTACAGAAGTACAGCAGTATAAGACTGCTAACATCCACAAAACTAATACCCATTTACTACTCTGCAATTCTTACTACTCTGCTCCGATACTCCAATATCAATAACCTATGAAATCGAAAACAGTAGTATTTTAATAATTCATACAAATAAAAGCAAAAAAGTATAGGTACATGCTGTGTACTTCACAGTGCTATGGAAGGTAATCAAGTATGGCGATTTAAATATAGGACTCCCATTTTAGGTGTACAGGAAGACCAAAAAGGAATGAAAAAAGTATGGTGCTAATTTCAGTCTACCAACCCAGCCAAACCCATAAATGAAGTAAGCCACATCTTAACTCACTCTTACTAAATGGAGAGTACATTATACACTACCGTTCAAAGGTTTCGAATCACCAAGGAATTTTTATGTTTTTGAAAGAAATCGCTATTATTCACCAAGGTGGCATTAAATTGATCAAAAAGTAGTCATGACATTAATGTTACAGATTACTGTAAGAAATAACTTGTATTTCGCTCTTTACATGTTATTGCAAAGCCCCATTTTTATTTTCCAGTTACCTCATCTGGATGTAATCACGCTAATGTGCTAATTTGGTACTAGAGAAACCATTCTCATTATATTACATGCAGTTGAAAACAATTGTGCCCGTTTAATGAAGCTATAAAATGTCTTTCTTGAGTTGCTAAAGTAGAAATAGAATGAAATAGAAATAGTAGTTTGTAACATTATCAATGTCCTGACACTTTTTTTAAATACATGTAATGCTACCTTAGTGAATAAAAGTATCAATTTCCTTCAAATCATAAAAATGTCTCAGTGATTCCTAACTTTAGTGCACATAAGTTGAAATTATCATAATTATATGAAAGCTTTCTTAAATTGCAAGTTTTCAGCAGCTAGCAGTAGAGCCTTGCTTGAGTTCGACTCCCCACAGTGCTGCCTGACTTCAATTTAGTGCCATATGTAGCCTACTGACTTAAGGGGGCTGGGGAGTAAATTAAGAGAAACAGTGAAGTAATGTGTGAGATTTATAAAAAAACAAAAAACTAAATGTGTTCAAAATACAATTAAGGGCTAACCATATGGTGCAGTCCATACGCCAGCCAACTCTCACCCCATATATGAAGCCACATTAGGGCTTTTTGATCCAATCGAAACTTCTTTGACGCGATGTCAGTGTTTCTCCCTCCTAATGGAATCAGCCACTTTATGGAGCCTTAACACAAATCAGTAACGACATCTGGGGGATATTTCACAAAGCAGAATTACCTATTATATTAGCTGGATAACTGCACTGAGTAAAACTCAGTACCCTCCCAACCATGGTACCTGGACCATGGACTGAAGTAAAAAGAGTTCCGAGTTTTACTCCGTGTAGTTATCCAGCAAACTCTGTAATCCTTAGTGAAATGTCCCCCTGATGTTTTGGCCAAGTCGGAACTCGTGACAAATTTAAAAAAAATTAAAAAGACAGCAAAATAAAAGATGGTAAGAACATTTAATAGTGACAAGATATAAAATTCTTGATTTTATAAAAAAGTAAGAAAGAAAAGGTGTACATTTTGTCAAAACAAATACAACAGACAGATCATACATGTTTGTTAGTTCCTCCGTTTTCCCTCAAGAAATAAAACATTTTTACAGTTTCACTGCTGCGAATGTGTGCATTATATTTTAAAGCAGGTTTCATCTCACTACCATTCCAGAGTGAACGCTGAAGCTGTAGACTGACAAGAGGTCAATACATCCACTTAATTTACTCAAGCCTTCCAGCTGCACAATGCAGACAATTCCCTCACCAAGCTAAGGACCAAAGGTCCTCAGATGTGGGAAAGAACTGTATTCTGAATCAAGCTCTTCGGTGTAACGCAACCTTCTTTAATGGACTTTAGTGGTCTCTCAACAAGGCTACAATTTCAAGTGTGAATATTAATTCTCCTGATATTTTACAGAATAACCTCATAGATGAACAACTCTTATTTTTGATAAACATGACAAGTGTGTGTGTGGTGGGGATAAATTAATGAGACCTTTCTGTGGAGCACAGAACGAGACCGCACCATCTTCTCTCAGATACCCAGAGAGCTTTAGTATCAGTAGGGATCTGTTGGTTCCTTTCACAGTTATGGCTTATGTGCATGGCAGTTAGGCTATTTGTTCAGCCCAAAACAAACAAAAAAATCTCACAATTTTGGGAACAGGAACCTTTTATGAAGGAGAAAAATATTTTCAACTCATTTTCCAACAATGGTTCACTCAATTTTCTTTCACGTCTTTATTAAGATACTAAAAAAGGTGGTAAAATGTAAATGGGCAGTCACTGGATGCAGGATCATGTGACACGGCCGCCGGATTAGGATCCTCCGTGCCGGCTGGCGTGGGCGCCCATGCGCTGAGGATCCTGGGAAGGGTAGTGGATGTGGACCGGAGGTCTCATTTCCATGGGAGGTGGTGGGACGGCTCCCATGGGACCCATGGGATGGAACAGGGGAGGTCCGAAACCTGCCGAACAAACAGCAATCTTAATGGGTTGAAACCAGACTGTAGAAAAAATATGCGACGTCACCCATTGACCTTCCATGGGCTTTCCAAGCTTTGAAGCTGCTGAAGTGCAGTTTTGTGCTGCTACCACATGGTACAGAAATTGGAGAGAGACTGCGCAGGAGGGAGCAGGGGGACCCTTATTTAGTCATTATGTCTGGGCTGGGTCTGGGTCGTCCACTAAGCGTGAGATACTACTGACGCGCAGTGACCAGGAAGTGCAGCAAGCCGTCCCAGATTGGCCCACAAAATATGGAAAATATTGTCCAAACGATTCAAACAACTTAAATTTGCACATGGGGAGACAAAACACCTATTGCGACTGCATCGTTTTCTGTGAAAAAATTATTGAGTTGATATTTTGACCGCATTGGTACTGTCAGGCCAAAATGTGTCCGTGAGCCAAAATGTGTCCGGGCCAGGCATCAGAATGCTAGGAATGTCGTTGCTATGCCAACAGACACGCGAGCATTGTGACGCGATAGCATTGCACTTGCTTTGACCTCAGAATCGCCGGGTGACAAGCTCGCGCTTGCTTTTATCCTACAAAACATGACAACAACTCACTAAATAAAAGTTAACAAATAACATTTATTGAAAACAATATTCAACGTAACAAAACATTTTTAGGAAACGTAATAATAATCGGTATTAATCGGTCATCAGAAAAACTACCAATAGGCCCACAAAAAAATAACAATTAGGCCTACTGTACGACGTGACATTAGATTAGTTTTATTGGGCTATTCAACAACGCGATTGGCCTACTTACTCTTTCCACCTCGCTGGTTTAACTTGCAGTGCGAACAGGCTAATGGGTTTTTTTTTTAATCCGGCGTTGTTAACATTATTAACGGATGCTCGTTTTTTTATAAAGCAACATTTGACCAGGAAACTACTATGTAGTATTGCTAGCTAGTTAGTTTCAGTAAAATACTATCTACTTCAAAATGAATCACTAGCTAACACAATCTAAAATCGAAAACAATTAACAATATAAAGCTTAGTAGCCTATACAAAGGGAAATTAATAATAAAGGTTATCTGAGTGATAGTGATGGTTATTTGAGTGATGTAGTGATTTATCTCCGTCCAACGATCTCCGGCGATTCTGAGGTCAAAGCAAGTGCAATGCTATCGCGTCACAATGCTCGCGTGTCTGTTGGCATAGCAACGACATTCCAAGCATTCCAATGCCTGGCCCGGACACATTTTGGCTCACGGACACATTTTGGCCTGACAGTACCATTGACTTTCAGCCACCTTTTTTAGTGTAAGACCTATACTGGAGCCAACCGCACTGGCGCCTCAACAAGAGCAAGAAGTGAGCTTGAACAACAAAGCCCGGTCTTGGCCCCTTGATTTAACCCCCTCGCGCAGACACCTTAGTGGCCATGCTGCCGGTGCCGTTAGATTGCTCAAGTCAGACATGCATTGCTCCTGCAACCAAACTAAGTGGAAACAACAAACTCTGTTATAGCTTTATTAGGACATGATACGTGGGAGTTTTTACTAGGGGGGGGAATCTCGAGGCACCTCACGATTCGATTCCGATTCAGACGGCTATGATGCGATTATAAAACGATTATCGATGCATCTAGATCAGGGGTCACCAACCTTTTTGAAACTGAGAGCTACTTCAAGGGTACTGAGTAGTACGGAGGGCTACTTGTTTGATACAAACTTCCTGAATAACAAAGTTGCACAGATCACCTTTTAATAATAATAATATATGTGAAGAGACTTAGATATTATTACTTCCTTTTATTGCCCTGTTTAATACTTTATTAGACAACAGCGCCCTCTTCTGGTGAAACTAAAGTTTTACGGGACAATTTTTATTTAGACAGATCTCCATGGTGATTAGTGCTATTTTTAGAACATGCCTCGCGGGTATAAACAATGGCAACAGTCGTTCTTTCCAATATACTCCGGGTAACGTTAATTTTGGAAAAACGCGATGGAGAACGATTTCCTCAAAGCAGACAGAAAGGTTTGAAATATGGAATTGAGCGGCATGTGCAAAAAGTAAGTGTGTAAAAATTAAAATGTCATTAGAATCGAGGTCAATTAAAGTCTACCGCTGGACAAACTGCACCAGCTGATTACTGATGTTGCTGGGGTGACCATATTTATCTCAAGAAGGGGGGCAGGGGTAATGTTAGACAGGCGTTATGAACAAAAGAAAGGCTACCTGTTTGTTTATATATGGTTTATAGAAAAAGCTAAAGTTAACCGGACATTTTTGTTCATTTAGAAAATCCCATATGGACGGATATTTTCAGTCCCAAAAGAATAACGTAGCTAACGTTAACGCCAGCTATATAACGTTAAATAACTTAGTTACCTCAAGTTGGCTGCTGTTCAGATCACATCAGATATGGTGGTAATGATAGCTGGCTTTACTAGCTCCAAGACCAGCATTAACGTTACAACAGTGCGGTCTCAATAACTGAAGCGCAAACGTTACTTTGTGAGCAGCACTGGGACATTTTCATAAATTAGCTAACGTTAAGTTAGCACAAATGCATTTGTTGCTGGTTTTGGGTTTCAGAAAAGGGACAAAAATTTCTCCTCCCTCCAATCTTTCAAGGTAGGTATTACAGGTTCCCCAAGCAAATCTTTTCACCATCCTGTCTGACTCCATTTATGTATTGTTTAACAATTTTCAGTGAGCTACTGCAATCTTTCCATTGGTTTCAGAGCACCTGTCCTTGACCCGAACCACTTGACCGAGGTTACTTAGAACACATAGTAATGGTTGCTAAAGTATGATTGGACAATTTCTGGTTTGGGGAGGAGCCTAGCGACAGGTCAATTGAGTTTTAAATAATCGATGATGAAGTTTTCTGCATCGAGCCATAATCTTTCAATTAGAGAAAATCGCGATGCATCTCAGAATCGATTTCCCCCCCCACCCCTAGTTTTTACCGTTTGCTTTTTGCCCAATTTTCCTTCCGTTTCTCTGTACAGCATCTTTGTGACAGTTCTCTGTAAAAAAAGCGCTATACAAATAATTTAATTGGAAATGTTTATGTCACGTTGCAGTCGGCAAGAGGCGGCCTTGGCTTGATGGTTAGAGCAACCTCCTCTCACTCTGGATACCCGGGTTCGAGTTAATTTAACTTATTTAATTTTTTTAAGGGAATGGTGTTTGTTGCACACGTTCAGTTTAAAATAAATTATTTAAGGAATTAATACAAGTAAATAAGTCTGATTCAAATTTACTTTTTGCAATAAGCCTCAACAAAACTCAGAAGAGTACATTGCAATTTTTTAGTTGTAGTATCATTGTTGAAAAATCTTTTGGACTAATCAATTTTGCATTTCATTAATCTTTCGGTGAAACAGCA
The DNA here is from genome assembly GCA_022702515.1 of Ilyophis sp. 1 JC-2022. Classification (NCBI taxonomy): domain Eukaryota; kingdom Metazoa; phylum Chordata; class Actinopteri; order Anguilliformes; family Synaphobranchidae; genus Ilyophis; species Ilyophis sp. 1 JC-2022. The sequence goes on along the minus strand of CM040401.1, from coordinate 31,541,194 downwards.
GAATCCACAAACTTACCAGATACTGTGCACCATTTTTTATTTTTTAAGACTGAACATAGTCTCTGCACTGTTGGAATCGAAACGTTACAATTTGATGCCTATAAAAATTCATAAAGGGGCGTGCTCGGGTACAACATGCGGGAGTGGACATTCTGTACTCTAGTACAGCACCAGAATCACCGTACTTAAACAGCAACACAGTCCCTGAGTTTGTGGTGATAAAATGATCTGTGGTGAAACATTAGCATTGCTGACTGGTCAGAGGTCAGGGGGCTGCATCAAGAGAACAACACTTCTAAAGTGGCCAGATTAAATGAGGCATTCTATGTACTTACAGGCTGACAGAAGCAAAAGATTTAAGAATGGGGTGCATTTGGGGTACTGCGATGCGGTGTGGTGCACAGAAGCGTTTACCTGGGGGTGGAGGGGGGGCGACTCCAGGTGGGGGGGGCAGGGCGATGTTCATAATTGCAGGCGATGTGCTGGGAGCCAGGTTGAAGTAGTTGGCTGGAGCTTCCTCTTCTGACATGGGGGGCAGGGGCAGAGCTGGAGGAAGGGGCAGGGGCAGTTAGAGCAGAGATACAGTACAGACCACATGGAGCGACTGTAACGCGCACACACAGACACAGACACAGACAGAGCTGGAAGAAGGGGCAGGGGCGGTTAGAGCCGATATGCAGTACAGACCACATGGAGCGCGCGCGCGCGCACGCACGCACGCACACACACACGCACACACACACACACGCACACACGCACGCACACACGCACACACACACGCACACACACACGCACACACACCTCCTGGCAGGCCGGGCACTGGGTCCAATTTCAGTCCCATGTCATTGACACCGTCCCTGTCCCTCTCCTTACCCCGAGCCGCCTGAGACCTGTGGGAAGAGAGTACAGTGTCAGATTGTCCATCAACATACAGCCCCTCTGCACACCCAGTCAACATACAGCACTTCTGCACAGCCATCCAGTATACTACATTATACAGCCTTCTACACACAGGAAATATTGTATTACACAAGCACACAGTCAGTCCAGCACATTTCAGACATATGGCTTCCACCCTTGGAGGGTTGTCCAGGGATCGCTTCAGGTAGTTCCAGGCGCTCGGGCGTACGGAAGGAACGCGGGCACGTGAGCAGACGGATGGACGGACGGGACGCTCACCTGCCCCACTTGACGGTCAGCCTACGGCCGCTGATGATGAGCTTGTTGAAGGACTTCTCTGCGGCCATCTCAGCGGCCTGCCGCGTGGCAAACTGGATGAAGGCGCACTGCTGCCTCTGCACGATGGTGGTGGTCCGGATCTCCCCAAACTGATAAAAGTGATTCCTGTTGGGGAGGGCGGGGCAAGTCATCACACTAGAGTCCCGTGTCATAGATATTAGCATTCATCATCTATGATGGGCATCAAATAGGTAAAACATTGACGGTTACATGAGTCTTCTAGTATTTAGTGATTTACAACAATAGCGACCTTACCATCAAAACCTTAACTACACTTTAACCCAATATTGTAGGTCCTATATCAAAGCACGTACAATGAACGGTAGCGTCAGTCATTCCAGGGGTTCATTTCTAATCGCTTATTTTCCCTCCTTGCATCCCTTCCTCTCATCCTTTCCTCAGTCATTAGCTCCACCAGAGGATGCAAAGAGGTGCAAAGATGAGATACGAGCACGGACGAATTAAGTCAACATGTATTACGCAAATGTAATTTCCTGGCGTCAAGCGTCAGTTTGAAGCGACATTGATTACCAACGACGTGCTGCACATATTTCGCTTACTCTTAACTATAATGTTTTTTAGCCTCTTTAAATGAATACATGCGGCTTTTATTAGATCTAACCTTAGTGTCACTAAGGATGAAGAGCTTTATAATACATGGAAAGGAATGGTAAGATAACATTTGTGTAGAGGTGTTCCCGTCATGTTTCAAAATGAGGCAGATGTGGAGAGGTGGATCATTTGTAGGCTCGGTCACGGGTTCTGAGAAAAGGCTTCGGCAAAGGCTACCATCGTCTCGCTCCCGGGCGCCTCCTCGTTCCTCCAAGAAGCATTTACCAATTTGGAAAGCCCTTAAAGATAGCAGACCTAGATCGATTTCCGGGTCACGCGAGGACGCTGGCAACGAGGACGGATAAAATAAGCGATTGGAATGAACCCCAGGCCTTACCAGAAACAGGATAGTGCAGAGTGAGCAGCTGACTGCTGCGTTTCCCTCAGTTCACTCGCCTGCTTAGTCTTCACATGCTTCAAATCGCAAAGCGCTTGGATTGCACCGAGACCAACGCATTTATTCATAGATTTATTACAAACCCCGGTTTTTGTATTTGTACAATTTCCGTTCAGTTATAAACAGTCTTATTGCTGTTAATTCCATGAGTAAACCAGAGCCTGGTGTGGGACAAGATGAGAACAATTGCAGGCATAGTCAGGATTTGACAACCAACCACACGCACACACACTACACACCCCCAATAACTTTACAGGATGACAACCCGCCCCCAGATCCCCATTTTAATCACGCCACTTTCCCCCTCCTCACCTGAGGTCCGACTCTGTGACGCTGTCTCCCAGCCCGCCCACGTACAGCGTGGTGATGGTCTTGTCTTCGGGCGGGTCCAGGCGCGGCATGGTGGAGGCCCGTTTCAGGAGCTTGTCGGCGACCGGGTCGTTTATGCCATAGTAGCGGTCTTTGATGTTCTGGTCCGCCAGAGGGTCATCCGGGTCGGTGGGTTTCTCGTGCCTGTGAAGTTCAGATGTGAGGACAGGGTCACTGACCGCTTGTACCTTGATCACTGTCACTACATTTATTTATTTAGCCAATTAGGTTCCCTCTTCAACATGCAACACCTGTAATATATGGACAGGGGGGGGGTTCAAGGGGTTCAAGGGGTGGAGAGAGTTATTTCAATCATTGACAAGGGGGGGATAGACCGGGGCACCTGTGGGTTCGGCCTGTAACATTACATTACAACTAATCGTTTTCCAGGACATTTTCACAATTTTCTCATTTTCTATCACATCTGCTGATCTCAGATTGAATCCAACCCATGCCATTGCCGGAAAAAATATACTTAAAAGAAAAAAAACTCCTAATTGCACACATTAGGTGCCAACACTACACTACTGTCAAGAGCCAAATAAAGAGGTACAGAATCTGATAGAGTACATTCAGTGTGTGGGGACACAATGGGAATCTCTTGAAAGTTCAGACATGAAGCACTGACTAACAACCCTAACACAACCAGGACACGCAAGGGGCCTTATTGTACAACAGCACCATCTAGCGTGGCTTCAAGGGTACTGCAAGTCAACCAGGACGCGTTATTTGTCAGTAGAACACAATGAAAGACTGGAGCGTGTCAAGACGACAAGAAGAAAGGCTCCTTGATTTATACACGCTCCAACACTGATTATTCCAACAATACACAAAAACCATATTCAACAGCGAATAGTGTCCTGCCAGATTGGAACATTCAAGCTTAGGCGTGGGAACATTCTCACCTGTTTAAAAAAGTGCCTTAATACCATTTAAAAATATAAATCATTTATCCAGGTCAGAATTAAACATGGTATGGTAGCAACAAAGAGACTTGTGTCACTGAAGTATTCGGACAAATTTAAGCAATCTATTTAGTGAAGTTGCATGAAGGCATCAATGGACAAGACAGATATATACAAAGCTGAGAACTTTAATAGTAAACATAAAAGTGTGGGGGGTGGGGTGGGAGCAGATGGTGTGTGTAAAAGTTGTAGAAAATCCCAGTGTGACAAAACAGAATAGATTTTTATGGATTGGTGAGGCCAAATGTGTCAAAGTGTTTGATTATTTCTGTAACTAGGTTTTAAAAGAATACCTCAAGCCAAAACTTTGAGACTCTCAAACTTACAATCTAGTCACTCATGCACAGGGACCACACATGATTACATGTCAATTTAACTTTTAGTACATCCATTTGTCTATCATTTCTGTTATTACATCCGTTACTGGATGAAAACGTACAGGAAGAACTTTACCTTCAGTATAATATTTAGCATTTGGCCAGTTTTGTCTTCATAAATGCAATAAAACCTCTAAAAACAGCCCCTTCAGGAAGGGGAGAGGGGGAAAGAAATCTATCAATATCTCCATTTTGTAACGTTTTCCTTCAATTCTCACTTCCTTCGTACAGCTTTACAAAGCTAATTCTACAGCCGCTATCCAATAGGATTGCCAGCTGCAGAAGGGCATTCCTGCCTCCTTGGGTTATTTATGCTAAATCAACGTGTCCAATTGGCCAATAAAACCCCTCGGCGGCCACTGGCACAGGTCTTTCTGGTAAGACCGGAGATACAGGCCGTGAGAATGAGGGCTTCTCTGCCCCAAACGTATATTAACCCAGGGATGTCGAATTCAATTCCTAAAGGGGCTGGTTTGTATGCCCACAACTAAGCCCCGGGGTAATTAGTCTTGCTAATACAAGCATATGCCCCAACCCTTTGGGGAACCGAATACCTAATGACAATGCGCATACATCAGTTAGGCCTACGTATCTGTGAATATGATGAGACAAGCCGGGCACAGTGCATCAAATCACTCAAATGCACTCTTACAGAATGCATTTATAGCGTTAATACAACGTAACTATAACAAAGCAACAGACCTATTGTAACATTTAAGGGTCACATTTCAGATTCAGGCCCTATTGAAAATTAGGTTTGAAATTGAATGTTGTGTGTGCGCATGGTCAACTCATTTTGTCAAGTATTCTGACTTTTAGACCACAGTGTTGCAACTGAAAATTTGTCCTCCAGTAGAAAGGCCAACAAATACCCTAGACCTGTAAATGGTATACCTTTTGCACAGTTTATAAATGGCAAATTGATGGCAAATTGATTATAAATGTAGGCTCTTTCCTTTGTATACAATTATTTCTTGAGGCCTAGTATTTGGGTACATAAATCGCAAAAATGACGACCAATGTAACATTATGGCAATCTCATATCTCTACCCGGGCTAGCAGGCTTCTCCTGCGAGCAGTTGGGAATATGACCCAGCTGTTGCATTGAGGGCACGCGTTGCGAAGAGGCTCACCTATAAGGGCACTCTTCGCCCCTCTTGCACTCGCCCTTCACCCAGAAGGAGCAGATGTGGGGGCGGTTCCTCTTGTAGTAGGGTGTGGTCCGCGCCAGTTTCAGCAGCATGTCGCTGGAGCCCGGCACCTTGCCCAGGAGCCCCACCTGTCGCGTCCCGTCCGAGTTCTGGATCTGGGGCGGGCGGAGACGGAACATGTGTCAATCACCTGGCCCTGCCCAGTCTCACATTCAGATTATTAACCCTGACCATAGCCTCTGTTTTGGATTCAGGAAGTGCTGAGTGATTCACAGAAATTTTGGTATATAAATAACTAATTATTATTTGAATAGTCTTAATTCGGTGGATAAAGTGTTTTTTTCTGAGCTCAGCGTGCTAGTTTTTTGAAGTTGTAGTTTTCAAAAGGCAGCTACTCAACACAGTTCATGCTGAAATAAGCATCACAATAACTACAATGTCCATAATCCATTGTGCCTACAGGTACGCAAATGTAATGCAACAGTTTGGAAATGCACAAAACACAATATTCACACGTGAATGACACCCGTGCTGGATGAGCGTATGATGCGAATGTTTAAAAAGGTATACTGTACGACTGTAGCCAACAACACATACTGTATATTCAATAACACTTAAACTGGAAGTTTGTATTTAACAATGTCATAGACCCATCTGCCTTGAAATTAGTCTCGTGATTTAGTCAGTTTAACTCTGTTATCTAGTGCGAGCCTCCTTCTATCCAGCTTGCTAGCGTGGTCTGAGGAAAACTAAAAACAGTAGCCTGAACTAACAACGTTCGATGGCTGGCTGGCTGGCTGGCTGCCAAAGCGAAAATATACTTGCTGAGAAAATACTGTATGAAAAGGGAAATAAATTCTGAAGTAAATAAGTCAGTAATCAAATAAAAAGCGTAGCTAATATGCACACCATAAATTAACGTATGTATTAAGTGATAATAATTTAGGCAAATGATTTGCTGTAATATGCAGTCATTGACTAAAGACTGAAAGGAGCACACTTTTCCTGAGGATCTTTAGAAGATTTCATGTGGAGAGTGAGACCACGTCAATTTTGAGATTAAAAGTTTAAAATGTATTTTTGTAAAGAGTTAGGCCTAGAGTTTCAGTTGTTTGTGATAGGTTCACGTTTAAAAATAAAAATAGAAAACCGAGATTATTTTCCAAAACCAAACTCAAAAACGCTAATCGCTCAGCACAAGACAATTTTAGGGTTTACAATGCTTAAAAAAAGCCTGTATCTTCTGAGAGTTTCTGCTCACAATATGCTTCTGTTTTTCATATTGTACCGATTAACGTGATTCTGTTAGTCCAACTACCAAACCACATTGCACAGAACAGTAACAACACCACTCAACACAATATAGCAAAGGTAAATTTGGAGGACAGGATTTTTTTGGACAATCAACTTCCTTCCCCTCGCACTCACCTTTCTAAAATTTCACAATTCATATTGTGACGCCACCTGTACATTTCAGGCCAACAAGTAACAGCCAGTAACAGCTAAAATAAACCCTGTCAATCTTCAGCATTGCTACCTTGGCACCAGTCAATAGGGAAAAGTTATTCTTAAAAGGCACTAACAAATGTGAAGATTAGCACAGCCATAGAGTAAGCGCCTACTCCATCAGCACCCCTAATACAGAACAATAACTATTAATACGGAGGTCAAGGGGGCGTAGCATGGTGGGTACACATCGGACAAACTGGACGTGTATTTTTAGCAGACTACACACAGCTGTCTTTGTGCTGACAGCTGCTGTGCAAACTCTCACCAAAGCCATGGAGGAGGGGGGGGTGACACCCGCACTAAAGTCAGCCGTGAACTAATGGTTTAATGACTGACCGCAAAGCCATGCCGGGCGCGGTGATGAGGCACGTCTTACTTAAGCAGGGGTTAAGAACCTGCTAAAACACTACCTCTCGCTCCATGTTCTGAGTGTAGTACTCCTTGTTCACGTCCGATTTGGGCATGTCGTCCTTGACTGACAGCCCAGTGTCACGGACCTGAATCGGCAGGCCTGGGGGGAGGTAAATATATATCAATACATACATAGCATCACCACATCAAGTACATGCAGGCTTGGAAAAGAAATGGATAAATGTACAAACCCCAATTCTAAAAAAGTTGGGACAGTTTGTAAAATGCACATAAAAGCAGTGATTTGTAAATTCCCTTTTACATACATTTAATTGAACAGTATAAAGAAAAAATATTTAATGTTTTACCTTCTCAACTTTATTGATTTTTGTAAAATTTTTGCTAATTCCAAATTTGATGGAAGTTCAAAAGACACCCGTTTATAACATTCCACAGGTAAACAGGTGATGCTAACATGACTGGGTATAAAATGATATTGTATTTTCAGGTACCCTTCAAGTGATCCATCCACATCTACTGCATATCTGGCAGCAGTGATGGTTTGAGGCTCGTTTAATACCGCAGACCCTTGATGACTTACAGCAATTTAGCCAACCATGGGTTCTATACTGTTCCCGTGTAATTTACAGCTTAATCTAGTCCCATCCCACAATTCCCATAGAGATCAATTCAAATGCAGAGAGGTTATAGTTTCGCTTGTAAGAGTACCTGAAAATAAGATATCCTTTTAAACCCAGTCATGATAGCATCACCTGTTTACCTGTGGGATGTTCTTTTAACTTCCCAGTTTTTTTTTTTTTTGGGGGTCCCGTCCCAACTTCTTTGGAACGTGTTGCAGACATCAAATTCAGAATAAGCGTATATTTACAAAAATCAATAAAGTTGATAAAACATTAAATATCTTTTCTTTGTACCGTTTTCAATTAAATATATGTAAAATATAATTTACAAATCACTGCTTTTATGTGCATTTTACATACTGTCCCAACTTTTTGGGAATTTCGGTTTGTACTATTTAGCAATATACAGGTAGTGGCCAAAAAAATATATCCTAAAAAGGTGGAAATGGCAATACGAAATCACTTAATATGGCGTGGAGCCTCCATGTGCCATAAGAATGTAGTAATCTACTATAGAACCTGGAATTCTGTAGGAGGGATGCACCACCATCCTTCCACAAATGCCTCGGAGGCAAGTTGTAAAGAATGGTTTGTGCTCTGCAATCTGGCCATCATATTCTGCTCGACAGAGTTATTGATCGACTGTTCTTGATGAAATTTCCTCTCAACTGGACTGACAGTTGCTTGCACATTTGTAGCTCCAATGTTTTCATCGCTGAAGCTCCTGCCAAACGTGCCCCAAGAATGCCCCATCTTTCAAAGTCACCATGGTCAGTGACTAGTCTGTCAATCAGGCTTGCACAGCATTTTTATACATGATATTGAAGATGCTGGGATGCTAAGTATTCAATTCATTCAGTAACCACACCAGCATGGAAGCTTTCAATGTACTTTGTGTTGCCATTTACACCAAAGTTTCCATCTTATTTGCCACTACTTGTATATATAATAAAAGTGCACATATATCACTGGTTAAGCTATTAACAGAAAAGTAAGACATTGAAAATAGCCTTGAGATGAGCAGTGCTCCTCACAACCCCTATAGCAGACATACAGGTGCCCAGAGGTATAATGTGCAATGAAGAGGAAGAAAAGGGGGAGAGAGAGGGGGAGAGTGATGGAAAGGTAGAGTGAGAGCGAGAGACCCACCATACTCCAGGTCCAGGAGACAAGTCTGGCAAACGTTCTTCATCTTGCTGCAGGTCTGGCACACCTCAGTCTTCTTAAAGCGCATCCGCACACCCGGGCACCAGCGGAAAACTGTGAAGGGCCGTGCGCAGATCTGCAATGGACCACGACAGCCGCATTACATCCCCCAGAGCACCCCAAACAAACGGAAAAACGGCCGCGCAGCCCAAACAAACGGGGAAACGGCCGCGCAGCCCAAACAGAGGAAACGGCCGCGCAGCCCAAACAAACGCAACAATGCAGCCATGAAATGCAGCATGGTTTATTTCACCTGCATCAAACATTTTATTTATTTAGTTATTTTTAAAAAGCTATCCGATTTTGAAAATGCATTTCCTTACCTTGCATTCCTTGCCATACTTCTCTTTGGTCTATTAAACCAGAATCAAAAAGGCACATTAGTGAGTGGTGATCATGGCATCTAAAATGTGCTCCCAAGAACAGCCGTCTATCATTCTAGGTCTTTTTTTATTATAGCCGCAATATGATCAGTGCCACGTAGCTGAACTTCAATCATTTAGTAACCATTTACTCTTTAAAGTTAGTCATCACTGAGGTACAATCAATCTCTCAAATTCAAAACTTTTGTTAGTTGTTTTTTTGTTTTGTTATTCTTGCAGACTGACAGGCTCCACTCTTTTAAACTAAAGTAAGTTGCACACTATTACTGCTTTCCAAAAGCATGGCTCTGTGTGAGAGGGGCTTAAGGGCTGTTAAAAGGCACTGGCCCACTTACCATGCGGATGTAGGGGTTCTCCCCCAAACAGGTCTGACAGAGGATGGGGAAGTCCTGCAGAGGTAGAGAATGTTACAATGTTTGATGGTCATTTCCAACACAACCTCCCAAATAACTGTATTCCTATCAATTTGATACTTGAATGTTACAAAACTCCTCAGACTGAATATTTGAATGTTTTGCAGTCTTGCAACTTGGTGCCTATATCCATCTTCAGTGAAAACCAGCACATTCACCATCCATTTTGCATCTGTACTAGGTATGCATTTGGCTGTATTACTGCACAAATAATTCTGATACAATTTGGTAACTGTGTTTGTATGTGCTTTATAGTGATGTTTATGTCCACACATTGTGGTTCCAAAGATAACATGGGTCATTATAATGGCGGTTGACAGGCAAATAGATGGACGATTCAAGAGGTTCACAAAGTATCAGGCGTATATGACTAATCCTCGTCTAAGTTTATAAGCTTGACAAACTATGGATACAATTACACAGGCCTATATTACTCGGTTTTCAGAAATCTCATGCATGCTTCTAGAGACAACATAAGGGCCATCAAGGGCTTGAATTTCTTTCTGCTAGGCATCTATTTTGGGTTGCAACAATATTACATCATACACTAAGAGGTGTGTACCGTACAAACAGCTATTCCAACTCTTTATACCAAGCCATTTAAAATTTCCTGGAAAGCATCTTTGTGACAGTGTCTCTGTAAAAAGTGGCATACAAATCAAACTTAAAATGGGGGCTCCCACACTTATCCATGCCACTAATTAAAGGTTCTTTCAAGGTCTTATTTCCCCATTTCACTCCCGCAAACTTTGGAAGACTGCAGAATGTGCAGATGCCATTAGCTTAGTCAGAGCAGGACGATGATGGCAAGTTATGAACGGTTCGCCTGTAATCCATACTTTAAGCGAGTTATAACCGATAATTTCTATACAAACTAGTACAAAAAAAAACCAGACGCCACACTTCTTCGCTCTGACAATGAAACGTATGCGCTCAGCACTGACGCTGCTGGCCGGGGGCGCGTCGAAGTCACTAGTTTATACAAATTATCGGTTATATAGCTCGCTAAAAGTATGGACTACGGGCGAACCGTTCATAGCCTGCCGTGGTCGTCTGAGGTTTGTGGAGAGGACAGAATAGGGAAGAACTTTCAGAATTACTCAACTCGATTCTGTTGAGTATTCACAGATATTCATCGAAAGCCAGAGGACCAGATGGAGTAACATTTAGATGAGGTTAGATAGTTTAGCTACTGTTGATCATCTAAAGTTAGATCGAGCGTATTTACATTTTTAAATTAACATTGCAAGTCCCATAACCGTGTTTGACTTGTTTCCAAGCTAACGTTAATTAAAATACCGCGATATGGATTATCCCATCCATCGCCAGTGAATTGGGTTCATCTACCCAGAGCTGTTTTTTAGGTTAACGTTACGCTACGTAGCAAAATAGCTACGGCGGCTATCTAGCTAACGTACAATGTGTACGTTAACGTAGCTAGCGCTGCTATCAGACCAAACGACCAAACATCACATTGCAAATTAACGAGAATGGCTACCTAGTTTAATACGATTTGATATAAACCAATTTATGGTAAAGTTAGTTAACTAGCCACCTAACGTTAAAGTTAAATGGCAAATGGTAATGTTTGCTTTCAGTGCAAGCTAGCTAACGTTAATAGAGAGCATGCAAAGCTTAACGTTAAGATAGCTCCATTCCCCGTCTCATTACCTCCGCTAGATAACTAGCTAGCTATCAAGTTGACACGATGATAATCAATGTCTCATACCCATTAACTAATACATTCATAGTCAGCTTAATACATAAACCGTATTTAATTTCAAACGTACCGCGTCTTCCCAGTTCTGCCTGTTGTACGTGTTAGCTCCCAAAGACGTCGCCATTTTCTTGAATTTAGTTCTCCCAAAATGCACCACTTCCGCGAAGATCTGCTTAATTCCCAGAATGCAACACAAAGCAGTGCTTCCGTCTCTGCTCTGGTTGGGTTGACCGAGTGGGCGTGTTTTGCACAATGAAAAGAAAATCACTCATTAATTTGGAGCAACCGTGAATTTGTTTTGCTGTTGTGTCAAAGAAACACAGTATTAAATGCATTAAAGTTAACAATGTTTCAATTTCAAGTTATACCAAGGTTGAGGGCATGAGGATTTCAGGAAGTCTAGAGATTATTCAGCAGAACAGTGCAAGTGGCTGCTGTGTGAACTCAACCAGAAGAAATATCAATTGGCAAGATTTGCTGGAAAGGCAGCGAAACGAAAAAAACAATCCCCAATTTATGAACAAGGCTTTTGGCAATCGCAAACATTTTTACAGCTGATAGAAACACCCTGCAAGATATGTGTGGATCTTTTGAGTTAAAAAATCAATGTACATAGATGTGAATTATGGCTATTTGCAAACAAATGTCCACATGAGTTGTTAGTGTCATATTGAACTCCTGAACAAACATTCACTTCCTTTATTTGTGGCTGTTTAGATTTTAGCCTATTTTAGTGGTACGTGGCAGATATTTTTCTGAAGATTTTTAACTCTTTTCTTCTTTAGGTTTAGATTTAGATATAGCCTCCTCCTGTTCAGTTCCTGAAAGGACAATGCATTCTACATTTCATATTTATTCATTGCAGGAATTATTTAAAGAGTTAAATATCACACAGACAAAACAACAGTGCAGAACATATGGTATCTGTTCTCTTTCATGCATATCTTGTACATTCTCCAGAAATCTTTCGAGGCAAAGCCAGCACAACAGCAAAGTTTTAATGTGGTCATGGTTAATGTGATTGTATGGTGTTTTAGCATATGAAATTGCATGTTGCAGGTGTGTACGTGTGTGTGTGAAGGAGGATGGTGGGGGTTAGGCAACCCAGTGCTTTGATGGCATTGACATACAACCACAAAAGGAGTGCAGTTTAAGAAAGGGGTTGAGAATTACCTCCCCTTCTCTTTCATTAGATAATGCAATAGGGTCCTTCCCATTTAAAATCTGCCAAACAACCTGTCTCCATTAAATTATTTTTATGAACTAGTAGATAAATCAAGCAGCCACCTGCATTTTCGATTTTTGAAGAGGGCTTAACTAGATTTCTAGTATGCTAAAATAATTGGACAGCATCTTCACATGTTCTACAAAAACATCTTCTTTTATTAAAATATTAGTTCACATCTTTCCAAACAATTAAATTAAATCTTAATTTGAGAAGAAAATACTACTTTGATAATACAGAGAGAGAGAGAGAGAGAGAGAGCGAGAGAAAGAGAGAGAGAGAGAGAGAGACTTAAACTTCCTATGAGCAAACACCTGAGGTCCCCACAGGACTGTTTTTTATGCTGCAGCATAATTTGAATTTGATTGCGAACTGTGCCTAGTACTTGGGCAAGAGGGTGCTGTGTGTGTGTGTTCGTGCGCATGTGTGTGCAAGCGTGTGTGTGTGTGTGCATGCCTGCTTGTGTTCTGCAATAGGGTAAGGGGATGAGACAACTCATTATAAAGCTGTAATTGTCCCTTTTATGTAGATCAGGCCTTGTTCAGTTTGCCTGCGATTAGTTGCGCTGACTCCCACATTTGCATGTTTGGGAGCACAGAATAAGGTTTGTCACAAATGGCCCCAGGCCAAACATCCTTGAGTAGTATTAGAAATGGATGAGATTGAGATTCCACATGTCTGTTTGTCACCTTCCAGGTGGCTTAAGATGGAACCCTGGAAGAGGATGATGGATGAGGTGGAGATGTGGGATCTAGATCGCCCACACTGCCAACATCCTCGCAGTGAATGATAATGCAGTCTAAACATTCCTAAGGCAGACTAAATATAATCTTGTCATGGTGATGCAGAGAAGTCAATCAATCACAAGTTGTGTGAGTGAACTTGATGGCATCACATGGCACGTAGACAAGAGTATGTTAGCGGTCCAGTGCTTAAAGAAGTTCAGTTTTAGTCTGCTATTGCTTGGTTGTGTGTCAAAAGTTTGGATGATTTATCCTTGCCGTATCACTTGTTTTGAGTGGTCTTGCGTCAGCATCAGTACAGTGATATATGATTGTCAGAGCTTTGCTTGTAGGCACAACACTCCTTTGTCCTCCCTCACTAGAATGCTGGAACAATCTTATATTTTATGCTCTTAAATTTACAGTCAGTTAGAATGCACTCAATTAATCAATAAATGGATCGATCAAGTTTTGCGAAATGCAGCTCTTAAAATTATGGACTGTCACAGAGTGCACTGGAGATCTGCATAAAAAATAATGGATGAAACAGGAAATGGAATGGAAATAAGAAGAGCTAAGGCACTGCCAGGTGGTTCATCCTGCTAAGATGTTTCTTGCCAGTGGGTGAATGCGCCCCATGGCTCGATTCTATGCCAGCATGGGCTGTGGTTGGAAGCCCCATGTGGCATCTCCTTACTAGCATCACCTAGTTTGTGGGTTTCTCCTCCTCCACTCCTCCTCCTCTGGCCAATCTGGTCTTCCAACACATTTGCAGATGATGTTGCCTTTGTTTGGCTATTGACATGACCTTTACTGACGGATGCACCAATAACTAATTGATACTGAACACAAAAAAAAACAAGGATATGGAAAAAATGTTTTCAGAAAAAACAAACCAGACCCTCTCCCAGTATGAATATATGGAGCAGACATTGAGATTGTGTCAGAGTACAAATACCTGGGAACAATCATTCACCAGCAGCTGACTTGGAATAACAACATGGACAGGATATGTGGCAAGGCAGAGCAAAGGCTTTTTTTAATGAGGAAACTTAGATCATAATGTAGACGACACACTGCTTGCTCTGTTCTATAAATGCTAAAGCATCCTGATCTTCAGTATTGCAGCCTGGGAAGGACCTCTGTCAGTCCAAAACAAGAGCAAAATCAACAAAGCCATCAGCATATCATCTGCCAAATTCACAACCGTTACCGTTAAGTGATACATTTACATTGGACCTAAGTAGATACATCACTAATGACCCCACCCATATCCTGTACAATGAATACACCACAAAAATGCTCGCAGCAAACACAAATAGGACTCATTTGTCCCCCACAGCATCAAACCATTCAACTTGCACAAATGCACTTTACCCCCTGACCCCACATCATTACCCTAACGTACTGCAGGCCCCTAGCCCCCCTGAAATGTTAAATTTTAATTCCTGTTCTGTGGTCTATGGATGTTCTCTGATATGTTTTAAATGTTATCTCTGTTAAACATCTGTGCTCTCACATGCAAGACAAATTCCTGCAAAAGGCTAAATAAATTAAATTCAGAATCTAAAATCTGAGTACTTTCCATTCCTGTATGTAAGAAGATATCTTCAGGGGAATTATTATACATATTTTTCATAAACAACAATGGACAGTTACATACTTCTTTCACAACCCTCTTCCCATCCATTTTCCCTTAATGTATTTTTAATATGTATTTTACAAAAATGCGTATATTGTGCTGACAAAATAAGGCATAGATTTCTCCCTGCAGTACATGACCCCTGCTGTCCCACACCTTTTTCTTCATGCTGTCATGCTTATTCATGTCCTGTGGCATAGGCTTGGTGCTATAGACCTGGCCAACCCTGGTTGACCTCATGCTGAACAGTGTGTAGCCTGGACCAGGGTTGGGGAAACTCTACAAATGTGACCCCTGTGCGGAGGGAGGCACCTGCATATCCCATCCATTCTCTTCTAATTCCACCAGTGGCCATATGCCCCTGTGCTGCTTTCAAACTGCAACTGCGTTTTGAAGATTTTCCCTATGAACAAAATAAAAAAACCTTCCCAAAACTCACCCACTCAGTGCATCAGGAGTATGTTTGTAAAGTTCAGGGAAAATTTCCCTGCTTGAGAAATTTTGAGGTAATTTTGGAAACTGAGGTAATTTGGAAAATTTATACTGTTAACAATATTCTTCATAAATCGTTGGTATGTCTTTGGTTTTTTATGTATTGGGCCTATTTGAGGGATCACTGCAAATACTTTTCACACATTGTTAGGGAGAAAACTGTTTTTAGAAATCAAGCATGATGTTGATTTACCACAACATGAACATTTATTTGTATGTTTTGTTTTTTGCTAATGAAGTTTGATTAAAGCGGCACGGTGGTGCAGTGGTTAGCACTGTCGCCTCACAGCAAGAAGGTACCAAAATGACAGCGGGGGGCGTGGTCGTCCTGTCAAATCTGGCAGGACGATCACGCCTCTATATAAATAACATCAGCTGTGTAAGACACGTCACATACCATCCAGTGACACCTCTGACGAAGACGGAAGTATTGCCGTCGAAACATGTCAGGTAGGAAAATATAACTTGTGTCTGATATAAAAGAAAACTATGATCTAAGTAAATATAGACACTATGAACTTATTTGAACTAAGAAGGTACCGAGTTCGAATCCAGGCCGAGGGCCTTTCTGTGTGGAGTTTGCATGTTCTCTCCGTGTCAGCGTGGGTTTCCTCCCGGTACTCCGGTTTCCTCCCACAGTCCAAAAAACATGCAGGTTAGGCTAATTGGCTCTAAATTGCCCATATGAATGAATGAATGAATGAATGAGTGAGTGAATGAGTGAATGAGTGAGTGAATGGTGTGAGTGCTCTGTGATGGATTGGCGGCCTGTCCAGGGTGTATTCCTGCCTCTCGCCCAATGCATGCTGGGATAGGCTCCAGCACCCCCCGTGACCCTGAACAGGAATAAGCAGGTTGATGAATGATGATGATGATGATGAAGTTTGATTAATAAGGAAACATAAATGCAAAAATTTATTTGAGTAATTTCCATCCATCTAAAACAGCAAATTAGATAGGCCTTATTTAACCTTTTTTTAGACTAAAGATGAAATTATTACAATACAATTTAGGAATAACTTTTGACTAAAGTAAGGTTAAACAAAATGTTTTACTTGACTTGCTTGACCTCGGCTAATTATTTATTTCACCCGCAGTTAGCTTCATCTTTGGAAAGAGACTCTGGATAATCTGGACTATCAATTTGTGTGGTGTCATCTTTTACGGCTCAAAAAGTTTCAAAATTTAAGAATAGCCACCAGCTTCTTAACTCTTTAATTTGTCAGCCTATTACACACTCTGATGTATGTTCCACCAAACAGGGACTCGTTCCACTCTGATGCAGCTTATGTTGGAGGGATCTATAGAATAATTCAGAGTACATTCAGAGTAAAATATCTGGGCACTGAACCTCAAAACCTTACGCTGCTCCACCACACCTCCTCCCATTCTCATCTGCTGGCGTTTCAGCTCCTCTTGTGCCTAACTGAATGGTCAAGGCTAACAAGACAGGTGGCATGCCAGAGAAAAAGTAACTTGATAAGAAGGCACCAGTACACATGTCACTTTTGCAGCATCTTACAAGGAAAGCTGTGTCAATTTACACAACGCTTCTAGAACATTCTGTCTGAAAAATGGGACTCAAAATCACCAGCACTCTCCTGCCTAGGGTTTTAACCACAGTGTTACATCCGATATCGACTTGCCTCATTAAATGTGGCACTGCATGACAACTGCCTCTTCTACCTCTGCAAGGCAAGAGGTCACTGAACCACAGCATGCAGCCTTTACAACACAGGTACGTATGGAGCTGATGAGGGGTAATACAGTTTCTTGCACGGATGAAGTTATCCCGACACTGCCTTGCAGCTGCATCATGTGCTTCGGCATCATAACATACGGGATTCAATCATAACATACAGGATTCAATCATAACATACGGGATTCAATCATAACATACGGGATCAATCATAACATACGGGATTCAATCATAACATACGGGATTCAATCATAACATACAGGATTCAATCATAACATACGGGATTCAATCATAACATACGGGATTAAATCATAACATACAGGATTCAATCATAACATACAGGATTCAATCATAACATACGGGATTCAATCATAACATACGGGATTCAATCATAACATACGGGATTCAATCATAACATACGGGATTCAATCATAACATACGGGATTCAATCATAACATACAGGATTCAATCATAACATACAGGATTCAATCATAACATACAGGATTCAATCGTCTGAAAAAGTTATATAGGATAATTTTGAGGAGAAAAAATCACCTGGCCCTTAGAATCCACTGTCTAAAAGGACACTATTGTCCAATGCAGTTATGTCTTCAATTAATTGTCTTAATCCAATCAGTGACATTTGGAGTCTCATGACAGTGGTCAGACACATTTATTTGAAGAGGAAGAAAGAAAAAGAAAAAAAAAAGAAAAGAGGTCCCTCTTAGAGAAGACATTCTCTGCCTAATTCACAACTTCATGTTATCAATTGCATGAGTATTCACCCGTGGAGTTATTTGTTATTCCGTATGCTGTGGTTTGGTTTAGAGACCATGTCAGCCCTGTTCTCAAACAGCTTTAAAAGGTGCTGATGATCAATCATGAAAATCCATTTGCGGCGCTGGGCAGTTCGTCAGCTCTATTGCAAGGGTTACTCCAGAGACAGCCAGCTAATGCAGTTTAAGTCATTGTGCTGTGAATCAATACAGATTATGCGTTTCTCATTAAAATTAAAAATCCCCCCCACACACACACACAAACTCTGGTCTCTGGTAAAAGCATTTTTTTTTAAAAAAAGGCCTGCCAATATTATCCTATTTACCCTTTACAAGAAAGCGTTATTCTGAATCTGGTAAGTAGAACAGGTAAAAATGTGTTAAAACCCTATTCTCTAAGGGAAATTATATATCTTCATCCCAATTGTGGTATGCATACATAATATGTGTTACCTTCATGTACTATAAATATAAGCTATGGTTTTATTTTATTTTTTAAATATTGACTTATGTCTGCAGTATACAGTATATGATGGGTTTTAGTATGATACAACATTTACAGACACTATTTTGTATGTCATGTTTTAACCAACCATGTATTGCCATTTCATATGGGAAGCAGCTTAAACTAACCCACAGAAGGAACTATATTACTTCAGTGTCTGTTAAAGTTAATATCATAGTGCCACCCCTTTATTTTTTTTTTTTTTTACGATTGTTTAATAGGAAGGTCAGAGAGAATTTATATTTTGTACTTACACATTAAATTAAATTCTGTCAGCCACTCAGTCATTTGTATTGTAAATATTTTACTTCTCATTAATACATTCTTCTAAGATCAGACAAAAAAAATCATTTAAAAAATACTGCATTTAATGTACTGTTCATTTTCAAAACCAAACACATAGCTCACTAACAAAAACTGCAAAACTGAGTGGAGGACAGCACTTGGGCGTTGTCTTGCCAGGGAGATTCCTCCTGTTTGGTTCCACCAGCAATGCTCCACAAAATATCAGGCTTAGGAAATACAACAACTCAAGTCAGGATGATGGATGGCAGTATATTTTTTCAGAGGTTACCTTGGGGCTAGTTCAGATGAGCCAGGGATTTTGGCAGTCCAATAGTGCCCACTTCACAAACCACCAGTGATGTCTCCTTGGCCAACTGTGCTGAGTAAACGCAGAAACCCCCAAAATATGGAATGAACTAGCAAAAACACTGTTCCGGGTTTTAATCAGCGCAGTTAGTCAGCGACAAGGAATAGGGCTGAGGCTATATTTTGTTTTACAAAAATGATCCCTTTATGATCAATTTATAAACATGAATATTTACTGAGGACAAAGAACATATCAATGTTCTGGATGCTTAGACAGTCATGAAAGCTCCTGACCCACAAGTGCCAGAAAGCATTGAGGAGTTCACATCTCTTGCTAATGCAGCTTACAAATGGGATGTGACAGGGTTTGTGGGGTCTGGATTCTGTGAGACAGGGACTGCAGGTTCTTATGTTTCACATCACATCCAGGCCGGTGAACTTACATTGTATAATGCTTTTGGTTTTTAAAAGTCATGAGTAGACTACATAGCATTAAATGAAAGGGCCACTAGCACACACTTTCCATGAGAAATGTACTCTGTCTCATTGCAAATTATTCCGACATAAAAAGTGAATCTGTGTGTGTGTTATTGGGGAAAAAAAGTAATCTCAATGCATAACATAAAAAAGGACATAAAAAGGAAAAATAAATCCTGCTTCAATATTAACAAACTAAATAAATGGGAGGAGCTGGAATGTCAATGTCAATTGCAAGAGGCTGCAAGTCAGAGGTGTAAAATCCAGGTTCAGAAAGTAAAAGTCCTCCCCATTATTTTGTTCCAGTCACCTGGATTTGCTAATTAGCACAATTCTTCAGCCAGGACAGGTCAAACCAATTGGCTGAGTTCATGGGTGGAAGAAACACATGGCAGGAATTTTGCTTTCAGACCCCTGAATTTTACACCTCTGCTGCAAACAGAGCACATTGTCAATGGTGCATTTAAAAGACACATTATCTGTTAACTTTGCAAAATGTCTGTCTATCTATCTATCTTGGATTGTACACCGAGAAGAGGGCGGTGCCAAGCAAACAGCAACATTGATCGTCCAAATTTGGGACTTTCGCGCCATCTACCGACCATTGTGCCTGTAAAAGTAAAGCCCTGCAGAGGCAGGAGAGCGCGAGCTAAACCTCTCACCCATTCTCCTACAACAGTACTCCACACATCACAGAACCGGGACCCCCGCCTCGGTTTCACAGCAGTCCAGCAAAATTGCACATTGCATTAAGAAAGCGTTGCTTTCGACAACTCCATGGACGTGATTTTCTGAAAAGCCTGCAAACTGGGTAAGTCATTCCTCTGGTTATTTGAACGGGTGTTAATGTAGATAGTTTGCTGGCTGGATCATTTCGAGAAGAGACGGTACGCGTGCACGACTCGGCGTTACAATTTCATTATCATTTTCTACGCTCGTACGGAATACTAGGTTCGGCCCGACATGGTTGACTGGCTGGCTCCAGCAAAGACAGCGGGGTTTCTCTGGGTCCAAGTCAGACAATCCCATACAAGCGTCTCCGTAGGAGATTACTCAAGGAAAAACAGCCGTCTTGGAAAGGCGGAGGTTTTACATCACAATATCCTAGACCGCGACCAGTTTTGTGGCAGTAATGGTCATTTTAACTGTCATGTAGCTCTTTAGCCGTAACGCTAACCATACCATGCTTTGTTTTGAGCGCATTATCGACTTGCTAACTAGGCAAATGCTCAGTACATGCGATGGGGGCTATCACCAGTGAATTTTGCTAGCTTGTAAACATTAGTCGGTTAGCTAGTAAATGCAATTTAATTGTAGAAAACTAGAACCTGCTGAGTAACGTTAGATTGTATAGTATTTGTATTGCTTGCAAATTGGTCTGCGTGGGTGTTGTTTGTTAATGAGCCTCGTTTGTGCTGAAAAAGTTCCTAATTTAGCAATAACTTGTTTGTATCATACATAGCCTGTTATAGCCCTTTAACTGAACTTAACGTTACAGCATTTAACGTTACATTGGCAAACAAACCAGACAACGATCAGTAACTTATAACGTTAGTCAAATTGAACGAGTGCATGCACCCATAACAATTGGCTAACGTTACAATTATTAGGCTGCCTAAATATGGAATGTCTGTATTTTAGCGAATTTTAGCTACGCTAACGTTAGCTTGCTGGCTGGAATTGAAGCAGGCGACTGAGCGATTTGTATCGCTTATATAAATTCACATAGGGATCAGTAAATTAACGTTTTCCCAAATCTGGGTGGTTTGCATTGAAATAAATATTACTGCCCTTACACTGACACGCAGCAACATTTCCACATTTTACACTATATATATATATATATATATATATATATATATATATATATATACTTACATTTAGCTGTAAATTACACTGGAATAGTATGGAACACATGGTTGGCTAATGGCCCTAAGTCACAAAGGGTCTGACGTATCAAACAAGACTTAAACCATCATTCTGCTGTCAGAAATACAGTAGATATGGATGGATAACTTGAAGGGTTTCTTCTCCTGACTTATTTTTCCATAGAGTTCAATAGGAGCATTAAGAATGGGAGGTGCAAGTTTTTTCATTCATTTCCCCCTCCATTTATTTTAGCAACCTATGCACATGGATTATACCTCTCAGGACTATATGAAGAGTGCAAACTAATTTTAAGAACTTTAAAATCTTTTCAATGCCAGTGTTTAACAGCTTTAGTGTTTAATTGCACTGATCAGTTAGTTATATCACATCTGAGCATGTGCACATCTGGCGGCACGGTGGTGCCTCACAGCCTTTCTGTATGGAGTTTGCATGTTCTTGCCATGTCTGCGTGGGTTTCTTCCGGGTTTCTTCTTACAATCCAAACATATGCAGGTTAGGGGGTGCAGGGCATTGCTGTAAAAGAGCATGCATGCTCAGTCAACCGACCCTGTATAGGATGGTAATAATAATCTGAGAACACAATTACCTCACCTCACCTGTTTCCCTGTGTCTGAATTGATTGGTTACTGATTTTTCAGGTGAAAACAAAAATCAACAGACCCTTTGGTCTCCGGGACCGGAGTTTCAGACCTTCGGTATAGATCTGTAGTTTATTAGCCTAAGTTTTGAAGTATGAAACAGTTTGACCAATGACCACTATTAATGTATTGACCATTATTAATTAATTTTAGGTATTTGTTTACTCAAGAATAATATAAATAATAAAAGATACAAATCTGCGTGCACACCAGGCTTTTGCAGGAAAAAAAAATGCATGGTAGTGCGTCCATCAATATTACAAGAGGAAAATATTACTCCAGATAATTACACCTGATAATCCAAGGTAGCTACATCTCATGCATTTATTTTCTACACAATGGCTATGCAACATGTAAATACTGGCTCATCTCAGCCTGTCAGGCAGACCTAATTCTGACCTATGTGTAATATCTCATTGCATTATGGGAAAAAACAAGACAAGGACATGTACAGGATAAAACAAGCAGCCTACATAATTATTTGAGTTTGCAGACGTAGGTCTGTTGCTAGCTTACTGATACATTGATCAGCAGGATGGAACTCGTTTTGTGTATTGTTTAAATCTAAGCTATGTAGATAGCTTTTTGGAGACAAAAAAAGTTTAACTAACCATGTAGTTACCGAACCCTGTTAACTAGGTGCATTTAAGAAAGTGAAACTCAATCGTGTATTGGAAAGAGAAGGAAGCTAGCTTGCTGTAGCTTAGCTAGGTAGGTCAGGCTGTTGCATTGGTGTATGTGTGTAGACTGCAAGATAATGTTAGCTATTTTCTGAAGCGAGGTACTGTGTGCTAGCAATATTTCATGTTACCAATGTTGGTTGACTAGCTAGCAAGCAGCTGTGTAAGATTATTATTTTTACTATGTTCACTGATGGCTGGTAAGGTTGGGTTCCCCCCCCCCCCCTGAAAGTGATCCTCGTGCAGGCAACTCAATCTCCAGTCCTGGAGAGCCACAGTGTCTGCTGAGTATTGTGGTTTCTTCTCACTCAGCAGTCAATATAAGCCTTGAAAACAAGGTGTGTGGACTCTATAGTGGATCAGTGACTTAAATTAGGCCCTAAAGTGCTGAAACATCCAAAACTGAGCAGGCACTGTGGCCCTGCACGGTGTAAGTTTGAGATCCCTGTCCAAACTAACAGTCTGGTGGACTCGTTTTGACAATGTTGCGCTATCCCACATCACGTGGCGGGCGAT
The DNA here is from genome assembly GCA_022702515.1 of Ilyophis sp. 1 JC-2022. Taxonomy (NCBI): domain Eukaryota; kingdom Metazoa; phylum Chordata; class Actinopteri; order Anguilliformes; family Synaphobranchidae; genus Ilyophis; species Ilyophis sp. 1 JC-2022. Next base: position 31,518,008 of record CM040401.1, on the reverse strand, counting down.
GGAGGAGCTTGCTGCTGCAATCGAGTATAAACGGGCGCCGTGCATCATAAGGAAATCAAAAGATCCAAAAACCAGCATGGCTCATTTGGAACCACTCATTGGTGTTTGACGTCATTCACAAGTGCATTCATAAGTGCTTAGTTTCCAGCGGGCAGACCGGCGACGGCCGGCGACTGCTTTTTGTGCAAAACGAGTGCGGAACATGCCCACTCGTGCATGGTCGGGAGGCCTCCCGCTTGCAAAACGAGTCCACCCAATGATCTCCAACTCAGGGGTGCACAGAGCTACAGTCCTGGGGAGCCAATGAGTATGCTGGCTTTTGGTTCAACCAGTGATTTAAATAGTTTTTATGACTGCTGGCGCCCAATCGACTAACAAGGGTCGCTAGAGTGATGAGACATGGGTCCCAGCCAGCGAAACCCTAACTCTGGGTGACACAACCAACACTTAAGCATCGCCCTGTAGAGCCTGCCAAGGTGTATTTTTCAGCTTTTTTAATGTTATTTTTTATCAGTTGTATAACTGATGTCTAAGTTATGAGGAGGCAGAAGGGTTCATTTCTTTATTTCTTGTATGGCACTATTTAGCCTACCTTTTAAAAACACGAGCCGAATGATAATTGCAGTTGAATTATGCACACGCACCCTCTACTCTGGTATTTAAGTGCAGTTATTTTGAGAAATGCGCAGGTGTAAATAAACATAAAGGGCTACTTAACTAATTGGACCAGTAAAGCCAAGGTAATTGGTTGGAACAAAAGCCTGTAAAGCCTGTATAGTGCTTGGGCACTGTGAAATGCGAAATGCTGAGGAATTTGGCAGAACTGTGGAATCCAGACATTTCAAAGAGTGAGTCATTTCCACCACAAAATCAGGCAAGAAAATCAATGTATATTTAGGCACAGTATAGGCCTACATTTCTGATCACATTGAAAGTCCAAATGTAGTTCTCTAAAAACTTCAGATGGTAAAAACGGATGGAGAAAGCTGTTGAATTGTTATGGTTTTACCATATGGTTCTTACCTGCTTCTAGGAAGACTGGAAGTGCTCAAACTGCTATGCATTAGGAGTGCTTTCTCATCCCTCAAGTGTGACTTTGAACAGGTGCCCTCATTGGTGAAAATTGTTTCAGTGTTTGTGAAGTGGAGATGTTTCAGTCCTGGTGCACTTGAAGCATTATGTGAGCTTTGTTGGCCTAGCAAGAAGGACCGCTCTTGATGGTTTTGTGTTGCTGACCTGACATAATTGGTAATAAATTGCATGGGCTTGTACCCCCCCATATTTCAGGAATGCAGAGCAGTGAGAAATTGTGTCATATCTTTCTTCTAAATATTCTTCTATACATGTCTGGAACTGAGGCCAGAAAATGGACATTATTGAAGTTTTAGTCTCATTGGTTTTTGTCCATTTACCTGTAAATTTAGATCTCTGGAACTTTTGAAACTCTTTCACTGTTCACCTGCAGTCAGTTTCAGCTTTTTTTCCCCTTTTCTGAAAATCTATTGCAGTGATTCAGCTGTGTAGGAATGTTTTTTTCTTTTTTTTTCTTATATCTGCCACACTTTGGATGCTTTTAGGAACGAGGAGGTTGTTGGTGGTTTAGGGGTATGTTGGTTGGAAAGTATGCCAGTAATAAGATTTGGGGCTAGCGTTTGCAAAGTTTAGCACCCCTTCAGGTGGTACAGAAATTGAGCTTTTGAAAGAGAGGCTAGCTTTCTCTGTCAAATTCATTTTTCCAAGAAGGCTGACTGCAGATGTGTTCGCAATGCGAAGGGAAACCATGAACTTGACCTTATGAACCTGCATAAAATCCCCTGCCCTGGGCGTAAGACATTAAGAGTAGTGAAGTAAGCTGCGTCTTAGTTTCTGTGAGGGCCCCTTTTATCATACTTTCCCTTTTTCTTTCAACCGACTGTAAATGCCTCTGGACGTGCATTCAGTTGAGTTTGCATTTATTTGAGAAAATATTTTTGGATGTTTTCACCTTCTCTCAGCCCTTCCTGCAGATTGATTTCACAGAACTTCGGAGGACATTTCTGCACAGGCCGATTGTCAGAGTTATTCAGTCTGAAATGGAGCTAAAGGTTATATCAGGATCGTGAGCGTCTCCCAAATAAATAGGCTGCGCTCGGATCATATTGTTTTTCCCTGGTGCGTTTTCCTTTCACAGTTTGTTGAGAGGAGGGTGATGGCTTGCTCTTGACTAAACAATATCACACATTTGAGAGGCTCAGTGGACCATGGAACGTTTTTTCAATGTAGTAATAATTTTTTTTTTTTATAATAATTTGTGATTGACTGTCCTTCTTCGCACCTGTATACGAGATAGCGGTGGCAACCTGGTGCACCGTCTTGAGGGTGTGAATAGTAGCCAGTGTTAATCTCTGTAGATCGGCCATGAGGGAAATTCTCCTAGGCCTCTTCCTTGGATCTTGGTGACGGACCAAATACATTGGTAAAACGTAAAGATGTGGGGATGCATTTTTCTCAAACACGAGCCCTTTAGTTTGGTCCAAATAACTGCATCTTCCAAACAAGTGGTTAAATGAAAAAACACATCAAATGAATGAGGAAATCAGAGTGGCTATTTCTTCTGATGAAATTGCATGCAGTCAGGTAGGATCTTTTCCCACTAGGCTCCTCTTTCTGCAAGTAGGATTAAATTAAATGGGTTGTTTAAGCACAGAGAGAATTTGGAGAGGATGGCTGGCCGATTGACTTGGCACACAATGGCCTGCAAATTAGGAATTTGGAAACATGGGAGTTTGACAGATATTACAGGAGAAGCGCAGGCTGTCTGGCCCGTCTGTAGGATATTCCCTGTCTCAGTAAAGCACACATTTCAATTCCTGTTCATTTCATAATTTTATTATTTCAAAATGGGCATTCCGGAAGACGAGAGCAGTGCACACGAGTGGTTCGGTCTTCTGGATTTGAATATTTCACATTTCAGATCATGTCCACGTCTCCAAAAAACAACCTGCACAAGGTGGATTAGGGACATGAACCCAATAATGAATGCATATTTAATTAAATGAGAATTGTACCAATAAACATCTTCTGTTACATTCTTCTTATTGTAGTACAGGTGAAATGGTTGATGTATTTGAATCAATGCTACAATGAGCAAACCAGGCGAATAAGGTTCTGGGGAAAGAACAAAATTGGTTATTTTATGCCTGCAATGATGCCTAATAAATTCCATGCATGGTGTTCAGAGCCGTAGTGTCCCCCGAGGCTTTGTAATCGGTCCCCTCCTCTTTTCTCTCTACATGCAATCTCTTGGGTTTTTCATGTCCACCTATGGTTTCTCTTAACACTTTCTTTTACTCTTCTTTCCTCCATCTGACACATCATCTGACTCTCTTTGCGTATCTCCGCTTGCTTGTCGGATTTCATCCTGTTGCTATAAGCTCAACCTGGCTTTTCACACTCAAATCCTCACCTGGTTCTTGTCTTCAGTCAGGATCCTCTAGCTCTTGGAGTACTTCTACTACAAGAAGCCTGGAGATAATTATATGTAATCAACTCTTTCTCTTCCCATACAGTGGCAGTGAATCAGGTGTACAGATTCTTTCTATACAACATCCAAAGAATCCACCCCTTCCTCAACATCTACTCGACACAGCTCCTAGTCCAGGGCCTGGTACTCTTATGCCTGGGTCACTGAAATGCCCTTCTCACTGGTCTCCCATCCTGTTTCACTAAACCCCTGCAGCTAATGCAAAATGCAGCTGTACAGCTTGTCTACAGTCTTCCCAAGCATGCTCATCATGTTACACCTTCTCGTCGTACTTCAGTGGCTGCTTGTTTCTACTCACACAAAGGTTAAAACGTTGGTGCTAGCCCACAGGGCAGTTAATAGAGCAGCTTCACCATACCTCCACTCAATTTTCAAACCCTACACCCTGGACAGATCTTTCTGTTCTGTAACTTGCTCTCCCCCTCCCTGCTTGGTCGCTTCTCCCAGTCACAATGCCTGTCTGTACTGGCCCCGCTGTGGTGGAACTAACTTCCCACGGTGGTCAGGACAGAAGAACCATTGTCTATCTTCTGACTGCATTTTGGTTCCCCTCCCGTCCTCACCCACTAACGCTCCAACCTTCTGTACTAGTTCAGGTTATGTTTTTTTTATTGTTTCAGTTTTTTCTTCTTGGGGCGTGCTATAGATGTTAACTGTATCTATTCAGGATTTGTATTTTTGTTCTCACATTGCGTAGTTAATTTGCATTAGTGTGTTAGCGAGGTTAAATATATACCCACTGGTCTGAGTATGTTGTTTGCGAGGTTAAATATACACCCACTGGTCTGAGTATGTTGTTAGCGAGGTTAAATATATACCCACTGGTCTGAGTTTGTAGTTAGCGAGGTTAAATATATACCCACTGGTCTGAGTGTGTAGTTAGCGAGGTTAAATATATACCCACTGGTCTGAGTATGTTGTTAGCCAGGTTAAATATATACCCACTGGTCTGAGTATGTTGTTAGCCAGGTTAAATATATACCCACTGGTCTGAGTATGTTGTTAGCCAGGTTAAATATATACCCACTGGTCTGAGTATGTTGTTAGCCAGGTTAAATATATACCCACTGGTCTGAGTATGTTGTTAGCCAGGTTAAATATATACCCACTGGTCTGAGTATGTTGTTAGCCAGGTTAAATATATACCCACTGGTCTGAGTATGTTGTTAGCCAGGTTAAATATATACCCACTGGTCTGAGTATGTTGTTAGCCAGGTTAAATATATACCCACTGGTCTGAGTATGTTGTTAGCCAGGTTAAATATATACCCACTGGTCTGAGTATGTTGTTAGCCAGGTTAAATATATACCCACTGGTCTGAGTATGTTTTTAGCCAGGTTAAATATATACCCACTGGTCTGAGTATGTTGTTAGCCAGGTTAAATATATACCCACTGGTCTGAGTATGTTGTTAGCGAGGTTAAATATATACCGACTGGTCTGAGTATGTTGTTAGCCAGGTTAAATATATACCCACTGGTCTGAGTATGTTGTTAGCGAGGTTAAATATATACCCACTGGTCTGAGTCTGTTGTTAGCGAAGTTAAATATATACCCACTGGTCTGAGTGTGTTGTTAGCGAGGTTAAATATATACCCACTGGTCTGAGTGTGTTGTTAGCGAGGTTAAATATATACCCGCTGGTCTGAGTGTGTTGTGAGCGAGGTTAAATATATACCCACTGGTCTGAGTGTATTGTTAGCCAGGTCTGGCACCATTTCACACACAAATCAGGGGAATGCACTTATGTTCTCCAACAAGTTGGATAAAAAGAGCATGGTAAATTAATTTAACGTAATGAATGCAATTTAATTAACTCAAGCTCACAAGTTACACCTCTGGCTGAAAATACATTTAAAGTAAATATTTGGAATGTTTCCTGAATTAAATGAATGTTTTAAAAAAAAAGAAGAAAAAAAAAAGGATAACAACCCACACCACAGCGTGCAACCTTTCCTGTAAGCTGTATGCAGATGACGTCAAAAACAAGGGACAAGTTTTCGAAAAGTGAGGTGAGTGAGGTGAGTGAGGTGAGTGAGGTGAGTGAGGTGAGTGAGGTGAGTGAGGTGAGTGAGGTGAGTGAGGTGAGTGAGGTGAGTGAGGTGAGTGAGGTGAGTGAGGTGAGTGAGGTGAGTGAGGTGAGTGAGGTGAACCTAGTTTTTAGTTCTCTGTTTGAACTTTGTGTTTCACGTTTGCATAAGAATTTTATTCTTGACAGGCTTTTTCTCCATTATGGTAATGTTGTTTAAATCAGAAGAGCTTTTTGGGATTGCGTTACCTTGCTGTTTCGGGGGGGTCGAGGAATTGAGGGACAGGGGGTAGGGAGGGAGACGCTTTAATCTGGCTCACAATTCTTTCCTGTGAAATAAAGACACCTCTTGTCGAGCCAGCGGCCGCCTCTCTCTGCCAGCGGGCAGAAGGTGTTGGCCAGGGGCGAGCCTCTCTGAATGTCTTATATCACTGAAGTCCTTCCATTGTTTTCCATGTCCTGGGAACCCACACAGAATCGACTGTTTGCTAATAAAATTGAAAGAAGAGGCGGGGGGAAAAAAACACCCTGCTGTTTTTTTTTAATTTTTTTTTTACACAACGGAGAGAGAATTGAGCTCTCCCTCAGATTTTCAGCCTTTTGTTTAATTTCTGTTGTCTGTATTTGTACAAGCCCCTCCTGCACTTGGACTCCGCTGAAGCTCAGTCTTAAATAAAGCGCTCGTCAGTAAGATAATGTAACCCAACAGGTCCTCTTTCTCGGACCCGGTATCTGATCACTTCAGGCCCCGGAAGCAATCTGACACTGCAAAGTAGCGCTGCTTTTATGATCGTTATCAGTCACCGTGAGCACTGCGTTTCGCGAGCGGATATGACACAGGTTTCCATCTGCAAGTGTATGAATTTCCCTACCCTGCGCTCCCAGTTTTTTGCAGTGGACCGTAAGCATCTGATTTCCTCATTTAAGCTGACCTTACCATCTAAGACCTGCGCAATTAAGTTTCCATATCCGTTAACGTGCAGAGTGCTTTTACGTCCAGTTTCCCTACCGCAAAATGAGAAACATTGTTTTTCCCGCTAATCTTTTAATGGTTTAAGGCCCTCTGGACATTTAGTGTTTGCAATATACTTTGACTTGATCTTTTGTAATGCTGAGTGCTTTTATTAAGCTCACTTCTTTTGGGTTTATTAAAAGCCTGCTTTTTCTCATGCAGCGTCTATGAGCCATTTGAAGAGGTTTTACGTTTAGGGCTCTAAGTTTCTGCTGTGGTCTTGGGCTGTACTATGTCAGGGTGAAAGGTCACAACATGATGGAGCTGGGAGGTGTTATGGAGGTGTTATGGAGGCGGCTGTGTAGGCGGTGTGGATTCCTGTTCTTGTCCCTTACTTTGTTTCACCTGTGGGACATGCCTGCAAAGGACACATGCTCTGAATTCTGCCCAAAATATATCCCTTTGTTTCTCTTGTTATCTCTCTTCTACACATGCAGAGGAGCGCAATTGATCCGTTGAAGTGCAGTGCCAAATTCTGCATAACCACATCGCCATTGTTCATCTTTGCGAGGTCGACAGCCAAAAGGCCTGCCTGACCACAACAAACAGCTCTTCCAGGAACCCTACCAAGCAAGCTTTCACACCGCCTGTCTGTCAGGTGTCTTTTGTCCCCTCTCGCTCTCTCCCTGTCTTGCTGAGTCTCTCTCTCTCTCTCTCTCTCGCTTTCTATCACTATCTCTCTCTCTCGCTTTCTATCACTATCTCTCGCTTTCTATCGCTCTCTCTCTCGCTTTCTATCGCTCTCTCTCGCGATTTCTATCGTTCTCTCTCGTGCTTTTTATCGCTCTCTCTCGCTTTCTGTCGCTCTCGTGCTTTCTATCGCTCTCTCTCGTGCTTTCTATCGCTCTCTCGCGCTTTTTATCGCTCTCGTGCTTTTTATCGCTCTCTCTCTCGCTTTCTATCGCTCTCTCGTGCTTTCTATCGCTCTCTCGCGCTTTTTATCGCTCTCTCGTGCTTTCTATCGCTCTCTCTCGCGCTTTTTATCGCTCTCTCTCGTGCTTTTTATCGCTCTCTCTCTCTCGCTTTCTATCGCTCTCTCTCGCTTTCTATCGCTCTCTCTCGCTGAGTCTCTCTCTCTTGATAAGTCTCTCTTGTCTCCCATGTTTTTTCTCTCACTCTTTCTTTCTCACTATCTTCCTCTCTCCCCTGCTGTCTCATGTAGCAGTAGCAGTAGTTTTAGCTTATCGCTTGGCTTATGAATTTATGTACGACGCGATGAAAGCTGCTTGCACTTAGTTTCTGGAGCTGCAGCTGACAAAATGTGTTGAGTGAGTATTATTGTTGTGATCAAATTATAGCACCTCTGTTGTGTTAATCAGATCCTGCACTATTTGGTCATTATCCATCTGGTTTTACTGCAGTGATAAATCATGTAGGGTTTTAGTGAGACCAATCGGGCCAGACCAGACCAGACCAGCCCAGCCCAGACCTAGTATTTTCTTGTTAGAGTAGCAAAGAGTCTGTGATCCAGGCAAGGAGCCTGGTCAGCACCGGTTTCTTCGTCTGCGTTGCTGGCACCTCTTTCAGACCAGCATGCCCTTCCGCCACCGCCTATGTCTGATACCGGACCATACAACCCAGCCAATCCCGATGTTACAGTACGACAATGTGGTCGCAGGAGTTGGGGTTGCATGGGATTTAAAATGCATGCATAGTTATTCGCTTTTCTGAGTTAACTTAACTTAAACAATTCAATTCTTCTGTGCGTGGCCAAGCAGCCAATCGTAGTGAGATTTTAAATTTTCAGGCAGGGCGGCAAGCTCTGTAGACGGGGCCTAATGTATGGTAGGGGAAACTACTGCTATAGTTTAAAAAGCTAATAAAACACAAAAAGTTGATGGTGATGGTGCCATCACTGCCATTGCACAGCAACTTAATCTAGATATGGGGAAAGTTCTTATAAGTTTGGTTAAAGTTTTCTGCAAGGAAGGGCTGCTAATGCCATCTGGGAGGCAGCCAAACACATCAAAGCATCAACCTGCTAGAAGGGACTTGAAGTGTGAAGCCATGTCCCCTATTGCTTCAATTATTATCCAGATCCCTCCAACATCAGCTGAGCGGACCTGGTCCCTGTTTGGTGGAACATACAGCAGAATGTGCAACAGGCTGGCAAACAAAAGCTGGTGGCTATTCAGTCAATCTTGAAACTCTTTGAGCCCATCAAAGATGAAACCACACAAATTGAATCTGAGGAGGATTGTCAGGATTCTCCAGAGTCTCTTTCTGAAGATGAGGCCAGCCGTGGTTGAGATACATAATTAGTCTAGGTAAAGCAAGTTAAAATGAGTTTAACCTTACTTTAGTCAAGAGATGAAGTTATTCCTAACATCAGAGCACTCTCCACAAATGTCTGAGGGTGAGAGGGAAGGGATTCATTAGACATACTTACGATTTATGAAAAATATTGTAATAACATTTCCAAAATGTCCAAAAATGTTTTCAACCCAGCAGAAATGCACATCTTGCTCCCCTCAAAAGCTGGTATTCTGCAAGCCTTGCGTCCATAATTGCCCATGGAGCGTCCAGAACGGATCTGTGTGACGTGGGAAAAAAGCCAGCTGGCCTTTTTATCGGCGCTCACCCTACCTGTACGGGGCATCCTTTCCTTCTCCTCCGGTCCGGAAACGAAAGGTTTTGTTGGCGGGTTCGCCCACCCGGGTGTGCCGAGGTCGCCGATCGCTGCTAGGTGCAATCGGTGGAAAAGGGCCGCAGTGAATTGTTATGGATGGGGAAACGCCGCAGTGCGTCTGCGTAAATGTGACGCACGGTATCTGTGTTGTTGTCATGGCGAGTCGCTGTAAAATTGAGTGCTGCTGCGAGTCACTGTCGGTAGCGAGTAGTAGGCCTATTTTATAGATTTTCACTTATGCCCACATGTACTGCTTATGTTACTCATTTTTCAGGGGTAAAGGTAGGTTTCACCTTGAAATATCTTCTGTATTAATCCCTTATAAACATGTCAAAATATCAATCATGTTGCCTTACTCACACGAGAGGTTGTGTGTTAAGTCTTCATACCTTCACAACGTTTAATGCCTGGAGACTTTTTGCACCTCTTTTTTTGAGTACTTGTGTCTTTCTTGTAGTGTGAATCCCAGACCTGGACAAAGCACTTAAAATATGGTCTGACAACTGTGTTTTATAACATGAATTAAACTTCTTTTATGTCATTTATAACATTATTTAACCCCCTTTTACATTTTAAATATGTATTATAGGCATTTAGCATACACTCTCATTCCATAAGCCTAATACTACACTTATAAATTAATTCTGCAATGTTTTCTGAAGTCTTATTTGCTTTTCCCTGCTTTGCACAATGTCAAGCTTCAAGCTGATTGGGTCAGTGGTAACACCCCAGGCCTTCATTTCCCACAGGCTCTTTAATTTAATACCTTCTATAAAAGAAGCCTGCCTTAAATTGTAATTGTGGCCATGTGGAACTTCACAGTTGGCTGTGATAAAGTCAATTTATCTAGGTTTACTCACCATTTGGCATTCCATTTAAAATGGCGGCGAGTGACCGTCGCCTGGAGGAGAGGTCCCAGCTCTTCATTCCTGATACAAGGGAAAAAGTTGCAGGAAGTAGCCCGGATATGATTTAACATTTTTCTAGAGAGATTTATGAAGTAAGCATATTTAGGGGGTTGTTTGCTTGTAGGGGTTGGACCCAGATTCAAAGGCGTGAGCTGAAGAAGGGTTTGGAATATGAGTAGTTCTCCTGCTGTCTCCATCTCTTATGCTTTCCCCTGCTGGACAGGAAATATTTAGCATGACATCTGTTCTCTCACTGAGGCAGAAAACGGGCTCATATCGGAACAAAGAACCTTGACAAGAATGTTCGAGCTTAACGGTGTCTGCAAGTCCTCCATTTGCCTTTCATCCAAAGAGAATCTGGTGCAGAGTCTCGGGTCTCAGGGTCTCGGTCTCGGCCTCCACAAATCCAAGCAAATTATTCCATGCATTTATAACACAGTCAAGAGATTCTTTCTAGTGTCGACCTGTGAAATTTACCTTGAACTTACTGCCGCCTCTGTCCCCTGGTTCTGTTGACTGAACTTTGCTTTTTAAATGGCTCCAGCAGTCCATCTTGGTTGGCGTGTGGCCTCTTCAGTGTGCCGGTAAATGAGAATTTCAATCAAAATGGTAATTGAAATTTGCCTCGAAGGGCACGCTTGTGCTCATGCTTTAACAAGAGCCTTGACTTCAGTGGGTGAAACGAGCTGCCCATATTGAATGCCAGCAAGGAGCCGAGAAACGTTAGCCGCAGACGCAAGCATTGATACCAGCCTTTCGTCTGATGTTTAAATGACAAACAGCGCAGATTCTTTAGCTGGACCAGATGGCAAGCTGCTGCGTTCTCGTAGTCTTCTCTGTTTCCTGAGTACAGGAGATTCCATTCCAGTTGGTCACAATTTCAGGTGCTATATATGACATCTTATGACTGCTTGTGAAAATTTGTGCTCAAGGACAGAACATCCGTTTTTGTCACAGTATTGGCTGTGGGCACATCTCTTCATTAATATGCGTAAGAAGCATCAGAATTTGAAATCTTTTTGCAAACCCCAATTCCAAAAAAGTTTAATTGAAAACAGTACAAAGAAAAGATATTTAATGTTTTACCTTGTCAACTTGATTTATTGATTTTTATTGATAATTTTTGTAATACGCTAATTCCGAATTTGATGCCTGCAAAAAAGTTGGGACGGGCAAAACAAATACTGGGAAGTTCAAAAAACACCTGTTTGGAACATTCCACACGTAAAAATGTGATGCTATCATGACTGGGTATAAAAGGATTCTTGGGGCTATATATTGATGATCTTAGCACATTGTGTTGGTGCCTACTACACGATTTTGAAAAATACTTTGTGGTGTGAGCGAGGGAGAGGGGTGGGGGCGGAGGAGCTAGGTCCAATCATCATTTGTATAAATTAACGTACAATGTACAAATGATTTCGTATAACTCTGATCAAATTGTTAAACTAGACATTGCAGATAAAATATGAATCAAGATTCAGCAACTGTATGGCCTATTTCTCACCTCAAATATTTTCAGAAACGTATTTTAGTGGACTATTTAGGTGGAATAAGAGAGTTTATGAACAGGACGCTACGTTGTTCCGGTTTTAAAACGTGGAGCCAAAAGGAATGTAGTGGGTCTAACCAATCAGGTGCCGGCTCTTTTCGTTGTGGGCGACAACAATTATTCATATGACGGAGAGGTACCTCCAAAAAGGTACTCTGACATCACGATTGGGGTGGAGGCAGTGTAGGGAGCAGAAAGGGAATTTCAACCATTGTGAATCCCCAACTGGGCTGGGCAAGAGGGGATTCACTGACGGAAAGAAAAAGGCACTGGGAAGCATTAAACTGGGCAGCACAAAGACTCTTTTCTACCAATTTCTTATGATATACAATATTATTTCAGAATTGTTGAAATAACGGAATGAATGAATAAGTTTCATTATAAGGTTGGCATACAAACACGTTTACAGCTTAAAAAAAAAGTGATCTAGGGTGTACTTACCCTTTAATAAGACTGCTAAAAAAGCGATTTACAGCTGGAGAAAGTGTGCGAGCAAGGAATATATGGATCAATATTATATGGACTAACCATTATGATGTGTTTTCATATACACAATAATAATATTAAACATTAGGGTTCCCGGTAATTCCAGACCAAACTATTTCTTATTAAATATATGCGGTTTAATTTCGTTAAAAGCTCCTGCAACATCAGAGAATAAACTACCAGAACTTGGATTCCATCTCACCTTAGAACACACCAAAATAGCTTGCTAGTTTAACTAATTTCATTTTATTATACAATGAACAATGAAGCATTGTCAAACATCAAATCCATGAGGCTGTTCTTACAGTGGTCAGATCACAGGAAATGGCAAAATTCAAGCTTCATCCAAGGTTCATATTATGTGCATTCTAATTTTGAGTAATAACATCAATAGTGTAATTTTGCCTTAATGATGACACTAAATGCAATAAAGCTGTCGGGTTGGGAACCCATAGGTTTACACATTTTCTCTGGTTTTAAATTACCCTGCTCATGGAAATATGACCGTTTTTACTGGTAACTTAATGTTTTTAAAACGGGATTCTAGGTGCAACGTGTGTCTATTCCGGGAGAGAAATTCTTTATTTTTGGGAAAAATATTAATCTCTCTTTCACAATGTAATCTTGATATTTTTATTCATGCTTGTGTGCGCACCTGTGTGTATCAGACAGCAGGGTGTAAGCGTGTTGTGCACACGCCTATGTAAATGCACTTATAGGCTATGCGGTGTTGAAATTATATGGAAAGAACTGCAACATGACTAATACCAGGTTTGTGGTGGTTTTAGTGCAAGCGCTTTCTGCTGGCTCAAGATAGCAATACGCCAAAAATGATCCTGCCCACACCTCATCTTAAGACCAACCCGTCCAGTTCACTTGATATGGGCGCAGGATCACTTGGTATTTAAATGACGTGGGCGCTGGGAGCTAAAATGACACCTGTGCCGGGTTGAGTGAGCAGCGTTTTTCACCCCTGTATTCGCAAACGTTCAGGCTTTTGTTGGCTTTATCTTGTTGCTTTGACGGAATACACATTTTTGGTGGTGAAAGAGTATTTTTGTGAACTCCCAGATAGACGCTATTGTCTAATGTGTCACGCTTGTGTCAGTATAGTTGCAGGTGAGACAAAAGATTACATATTATAGAGTATGGAAAAAAAGTGATGTTTTATTGAAGTACAAGAGTGAATAATTAGGCTACATATGTGTACCAGTGTGATAACATGTTTTCATCTTAAACCATCATAATGGGAAAATGTATATGCTTTATAATGGACAAAAAGTATTATAAATTTTATTATTAGTTTTGGATTGGTTTTTGGACCCATTGAAATCTATCCCTCTATACTGATGAAACGATTCATTCCCACTTGAAAATGATGCAAAAGTGAAATCATGGAAACCGTGACTCCCACGACACCCAGCCGCAGTTATAAATGAATGTGATAAAAAGAACCCTTGTAGTATGATTTGT